>OW240916.1:17200489-17397141 GCA_933207985.1 Pelobates cultripes
GCTACTTTCCAACGGATGGTGGATAGACTCCTGGATGGCTTCCAAGAATTTGCCTGTGCATACTTGGACGACATTGCGATCTACAGTGGGTCCTGGGAGGAACACCTGGCACATGTAGGGGTAGTGCTGGATAAGATTAGGGCCGCTGGCCTGACGTTGAAGCCAGAAAAGTGTCATCTAGGTATGGCTAAAGTGCAGTACCTGGGTCACAGAGTGGGGTGTGGGAGCCAGAGACCGGAGCCAGCCAAGGTAGAGGCAGTGGCTAACTGGCCCACACCTACTACTAAGACCCAGGTATTGGCCTTCTTGGGGACGGCAGGGTACTACAGACGTTTTGTCCCCGACTACAGCGCTATTGCTAAGCCCCTGACAGACCTGACCAAGAAAAACTTGCCTAAGCAGGTCCTGTGGTCTCCGGCTTGTGAAGCTGCGTTCCAGGCACTGAAGCAGGCTCTTGTGAATGCCCCTGTCTTGGCTGCCCCAGTCCCTAACAAACGCTTTCTCGTCCATACAGATGCTTCCATGTATGGACTGGGGCTGTGCTGAGCCAAGTCGGGGAAGATGGAGGAGAGCACCCTGTCGCATATCTCAGCAGAAAGTTGTTACCCAGAGAAGTGAGTTATGCGGCAGTGGAGAAGGAGTGTTTGGCTTTGGTCTGGGCATTGAAAAAGTTAAGCCCCTATTTGTATGGGCAAGAATTTTCCCTTGTGACTGATCACAACCCACTCGTTTGGCTTAACCGGGTCTCAGGAGATAATGGGAGACTGCTGAGATGGAGCTTGGCACTACAGCCCTACAATTTTACCATCAGCTACAGACCCGGTAAGCTAAACGGAAACGCAGATGGGTTGTCACGACAAACAGACGTTTCCATCACCTCGTAGTCCGGTCATCCCCAAGTTGACCCGCCACAGGGTCAAGCCGGGGGTCTGCCGGAGTGTCCTACAAGGAGGGAGCCGTGTGACAGAACCATCTGTCTGCTGGATTTTTGCCCGTTCGTCTGTTTGTCCCCGTTCGTATGAATGGCTGGTTTCTATAGCCCAGCCATTTGAATGACTTTTTTCCCGAACAAATCTGCCGAACGAACGGCCACCCAAGTGAGGAGTGTGCTGCAGGTTAACGAAGTGATCACCATTATAACGTTGTGGTTAACCGCAGACACTTCTCAATTAAACCGAACTCAGGGTGGTCGCCGTTCGTATGTCGACCACGAGGCAGCGGCCATTTTAAATCATGCGAACGCTCAGCGGTGTTTGGCTCTATTTCTATGGAACGGAAAACGGACACTTTTTCTGTCGAACACCGCTGAAACAAGGGAACGCCTGGCTGCCTCCACGAAAGCATGCGAACATCGGCCGTTCGGGAGATTGAGAACACACAAAGACTTAACCCAGATAGCCCACCCATGGAGTCATTCGTGTACCGAAGGACTGTAAGAACTTTGACTCCATGGCGATTGAACTATGTGTGTGGGATCTGAGCGCTATTCGCCAATAATATGCACTCAGATCCAGGCTATCTGGGGACATGTAATACGAATGGGAAATGTTCAGTTTTCATGTAGTTATGCATTTGTGTGTCTTTTATTATTTCATGTTTAAGATGGCGACTGTCCTTGTCCTGGAGTTAATTGAGTTACTTGGTAATTAACTCCAGGACAGAGGGGAGGGAATCAGAATGTACTGTGGGTAAAATATGTGACTGTGTGTCAGAAATGTCCTGCTATCTGTCTGTACTTTAAGTCTTCCATTTGGTCCCCTAGGGGAGTGTCCACCAGGTGGGAGACCTGCATAAATACGGGCAGGTAGCCCACAGTAAACCCAGATCTTATTTGACCCTCAATGCGGAGCTTCTGTCTCGTTATTGGGGGGATTTCTTCTTCACGTTTAGAGACTGCTGGATGGAACGAAAGCCGCTTTGGGGATATTATTGTTCGACGGTTCCTAGCAGTTCGTATATTGCCGTTCGGGAGTTTGGAGCCGCTCGTGGATTTCGATCGGGAGATTGCCGCTTCCCCTGCATTTGGTTCGTGGGTTACAGAGTAAGCGAACAGAGACTGTACTGCAGCCGGGGAAGGTTTACTAAACGGCGGTTTGGCTTAAAGACACGGGAGGTGTCTTAACAGCTACAAACTATCCATTAGGCTTAACAAGCTCCATGGTTTGTGCGCCTGTTCGGTTCCTGAACAGAATAGAGAAAGGGCACAAACAAAGTATTTTATGAGCCTTTTCGCATGGCCCATAGTCTTGAGGCTGGCAAGCGGGCTCCTCCAGGAGCTCGTGGCAAACTCACGTGGGAAAGCTGCACTTTTTAAGGAGAAGTAGAGAATGCAGGGCAAAGAAAGTTGATGTCCCACCGCCCCTTCTTCTGCCCACCCTGGTTCCTTCTAACTATATAGCATGCTCTTCCAGCTGTTTGGAACCACAGCCAATCAATAATAAAGCTGCAACGTTATGGTATTTATAGGAAATCTTCTTAAATCAGAATATTTTCACTCTTATGGTATATTGGTGAAGATCTGAGTCTCGTCTCTTTAGTGTAGACTTCAGTCTCACCACTAAGACCTTGTATGAGTGACCCTTAGAGCAATATATTTCTTCTTGCTGAATTAATGCTCACTCAGATATCACCATTCTAGGGAAGTGTCCTTACTTTAAACCTTACCCCTACCCTCTTTTGGCATCAAGTTGTTACGGGCAAATACAAATATTACAAGTTTTAGAATGAAATGTTGTATTTCTTAAACTGTGTACTTTGTCTTTAAGAGATATTGCAAACTGACAAGGTGTAAGAAATGGAACATATTGTTTCTCATAGATGTTTCTTTAAGCAATAACCTCAGTGCATAATATGTTTGCGCCATTTTGTCCCAGACGAATTACAATATCAATAATGCATAAACAAGCTTCAAGGCTATACTACGACTCTTGCAGTACACAATATACTGTGGTAACCCCAAGTTAATGGAACTTCCCCAAATCCGATCAGACACATGTAATCTCAGTGAATTTCATGAACTAGGTTTTCATAAAATAAGATTAAATATCAAAGTTGTTTATATATCAATATATCAATGTTGTTTATAAATAAAAGTATATAGACTAGGCAATAACAGCATTTACATGCATTCAGCAGCCTGCTCTCTCAAAGCCAGAAACGGATTTATAAAAAAACTAAAAAGTAGGTTTTAAAAAGTCCACAGTCAACCACACATGATGAGTGAAATGATTGCTTCTTTAAAAGCTATATGCTGCTGCAATTATGTATATAAATACTGATCAGGGCACAGCGTAGAAATAAAAATAGTTTTAAATCTCATATATGAGGATTCAGTTCCACCACATATTCTACAATTCTGAAAGAGGCTAATTTTAATAATATGTTGTAAGAGCATTGTGAATATATATAATGCAAAATTAATTTGATATCGCAAAGCCTGCAATATTCTAAACAGACATTAAAATTAGAAAAAAATTTAAAAAGAAAAATAATAATGCATAAAAAAAAAAATGCAGTGTCAATTAAAGTGATAATACTCTGATATATTAAATCACATTGCATATCACATATCTGCTATATGAAAAGTATAATTAAGGTAACTTTACTGTCCAAAGCCCCCTCACATCTATTTTATAGAATCTATACTTTTCAGTGGTCACCTCCAAAGAAGCCTCTGAAACTGGGGGGCTCAGAGGGGTGCTCATCCCAAAAGAAATCAGATTCCAGACTTAATTTTTTTTTTTTTTAAATAAATAAATGATAGAAAAGGAATCACGGGAACACCCAGAACATGGATTTTTGTATATAATCTTAATTTGCAGACATTTTATGCCTTAAAGACATATTAAGGATATTTAATTAAATATGCAGGTATCTTTAAAAAATTCAAGCAATGTTAAAAAAACAAAACAAAATAAAAAGCAAAGACAAAAGACAAAGACAAATACCAACGCCATCACCACGGTGATAACAGATGATGCTGATTCAATATCTGCAACCAATTCTATCCAAATACTTGGAAAGCTGGACTCTACAACCTATACTCTACAACAAATACCTGGGTATTCTACAAACACAACCTCCAGCAATGTATCTAAGGAATGTAAACTTCTACAGGCATTTAAAGACTTTGGATTACAAATACAATTACTACTTTTAACTTCGGATTTCAATTCGTATCCGGATCTATCCAAGAATATCTTACTCTGGAACTTGGTGTTCTTTTCAGTTCTTTCCCAGACAAAAGCTTTGCTCATTTTAATCAACCACCTTTACAGGCAAAGATTACACTAAGGATATTTTACTGTTACAACAATGATCAAAGATGCCGGGAGCACAGAAAACCTAAAGACAATTGGAGAACTTTGGTTTACTAATTTAAGGAAGAAATGCGCTACAATGCCCACAGTTTAATGGAGAGGGTGTTACGGGCAAATACAAATATTACAAGTTTTAGAATGAAATGTTGTATTTCTTAAACTGTGTACTTTGTCTTTAAGAGATATTGCAAACTGACAAGGTGTAAGAAATGGAACATATTGTTTCTCATAGATGTTTCTTTAAGCAATAACCTCAGTGCATAATATGTTTGCGCCATTTTGTCCCAGACGAATTACAATATCAATAATGCATAAACAAGCTTCAAGGCTATACTACGACTCTTGCAGTACACAATATACTGTGGTAACCCCAAGTTAATGGAACTTCCCCAAATCCGGGAATCTCCCACGACTGTACACTTACGACTTAGTATAAACAACAGATAACCTATTCAGACTTTAAGATGCCATCTTGAACTAAGTCAGGAAAATTTCCATGACGTATACACCCTTTAGTTATGGCCTTGTATGTTTGCCAAATTAAGGGAGGACCTAAATTGAATAAAGTAAAAGAAGTGTTACTTTTTCATATTTGAACTACAGTAACCTAAAATGGAGACACCTAAGGTATAAATAGGTGTACTTTTAAATGTTAAGACACAGAGGAGAGACTTGGAGACAGACGCTGCTCCATCTTAAAATGACAGAGAGGCTGACATGATGACATGTTCAGAAGGGTATGTTAACCTATTAATGATATTTGCAAGCATGTAATTTAATCTTATAAACTCTGCTATAATGGATTTTATATTTTTATATAATAAATATCCAAAAAGACAATCTTGCTTCCAAGACAATCCTTATTTTATATTGTATTCTCAATTATTTATATATGTTAAATAGAGGATCTCTTACACTATATAAAATTATGGCTAAGATATCTGTATGGTTAGCCCTACTAAGTTCTATGCTTTAAGACATTATAGTGGTAAATAAGGGAACCACACACGGTTACAAAGTTAATATTAGTTACATTTCCATAGGGATGGGTGTGTTTCGCTTTCTCTAAATTAGTCGAATTAGCTGAGATTAGATGTGTCTATTATAGATTGTAGGAAATGGTAAATATCCCTAGTAAGTCAAAACAAAAATATAAAGAAAAACAAGAAAATATAGTAAACTGAATTCTATAAGTTTACATAAAAATGTTTTAACTAAAATGTCCTAATTTGCATGAAACCCAATGATTTGCCCCCCGCATTCCATGTACTTCCTGTGATGGTCCGTTATTGACTGTCATTTGTAGTAAATAGTTATATATATTCTTGGTTTGATGTGGTTTTTGAGTTCTGCGATCTGTCATTATTGGCATGTGGTTTCTTGTCTCTCTATTCATTTGTTTTTGGTCTGGGTGAAAGGATGTCTCTTACAGGATGTTAGGCAGAAAACTGAGTGATTGTGACATTATCTAGTGTCTGTCTAATGTCATCTATCATTTTTGTTTCACACTTCTATTGTTATATTATGCTATGTTACACAGTGTTTATTTTTATTTAAGTACAAGCAGCAGTACAGAGTGAAAAGGTTACAAAATATAGTACCAAAGTTACATGTAACACGCACTACCCCACTGTAGTTTAACTATTTTCAAGGAGGAAGGTATTATACCCCCCCCCCCCCCCAAAAAAAAAAAATACGATAAGAGATGAATAGATAGCTATAGGGCAATATCTTCCAAATGAGAATGCCACCCCTTGGAGCAACTGCAGACCTTTTACCTGCTTAGTTGATGAAGAAATAATTAAGGAATAGCCCACAGCTGTCCATGAAACAGCTTTTGAGTCAATTGTCCAATTACTTTTGGCTCCTTGAAAAAGAGGGGGCTAAATATTAAAGAGCTGTAATTCCTAAACCCTCCCTCTAATTTTGATGTGAATACATGCTGCACTTTCAAACCCATATTCATTATTTTACTGTAACTTTAGAAAGTACTTAAGTTCATATCTTATATTGTTTTAATATTCTAAACATTTTGAATTTTTTTGAGGGAGTCAGCTTCTTCAAAATGAATTGCCATGCCTGCTATTCGCCCTGCAGTAAAAAATAAAAAATTTAAAAATGAATGTAAAAAATGCCTAGTACAGTCATACCGCATAATAAATCATAATACGTAGTTCGGCTTCAATGAACACATGCGGATTGATGTTAGCCAAAAACCTTTACTGGAGAAAATCAAGACCTCCTCTTTGGCCATCCTTCGCAAATTATTTGAAATAAATTATAGCTTCTGAGAGCCCATCCATTGTTCTTTGACAAATGCACTTTATACGATATGCCAAAGCTGATACTTTCCAGAAGTATTTTACAAAGAAAAAAGGACTGTACGTTTTACTGCACGCTTTCCATACAATACCAGCCAAAATAATCATTACTGCAGAGACGGTAGACTCGGAAAGAGACAAAAATATCTAAATGCAAAGCATTCAGGCTGGGTAAAGTGAATATCCGAGGCTCGCCACAAAAACATGCACTTCCAACCTTAAAACCTCATGGAAATGATTAGTGATAAAGTGGTTTTATATACAGACATTTGAAATTCTGAAAATCCGTGAGAATTGAACATCACTGCAGAATTTGATAGCGACATATAATAATGATAAGAATTAAAAGTTATACACACACAGGTGTTAATATAGTGTATACCTGACTTAATACTGGCCAACCTGCAAAAAAAAATATTAAATTAAAGGGACACTTCAAATGCTAATAGTATTAAAGGAACATAGCAGGCACCAAAACAACTTAATCAAAATGAAGTTATTATGGTGTCAAAAAAAAACCAGGCACATTCTTACCTTCAGAGGTTAAACCGTTTTTGGACATTTTAACCCCAAAGTTTCCTCTAGTGCCGATCTCATCTCCGCCCAGACAGCATCCAGCTTCTGAAATGTCCAATTCACGAAGCTCGGAGAGCTGCTGGGCAGGGGCGCTGCTGATAGGCAGAGAGTGGTCAGCTAAAGCTCTCAGCCAATCCGTATCTCTCCATTCACAACTTGCAAAGAAACTTACCATTTTCAACCAGTTTTGTGAATAGGGAGTTATGGATTGGCTGAGAGCATCAGCTGACCGCTCTAAGCCAATCAGTGGCACCTCTGTCCCTACACTCAAAGTCTACCTCCATATCTTGCAACATTTTAATGAGTATGTTGAAGAAATGTCAGCACAGTTAGGTTGATGTCCCTTTGGTACTAGTACCTGTGCTGACTCCTTGAAGCTGAAAGACTCGGCCGAATCAACGTAGATGCCAGTGGTCACAGCCTCTCATCTCACAAAGTGAACGTACCATACACATACTTGTATGGATAATGAGGAAGTGAAACTTACTAATTAGAATGCCACTAGCGGAAGGACTTGCCTTTGTGTACTGCAGTTTATTCCACCATTTATCCATTTATGTATCTAGTTTTATATCACACTGCTTGCTTTGAAACAATGTGACAAAATCCCACAGCGTCCATGACCATGATGAATACAATAAAATGTAGTATTTATAAACCTTCAGTTTCTTTCAAATTTAAAATGTGAAAGATTTCAAACATATGTAGTTACACTTAACCACATTCCTTGTGTCCGAAATTACGGTAATCTGATGTAGACCCATTCCACTTGGATGAGATTCTGTAAGCCTATCCGATCCATAAAATAGCAATAATAAAAACAAAATATATTTTTTATTAAAAGTGAATAAATGAGACACTTAAAGTGGAATTGTCACTTCGGAGCTACATAGAGAGAGAATCTTTTTGAAAATCTCAAGTAGAATGAGTTAGAATTTCACTGACATTCCAAAGTATTTAAAGGCCTACTTAGCTCATGTAAGCTCTATTTTTTTTTTTTGGCAAAATGTGGCCTTTGGCGGAGCTTCCACTACCATGTGCATTGTAAGCAAAGGCTAATAGGAAAAGGCATTACAGCGTACAAACAAGAATGTTATATAAGTATTACTCTTCTCCTAATCCTTCTTTAACCTCCACCATGCAGTGAAATGCAAAGACCTCAACAAGTGAACATGCCACTTTAATAATACATTTAAATCACCATAACTACTACAACACACATTTTATTTTTAAACTGTCAGTATAACATTTAACTCTTGGCAAAAATCATCCTAGACCAGTGGTTTGCAAAATAGTCTTCAAAGTCCATCTATATGCCATGATTTAGGCAATTCTCAAGTCTGTTTCAATCAGGATAGACAAGACCTAGATTGTTAGTGTCGTGAAGACTGCATTGAGCGCTATGGTCATTACCAAATATACCGTCACAGTTGGAGGGCTAAATATATATGAACTACTAGAACGTGACTTAAGACAGATAGAATGTACATGTGGATAGCTTCTTCTCAGTTTTAGCATGGGGGGAGACACGTGCCCTTCCGGTGCTATCAGTGCCACCACTCCCCCTGGCAATCTGCATATATAATCAGTACTGGACATGCATAAGGAAGAAGAATTATACAAATAATACATTTAGCTGTTTTCCGCAGGTAAGTTATGACATCACTACTCTCGATTACACTGTCATTTACTTGCCCGGCCCAACACTTACCTCCACCGCTCCTCGCTACCAAACACCGAACCATGCTGCACCAAAGGAAGCAGGGGCCATGTCTAGTCATTCAGGCCCGACCGGACGTTCCTGCACAATTATCAGACTAGACGTGCACCCGCTGATCATGAAGATTCTGAAATGGGAAGGAGGCGTTCCTAAAAGGCAAAGTACCAGAAGGTAGGTGGGACACATAAAGGGTGTGTGTTCCTTCTCTCCTAATTAAAGCTGCTCATACGTTCTAATCTGTGCCCAGTATTCTGTGCTCCTTGCTCCTGCTCTGAATATCCGGTACCTGGACTTTGGCTTGTCTCCTGTTTGCGAATCTGTGCAACCTGACCTGACCTAGTCTTTGCCTTCTCCTTGCCTGTACCTCGCTTCGGACATTCTCAGTTTATTACTGTATTCTGGGCTTTCTCTATTAAACCGTGACATACACTTAGTGCATCGGTGGTGTTTGGATGTCACGGTCATGAGCAACTCACAAAGATGGTATCTAAATCAATGGTGAACAGTCACATTACGGAACACTGTATGAAGTGTGCTAACTCTAAAAACACTTACTTTATGGCACATGGTATTAGTAATGCATGAGTGATAGATTATTTGAAGGAATTTAACATATTGCTATTATTTAGTTTAAACATCGAGACAGGAGAGGCAGTGTCTGGATAAAACATTTCCTCAGCGGGCATTTTATATGGAAATCTCAAGTAGCTCCGGAACCTAAATCGCCACTCACTTAGGAGCAAAGAATACACACTAGCTGTTTATTAATACAACTCGAGAGTTCATTTCTAGACCAATGGAGTCTTGGAATTTGTTATTCATGTGTTCAGCTTAGTTTAGATTTGGATTCTCGACAAAAACAAAATATGTCTTTCCGTTCTCTGCTTCCAAAACTGTTCAAAGTATGAGTGACACTAATAATAGGGCAGATTTCAGCTTTAGTTTTCTTTTTCTTTTGTATGGTTGGGGGGAATAACATCGTACGCAATATTGATTGTTAACATGTTAACGGCAGCCGGAGAACCGTTAATGATGTCAGATTTTCTTGAGGAAATGTTCCTTATTCTTAAGCTACTCTGCCCTTCTAGAGCAGCAAGCCCTGATTGATAGCTGTAGTTGTCATGTTGTGGTGTCTAGCGTTGGTGCTAAGTTGTCTTCTGGGTCCCTCCAAGGTTGCTGCAGACATCCGCCGGAGACTTTCCCTGTTCTATTCTACAGTTCTTTGACCTCATGACAATTATTTCCCACAGGAGGTAAATACTATGCATAGGTTGGTGGCTAAATAACGCAAAAAACAAACGAAAAAACATCAACTTGAACTCCAAAACCGACCTCTGCAAAGTTGAAGTTGCTGATTGAGTCAAGTATTCTACTCTACATTTGTAAATTTGTAGTTAGAGCACTCTGTTGCTCGGTAATTTACAGACTATTCTACAAAATACTAACAGATTCTTTGGTAATACATAACACACCTAATAAAAAACATGCACCTCTCTCGAATCCTTATAGACTGTAAGCTCACATGAGCAGTGCTTTCGTCACCTCTAAATATCCTCTCTATAATTTTAAAGCGGAATTTGTTGCTATTTCCAATAAAATGTATGATCTCCATGACCACAACTACGAAACATTCCAGATGTTTGTGAACTACAATCCTTTTATTTTCAGACAGACTTTAGGCTACAGTTATCTGGCTGGGTTCATGGGAAGTCTACTTTATGAACATCTTAAGTACTATGGTTAATTCTGACCTGTTTGCACTAGCCAGTCTTTTTAAAACTGTATTCCTAACACTATAGTGTCCTTCTGCATCGGTGGTTGCCTCCACCCCCAAGCCATGAAAGGGTTAAATATCTTTTAAACACTTACCTGATGCGAGAGGTCAGGCTCCTCCTCCTCCGACATCAGCAAAATGGAAATGCGCATGTCTGGCGAGCCATTGGGCCTTTCCCTTAGGAAAGCACTTACTCAATGTTTTCCTATGGGGTTTGCAAGACAGGGGAGCGGAGTCCTAGCCCTAGCAGGGACATCCTCTTCGCTGGATCACCCAAGAGTAAAATCAGGAACAAGAAAACACCAAGTAGATATTCCACCTCCTCCCCAGCAACTGGACGACACACAGTTCTGGGAGTACAACTGGTTTTATTCCTGCCACACACGGCTTTTATACATTGGCCCTAGCATGACGTTTTTTAGTCACAATTACATGGCTTTTCTTCCCAAGATCTTCTGTGCCTGAGATAATTGCGTGAGAAAAAAACTAGGAATCAATTATCTCTCAGGTACAAAAGAATCTACAATATTTAAAAACATCCAAAAATACATTTTAATAACTTCAGAACCCCACAAAAGTCATATCACCGAATAGCTTGGAACTGAGCGCACACTTTGCCAAAATATGTTCGGTAGTGTATGCCTCCTGAGCATCGTTCTCCTAACTGTTAGGGAAGTTGGATGGGCACCGTTACCAGTTTTACAGGCATTTGTAGGGTCGCGTATCCGAAATTAGTTCCATGCTGTCAACGAACATGTACTGCTGCCCTCGTTTGGGAGACAAAATGGCCACCAATTGTTTGAACAGGTGCGATCAGTTATACGAATGGCGGCCTCACAGGGAAAGCACTTGAACTAATAACCATTATTTGGTTAATAGCCAGGAATGATCGGTGATTTATGAAGGTGCAAACAAGTGGCAACACAGCTAGGGGGTTCGGTAAACGAACGGGGCATAGGGACAGCCGAACAGAAAGGGAAATAAAAGTATGGAGTTAAACTCCATGAAACTGCAGGAAGCATCTCTAGTGGCTGTCTTCAATGTCTTATAGACAGCCACTAGAGGCAGTCTTAACCCTGCAATATAAACAGTGCCGTTTCTCTGAAACTGCAATGTATAAGATTACAAAGCTAAAGAGACATGGACACTGCACCCAGACTACTTCAATGAGATGAGGTGGGATGGGTGCCTTTAGCATTCCCTAAACAATGGCTTTGTACATGTGAAACATGAGCATGATTGTGACTTATCATTCTCACGTTAATTCAGAATTGTATAGCGCTAAAGTTATTTTCATATGCTCGCTCTTTTGCAACTTGTTTTTCTACATCAAAAAAAGAAGGCATGTCTTGTTCACAGGCGACCCGTACAAGGTGTTCTTGGGTTGGATTTTTTTTTTTTTTTTTTATATTTCTTTCCCTTTTCTCATCATAAAATTGGTCTGTTTTAGCTTACTTTTTGCATTGAAACCCAATGAAACATACAGTGTACTCTGATTGTTAAAGACCACCTCACAGTACCAGGACCACCCAAATAGGCCATTACGAGGCATAGCAAGCAGATTAAACCTGGAATAATCACAGCAAAATATGCCACTTTTGGACCATTTTTAGAACTCTTTTTTATAAATATGACAGAGTTTTCAGGTCATTTGGATAAACCTCTCCCACTGTGTCAGACAAACATTGTAAACCTATGGATATGAACAGATGCAAAGCCAGTTTAATTAATCCTCTGTACTTTGATTCATCCATCTGTTATTTAATAAAAACCCCATTGTAACGAACTGAGCCTCATCACTTGTTCTTGGAGGGGCCTGTTGGCCAGCCTCTTACCAAAAGACTATGGGCCCTTTAAATATATCTTGCACAATGCACTTTAAAAGGCTCCGTTCTGGTGATTTATGTACTTTTGTATTCCAGAAAGAGAGACCAACCGTCAGCCCTGATTCTCTGGAACGGTTTTGGGCATGGGACCATGCATTAGAGATCCCCAGTACTGCAGGCCTGGGACCAGATATCACCCGTCTGGTCGCTATAGAATGGGAACTGGAGCGAGAATACCAGAACCTAAGAGAAGCAGTTCAGCACCAGGCAGTGTTACCAGGAATCGAGACAGTCGGTTTGACTCCCCAGCGGCAGTATGGGTTAAAGAGAGAAGAGACATTTATGTACTTTTGTACTTCAGAAAGAGAGACCGACCATCAGCCCTGATTCTCTAGAACTGTTTTGGGCATGGGACCATGCATGCAGTCGGTCAAATTATGACTTCCAGGAAATTCCTGAACCCCTCAACCGATCTGGGTAATTTTTGAATATGTTGGTCACCCAGATTGGGGCTATCAGGCGATGTAACATTTGTAGGGATTTTGTGTGTTTAAATGTATTTTTGGAGTTTTGTAAAAACATTAGGTTTTTTGTGCCTGGAGATAATTGAGTTTAATACAGTGATGATCAATTATCTCCTAGACACAGGGGAGGGATTTTCCTATTTTGTATGGGAGTGTCCTGGACCTGAGAGCCAAAGTAATCGTGTGTATGTCTGCACTGTAGTCTACTCTCGGGTCCAGAGGGAGTGCCCCTTGCATACTGTCCTTATTTCAGTTTGTCTTCATCTGCCCTCCTGCTTTTCATTCTACATTGCAATCTCCCCAATCACATCCAAGTCCTACTTAAATATGTTTTTTCTCCTCTATTATCTGCTCATTTTTTCCACCACCATTTCCGCTCTATGTACTAAAATAAACTCCACACTCTGCAAATTCTAATTCACTCCCTCCTTCCTTGTTGGCTTCCATTTAATTCCCACCCCAATATCAACTGCTATGTGTCTCCACTTGGCATCAATACCTTGTCACCCTATCAAGGTCCTCGTCCCTACCTTGATATCCGCTGTCATTACCTCCTCCGCATCTGCTTCTCGTCCATTACAGAGCACCTCTCCTATAACCCACTGTTTCAATTCTTCTTCATTTTTTTCTCGCAGTACATAATTGTATCTTTCCACAGCATTGTTGTAAGTTTCCCCTTTCCCAGCTTCCATTAAGGGTTCCTCTAAATGCAAGAGATGGCATACATGAAATAGGTTTACCATCTCACTGTCAAACGATGCATTTTCAAACCACTGACTGTGATTTTTTTAACTGTATCATATTGTTGTGAGTTCTAATGAGCTACAACTGTAAGGTCACCAGTAGCCGCAGGCCATTCATGTTTTATACAATATCTAGATTACTCGATATTGCTTTTGCTGACTCTGATATAGTCTGTAACATACAATCTGCTCGGTTAACGCTGAGCAAGAGGTTTGTTTGGGCTTGTTCCACTCTGTTGCCTTTTGATTATTTAAAACGTCTTTTGTGAGAGATAAAAGTCACCTGTTTAACAGTACAAAAAGAGGCAGGAATGTTCTATTTATTTCTGTATATTGTGTGATTCTAATGCAAAAACGATGCCAAAAAAATCTCCATGCTTAGCGTCATTTTCCTTCCCTAGCTATTATCCCACCCCACCACAATTGAGGAGCTCCTTCCCTCTCAGGCGTTAGAGAAGGAATACAGATAAGTAGTCCCCTTCAATATAGGGTTATTTACTAACCTCCAAATTAAACCAAATTAAGTCCGATTGACAACATTAAAGCGACACAATAGTTACCGAAACAACTACAGCTTTTTGTAGTTGTTCTGGTAAGTATAATATGTCCCTGTAGGCTTTTTAATGTAAACACTACCTTTTCAGAGACACTCGTGAGACATCGCTGAACACAAATATGAGTGTTATAGATCATTAATACATATAACGATGATGGTATCATCAGTGAAAATGCAGTTTTTGTGTGAAAAATGCCAAAAACAAATATGAATGCCAACTTTGGCCTTGGGTTGTCTACTTTTGCTGGTATGCCATGAAGGTGGCCAACAAACCAACCTGGCAAATATCAATGTGTAAAAACTGGAATGGGCAAGCTCTTTATTTGACCCTGGAACTTTCGAATACCCCATAAAACCTGTACATGGGGGATTGTACTTGTGAGACATCACAACATACAAATATGCATATTTATTGCAGTAAAAGCTAACAGCATTGTGATATTCACAGTTAAAATGCTATGAAGAGCTTGGAAAATAAAATTTCTTAATTTCTCACACATTTTTAGATTTTATTCATATTAAAATGTTTTCCATATATACATATTTGATGTGAAATTAAAGCCCTATTTCTCTTTAACAAAATGATATATAATGAGTTTGGGTGCACTTAATATGAAAGAGGTAAATTATGGTTGAACAGACATCGCTGAAATCCTAGGTTTTGTATTGGTTCCAAACTTGGACAATTGCCTCCGTCCTTAAAGGGTTAAACTTATGTCAGCACTACAACATATATGCCCTGGCCTGATGTCCTTAATTCAGCCCCTCTACTTTTAGGTGAGAGAATAGTACTGTGGTCCAGGAGGATAGCCCCCACCAATCTAATACAGGCAGGAGTACATAGAATATAAATTATGTTAGACAGATTGTTAGCACATGTATAAATTAAGCTTGTTGTTAAATTAGGTCATGGTGAAATGGGTACTTCCTTTGCACTGTCGGGCTGCCCAGGAGTGATAGAGATCCCAGCGTAGAGCCTGATGAAGACTTTAGGTTAAGACGTAACTAGAAATCACCAGGCTTTGGTGCAAAAATTGCCCTGGGGCCCTCCAATGTGTCTCATCACCTCTCTCCCCCCACCCAATTCCAAGTGTCTCATACCCTCCCACCCCACACCCTTTCCATGTGTCTCATGCCCCTCCTTGTGAATCATTACAACTCCCCCCCCCGCCCCTCCATGTGGCTCTCCCCCCAGCCCCTCCATGTGACTCTCCCCCCAGCCCCTCCATGTGTCCGCTTGGCCACGCTACAGACAGTGGCATGAGGGGAGCAGCACATCGCTCCCCTCTTACCGGTCACCCAGCAACCGCAGGCAGGGGTCACCAGGAGTGACAGGCCCGGTTGCAGCTGCGACCCCTGTGACAGTTACTTCACTGCTTTAGGTAAGTATTTACTTTAATCTACACATTCAGGGTAGTTCTTGAAAGTACATACAGGGTTATTCATTAGTCAGAATTTCGAAGGGAACTCAATGTGAATTACAAATTTGCCAAATTGGCAAATTTCTCCTGGTCAACTATGCACCCAGTTCGATTATGCTTCCAGTTGGCCTTAAATTTGAAATTGACCTTGAATTCACTTTTAATTCTCACATTAGTAAATAACCCTGAATGTGTAGATTAAACTGAGTGATGGGTTAAGCATGTTGAGAATAATAACCAATGCAATATCAGACAGATCTGATCTATCCTGTGACATCGGACAACCTATGTGTGTAAATATCCAGGTACAATGAGCAATGCAAATCTTTTCCTAGATCAGAAAACTGGCTTTTTACCACAAAAGGCTGTTTCATGCATCGCCTAATCAAACACTTATCTCACGCCACTGACTTTACAGTATGACTCATTTTTATCATTCTGCTTTCTAAGAAGCCTGCAGAATGTAGGTTAACTCTTTGCACCATTGTCTGGCTGCTCAGTTATCCAAGTCTTACTGGTTCTTTATGCTAAAATACACACCCCTTTATCTTCCGCCAATATTTAGCTGGCAGAGGGGTGGCCACTGGCATGACAAATGCCATAGAGCGTATGTAGTATGATGGTTAAAGGACCACTATAGTGCCAGGAAAACATACTGGTTTTCCTGGCACTATAGTGCCCTGAGGGTGCCCCCACCCTCAAGGTCCCCCTCCTGCCCGGCTCTGGAAGGGGGAGAGGGGTAAAAACTTACCTTTTTTCCTGCGCTGGGCAGGGAGCTCTCCTCCTCCGATCCTCCCCGTCGGCTGAATGGACGCTTGCGTGCTCTAACTGTGATTTTCAATGAGACAGCCACTAGAGGCTTTGGGGGAAGGCTTAACCCATTCATAAACATAGCAGTTTCTCTGAAACAGCTATGTTTATAAAAAAAAAATGGGTTAACCCTAGCTGGACCTGGCACCCAGACCACTTCATTAAGCTGCAGTGGTCTGGGTGCCTAGAGTGGTCCTTTAATTCTGACTCTCAGAAACCCTTAAGAGCTCTGAGAGTTGCCCTCAAAATCCAATCTTTAAAGGTGGTCTTGTTAGATAAATAGGAAACTTGTCAACCATGGAGGCAAAGATTGCTCACAACTAAACCCCCTCTCAACACTCATATATGTGTCATAAGAATATTATGTAATGTTCAAGCACAGTTTATTGGCAAAGCTTAGGGTCATCAATTTCTTGCTCTGTGAATAAAGTACTGGGTCTCTTCTCTGACCCCCACACTCCTTAAAAACGATATATCACATGGGTTTTGAATTTATGGGGGGGAAGGGTGACGTAAACCCTTGGCCAAACACCCCACTATAAAACGCTTGGATTCCTCAGCAGTTAAAAATCTACTTTTTAGCTACACTTGCCTTTAAAGCTTTGCTGGAAGAACTCTAGGAAAAATTTTAAAACTCCTTTAAATAGTCATGAGATAAATGAATTGAAGCATTTCCCCTTTTTCGCGTTGCTCAGCCAAGTTTGCATTGGCCTCATCTCCGACAAAGTTACTTTTTACCATGAAAAGTCAGAATGCGAATTAACAACTTTATTTTACTTGGAACCAACATGGTCAGTGAGCAGATCATTTGCTGGCACAGTACTTTATATATAAAGGAATATTATTGTAAGTAGAACTGAAAGTCTTACATGCACAGTATTTAAAATGTTCCATTTATACACACAAACGTATTTATTTATACATACATGGACATCTACTTCATGGACTAAAGAATAAAACAAAATTAAATTCATCTATGGCTGTTTTGTTTTTTTCCATTCAACCAGGAATTATGGAAGCTTAGCAAGATAAAGTGCAAATTTTAGTTTAAAATAGCGGAATTGTAAAATACGCCCGCTCTATTCTGGCCTAAAAGTCATGTTAATATCATGTTATGAATACATGCATCCCTCTGTGACTGTTACCATTATATGTTTGAAGGATTCTATTCAATGACACAATCTCACTTCAAACTAAATACTTTTTTTTGTTCATTACTCTGTCTCAAAATGCCCTAGATTTTAATTCTAAAAGATATTTATCCCAATAGCAAGCGATATACTTACCAGGTATATTAGTGCAAAAAAATGAATAAATAAATGAGTTTCCTTTTTGGTGAATTTTCACAATACAACTGATGACGTTTAAAATCTGAAACAGTACTGCTAAGTTGCTTTCCAATGGCTCAATAATAAAAAATGTAGTACTCTCGTTTACCCAGTAGATTCATCCTTGCTTTGAACAAATGGTCAGGTCTGATGTCTTCCACAGAAAAGGCTCACAGAGGAAGGAACAAGCATTGCAATCCCGTTTCCTTTCCAACTTTCCGAGGAAAGGTCAGTGTTTTTTGTTTTGTTTTGTTTTTTAAACTGTATTTCACTCACGAAAGAGGAAAAAAACCTATTGCATTAAAATGCCTTGGTTAACATGTGAGTTGTGAAAACACTAATTGCCTTCATCAACAGGATCTATTACCCTTTGCGAATGGTTTCACAACTTACCTGGGTTCATTCAAGCATCACTCGCCGCCTCCTCTGCTACAGGAAGTTGCTGCACTGAGCTAAGCCTGATATTGGAGGACTTTGCTCACTGGCTAAGAGTACTAACCAGACACTCTCCTGCCCTATTTCAGTGCAGCTCACAGAAGCTCCTAGCAGGAGCTTAAGTCTCCAGAAGAGGCAGTGAATCATAGAGGTGTTAGTGCAATCCTGGCACCATAGTGACTATAGCAGCCTGTAATGATTGTGGTACTTTGAGTGTTCCTTTAACGATCAATTTTGGCGAATGGATGGGAAAATTCAGAAACTAAAAAAATTTAGAGCAAGCCTTACCTGCTCAATTTGGTTTCACGGTATCCAAAATTTACTGCTTTATGATTAACGCTACTTCCTCAAATTTAGAATAGCTAAACGTTAGCTATAATAATGCTACATTTATTTAAAAAAGAAAGTCTTTATATTTCATTTGAATTTGCATTCTTTATTAGACAAAGTTAATCAAAGTGTGTAATTGTGATAACTCTTGCAGTGCTGTACACATGATACAAGCATTTACCACACTGTTAAAGGACATGCCAAGCACACGTGCCTGTGAACAAAATTTCTGTTAGATGCCTGAGGCATCATGGGATTGCGAAGACGTTGCAATGCTGAGGTGACGTTTTGTTTTTTTACTTACCTCCGCTGTGTTATCAGCCAGTAAACAAAGCAATAGGGTTTAATGGGGTGAAGGAAGAAGGAACAGTGTTATTCCCCGTGTTTCCCCTGTGTTGTGTTCTACCTGCTCCCCGTTCGGGAGAGCCAATACGAATGAGTTTCGTTTACCACGAAACCTCATTTAGAATGTTGTCTTCGAACATTCACACTTTGTAATTAGGTGTCAAAACCACAAACCGCAAGGGAGGCCTCGGTGTGTGCCGACCCTGGGTAGCGGCCTGTTCGTTAGATGAACACCCTCTAGGAGGCGCATTCATCGATTGCTTCCCACCTCGTTCGTTTCCCAAACGAGGACCTCCCCAGTGCCCCTTGGAATGTTCACACCAATCAATTAGAACGTTGGTAACTTGCAACATAAGTGTGAAACCACAAGGGAAGTAATTAATGAGCACGTCCCTGGGCGGCCGCCGTTTGTACAGACGAACGTCGGCCAGGGGGAGCATTCATGTCCCGAAAAGGTTTCACCCAGGGACCCCACAAGTGGAGGAGGTTACCATTCTGGGGGTCCCTGAGATTGGTGGGGACACTCTCTTGGGAACAATGGTGGTTTGGTGGGCTTTATGTAGCTGGGAGTCACAGAAGCGGGAAACTTTACAGCGCTGGGACTCCCAGATACAGAGGACCATGAGATAAAGAGCCCTGGGTCCTCGGAGGTGGGAAACCCTGAGGATGGGTGGCAGGAACTGGTGACAAAGAGACTGGAGTTCCTGTCACACGCACAGGCCCTTAGGAGGGAGTAGGACCATGGGAGGGGGCATGGAGTGGCAGGAACAGGGGACAAAGGGACTGGGTTTCCAGTTCCGTTATACGAACCCCGGGCAGGGGAGGACCCTGGGAGGGGACTTTGTCTTCATGTGTGTTCCACCCCTTACATGGGGAAATTATAAAGTCGTGTGTGGCCAATAAAGTTGTTGTTGTACCCTCAGGACTGTGTGTCGTCCGGTTACTGGGTGGGAAATGGGTCTCTCTGTGTGATAGCTGATTCCCTTCCAGGGACAAGACGTGACTGAGCAAGGACAACCGGTCGGGTTTTCGGCAGGCCCTCTACAGTCCTGTCTCTGGAAGTCCATAAAAACCAGAGGGTTTTTTTTGTTTTGTTTTTTACTTCTCTGGAAGTGACCATTCATATTTAACCCATTCCGGCAGTAAATCAAATCAGTGGAACATATAGAAAACGGGTGCAGAGTTCCATTATATTGAAGAATGGTTCTAAATATAAGATATATATATAGTCCAGCAAGCATTGTCACAATAAGGCAAATGGTTGCTTCTTGTGAAATGATAGTTCCTCTTTCTCTCACCCCAGGGAGAGATATTGAAGAATTTACTGGGGTTAGAAACACTAAGATAAGTAAAAACACACAAAACTCCACAAAGGTTGTGGAGGGTGACATCATCTCTCTATGATGCTTTGTGCAAGCATTGAATGAGGCCGACCTGGCCGTGCCGAAAGAACAAGGCAAACAATGTAAAAAGTTTGATAAGAGCTAAAGGGTTATTTCTTTTATTGCATGAGGAGATACATCCATACAACTGGAGCACCATGGCTAAGAGATTAAGCATCAAATGTTATAGAGACTCTGGCATTCAATGCACTGCAACAGCTTCAGAAAAGGGCTGTCGTGGTTTAGCAAGCTAGCATGTGAAGGTAGAGGACACTGCACATGTTTATGTAGAATATAGATAAACCCAGACACTTGCTTTGCCACCAGATGGCACCAAACACACTTTACCGAAGGGAAGCATTAAATTCAAACATGGTGACTCCATCGCTTAGGGCAACCCTACAAATCCCCAGGTGAATTTCAGAAGTAGAGCAATTATTTTGGCTAAACAAAAGCTTATACCCTGTACTGTGAATATTTACTGAGTGCAGGGAATAGATGATACTGCACTGACCTCTACTACTCATGGAGAAAACAGACCAGACCACTGGTATATGTCCCATGACAACAACCTAATGAATGGTTAGAATTCTTTTTCTTGTTCCTTTAAATGCCTTTTCTTTTGTGTTTCCTCGTGTTCTACCACATACTCCAAGGGATACATTTCCACTACAAGCCTTCTTGGGTAGTTGGCCTAGGTACTAGAGTGTGCTCCGACTTGGTTTGGAGTTCCAAGATGCCTCACCAGAAGGCCCTAATAGTAACAACCCAAGTATAATACGGTACCCACAGACATTGCAGACGTTATTGTAATGTGGGGAAAATGAAGGCTGGACAGGCTCATTTGCTGTGCTCCTACGAGGGCCTACATATCTTGGCCACCATGGTGACCAGTGTGATACCACCTCAAGAACTGCTACAAGGGGACAGGGTGCATATCGCTAGTATCTTCAGAAGGTGCAGACCACAGTAATCAATTCCTCATGGTCACTGACTGCTCGGACAGGTAGGGAACAATTACTGTGGTCTGCACCCATCAGAGGTGCAGACCACATGTTCCCCCATTTAACCACCAGGGGCTTTAACACCCAATGGACCACCAGGAAACATAGTCACCCCCTGCTAAACATCACAAAAATCAAACACATTACACACAGCCAGCAAACATAGCTGGCAAACATCACACACTAAACACAGCCAGCAATCACACACCTTGCACATTTTACACACAGCTGGTGCACATCAAGCAATCATTAAACCGAGCTGCCGAACAACACACACATGGGAGGATTGTAGAGAGCGAGACACTCACGGTTATTTGCTAAACTCTGAATTTTCACAAATTAGAATTAAATGGTAAAACTGAGCCAAATGGTGGTCACTATAGCGGAGTTAAAGAATTTTACCAGATCAACTTTTTTGTCTTGTTTTTTTCATTTTGATTTAATTTGCGGAAAAATTCAGAGTTAAGTGAATAAGCCTGTCAATGGTCAGGGCTCCAGGTAGGTTCCACAACCTAAAATTAACCAGTGTGTCAGGATAAATAGTTTTTCTTTAATTCAATACCCCTGAATATGCATGACAACAACTATGATCCTAACTGTGCACTGAACGTGATTATTAAAGTCAGTCAGATTGTAGGAGACCAAGTACTCATTCAAGCAGCTGTTAAATTTTGAAAGCCAGCAAGTCAAACTGATAATGTACTTTCCGTCTGACACCCAGCCAATGCAGAGAAGGAGAATAGGTGTCTTGTGGTGAGAGTGTTTGATTGGTTATTGACCTGGCCACATCATTTCAAACCTTTTACAGACACTATGGTTCCTTTTTTTGGAATCCCTGTAGAGACTGAATTGTTGCAGTCTAGACAGCATGAAATGTAAAAGTGTGCATGTATTATTACTGCACATTTTACATCATTCTTACTAACAAAACGCCAGAGTTTTCATTTTTCCAAGCAGAATTAGTCATTGTATTTAGCAAATAATTTGATACTATATTCTTCTAGAACTAACAAAAACAGATAAAGTTTGGGAAGGTAAAGGGACACTATAGTCACTAGAACCACTACAGCTTAATGTAGGTGTTCTAGTGTTTATAGCCTGTCCCTGCAGTCTTAGCTGTCTCATTAATCATTGCTGCCTAGTAACACTTATAGTGGCAGTCACTAAGACAGCCACTAGAGGTGCTTCTTGTGTCAGTGCTGCACTGCACAGTGTGCAGCACCTACATTTAGAGCGTGGAGACGCTGAACGCTCTCCGTAGAGATGCTGATTGGCGCAGTGTTTTACCGAGAGTGATCATCTCAGCCATGGAGGTGGGGCCAGCCACAGTGGGACCAGCGTGGTGGTGAAGAAATAGTAAGTACAATAATTCCTGACACTATAGTGTTCCTTTAAATATTTCCGTGGAAGGTCTGACAATCAGTTAGTAGGCCACTATGATATTGCAAAATAAGTCGCTTGTATCACTAAGGCGAATGCAGTATTTTTTATATGCAACACTGTTTCGAAGCAGTGCAGTAACATGTAACCATGTCAGTGTTTGCCATCGTAGCAGTTATTTTTTTTTATTTTTTTTAATATATATATATATTTTTAATATTAGGCTATACTACTCTGCCAGATGTCCTAATTATTTTAATTTGTGTTCTTTGTCTTTAATTACAGCCTATTCTCTGTTGACCTCTAAGAAACCCTTATATCACTAATAATAGGAAAGTTGATGCTAATCAGCAATGCTTCTACAGAGAAATATTGGGGGAGATTTATCAAAGAGTCGTTTAAAAAAAAAATGGTTCTGAAAGTCAAGCACTCACCATGGAAACCAGCAGTAACACCATGATTTCCCTTTCGTTATTAAAGGACCACTCTAGGCACCCAGACCACTTCAGTTTAATGAAGTGGTCTGGGTGCCAGGTCCCTCTAGGATTAACCCATTTTTTATAAACATAGCAGTTTCAGAGAAACTGCTATGTTTACAAATGGGTTAATCCTTCCTCCAAATCCTCTAGTGGCTGTCTCATTGACAGCCGCTAGAGGCGCTTGCGTGCTTCTCACTGTGAAAATCACAGTGAGAGCACGCAAGCGTCCATAGGAAAGCATTGTAAATGCAGCTCTTGCCGCGCGTGCGCATTCAGCCGAATGGGAAGAACGGAGGAGGAGAGCTCCCCGCCCAGCGCTGGAAAAAGGTAAGTTTTAACCCCTTTCCTCTACCCAGAGCCGGGCGGGAGGGGGTCCCTGAGGGTGGGGGCATCCTCAGGGCACTATAGTGCCAGGAAAACGAGTATAGTGCCCTGAGGATGCCCCCACCCTCAGGGTCCCCCTCCCGCTGGGCTCTAGGGGGTAAACTTACCTCTTTCTCCAGTGCTGAGCAGGGGACTCTCCTCCTCCTCTCCACCACCTCTCCTCCTCCTCGGCTGAATGCGCATGCGCCGCAGGAGCTGCGCTCGCATTCAGCCAGTCTCATAGGAAAGCATTCACAATGCTTTCCTATGGATGCTGGCATCTTCTCACTGTGATTTTCACAGTGAGAAGCACGCAAGCGCCTCTAGCGGCTGTCAATGAGACAGCCACTAGAGGCTGGATTAACCCTAATATAAACATAGCAGTTTCTCTGAAACTACTATGTTTATAGAAAAAAGGGTTAAACCTAGCTGGACCAGGCACCCAGACCACTTCATTAAGCTGAAGTGGTCTGGGTGCCTATAGTGGTCCTTTAATGCACCATGAAAAATTTGCATCACTTAAAAAATTTTTTAAAAATGATATGATTCTTACAAGTCTGTTTTTTTCTTTCATATTTCAAAGCCTTTTACCTAAGAAATAGGAGCCCAGACAACCTGGACAAGTGTCCCTTCTGACCAACAGACACTCAGGCAAGCCCTGAAAGTGGCCTCTGCTCAACAATAACCCAGGCATCCTGGGAAAGTGGCTCCTTGCTTGCTGGTAACAGTCTAGGAACCCCTCAAACAAAATGTCTCCTGCTCACAAATAAGAAAACAGGAACCTCAAGAAGGTGGACCTTGTTTGCCAATAAATGCCCCAAGAAAGTGGCCCCTGCTGGCTAATAAGTGAGAAAAGTGGCCCCTGCTCACCAATACACACCCACGTATCCCAGTAAAGTGGCCCCCATTCACCATCACTTTTCACTTTTCTTTGAAGAGTTGCAAGGTATTTGGCATGCAAATGCCACTCTCGGGGTTGCCTAATTGGCTATTGGAGAGAAAGTGCTACTTTTCCAGTTTGCCTGAATATTAGTTGGAGAAATGGTGTTTTAAAGGTCAAATAACTATTTTCCTGAAATAACTATTTGCCTATCAAAATAAAAAAAATATATAATTTAGATTTTTTATATATATATATTTATCATAACTGCAAATTCAAAATAAAAGTAAAGTAACTTTTCAAAAGCCCGTTGCTCTCGCAAGGCATTAGTTTGTTAGCACTTACTGAAACCTGAGAAAGCCTCCTGTTTGAGTAGAAACGTTGGCTGTTCAACTTCAATAGAGCCTGCAATTCGGGAGAGAGCCTGTGTGTGCTCAGATACTTTTCTTTTTTGTCTTCAGTTTAGCCTTTTGTGATTCTATTGAGTGAATGCAGTGGAAAAGGCTCCACATTATATATTAAAAACTGCTTCTCCCTAAAGGGCCATTAACCTGAAATAAGATGTATTCTTTTTTTTCCCTATCTACCTACGGTGACAGATCCGGGCAGGAGAAAAACGCAGCTGTGTTTGAATAATTACTTTCTAAGCACTGATGAATCAAGCAATCCATCTGCTGAACATTGTAAAATTCACGTTCCACCGACCATCTGCTCCACGGATGATCCGTGCTCTGCTTACGCCACTTTTATTTATTTTTTTATTTGTTAACAGCACCATGTACTATGGAAAGAAACCTTAGATTCTGCAAAACAAGATATAGATACACCTTTAAAACAAGCTTTGCTTTCGCCGATACATAGTGTACAGTCCGTGCAGGACGCCGGGCTGTTGAGATCTCAGCAAGAGGTTGGTGTCTTTAATACAAACCAGGAAATGGTGAAAAAAAAAATGACGTAGTCGTGAGATATACGACTCCTTTAAAAAAATAAAAATAAACACACACACACACACATACACACTTACACACACACACACACACACACGCATACAACTCTAGGGAGTCCTGCCTCTTAGGAAAAGGGTTTGCAAAAGTCATGACCAAAAAAAAAAAAAACGTAAACACACCCACTACAGCCTACAGAATTCAATGTAATTTGCTGCAAGAAGTCTTTCATCAGAGCTGCAGTCGGAGGCAGGAAGGCTTGGAACACTGAAAGCCTGTTACAACTGAGGCTTGCCTGTCTCTTCACAGAGAGCTTTTAATACATTACCCCCAGAGCGCTGAACATGGATACATTCTGTGGATCTGGAAGGCTGGGCTCCAAATTCTGGGTAAGTGTCGTTTAACTCTGTGTGTAGCCTAAGAGCTTGCACTCTGCTGTCATTCACAATCTCTGTTCCTGTGCGTCCAAGTCGTCTTGTTGCAAATACATGGCTGTCAGTCCACCTATTGTACAGCGCTACGGAATTTGTTTGCGCTTTAGAAATAATAATAATTTAAGTTTGGAGAAGCCGGCATGAAAACTCAGAAAGAAAGAATAGCAATATGAAATTATCTAAGGACACCAGACAGGATACACAGCCAAGTACATCCTGTGTACAGATGTTTTTTTTTTTTGTTTTTTGTTTTTTTACACAACTGGACATTATAATACAGCTCTTTTAACAGTCTGCCAGGGCACTGTGCGAACCCTTCACAGCATACTGAAGCACTCACACTAGTTCCCACGCTTCAATTCATGGGACACCTTTGCCTTAGTTACGTTTCTTTTTGTTTTAATAATAATAAGAAGAAGACAATAGTGTAAGCAAGCGATTGAATTGCAATGTTATTCTCCTTTTGAGTCTGCAGCTTGTCACAGAGCTTGCAATCTAATATGCATACTTATCAAAACATTGGTCGGCATATATATTTTAATATAATATTTGCCCAAATATCAGAAGATTTTCATTAGAGCGATACTTCCTCTATACGTGACAGTGCTTAAATAAACATGAATTATAAAGGCACACTACGCTAAATTGAAGTAAATCCTAGCATGTAGCATTAAATGAGCTTTATGGAAAAGTATGTTTTATATAAGCACACACACACTTATATACAAATTTACATGCAATAATTATATATATTATTGTGTACGTATACACACATAAACAATGCAGAAGTGGACACGAATACATGAGAGAGAGATTAGATTGATAGACAGATAGACAATCAGAAAATGCCAGTAATAATAATATATTCACGCTGTGAGGTCAGACCCACCATAGTTGGTTTACAATGCTGCAGTGGCAAGCTAACAGTTATATCAATTAATTATGTGAATTAAGTCGCCATTCATTATTTTTCTAAGAGTGGCATTTTTGGTCATTGAGCTTGCTGTGTACAGTGTCCTGATTCTCATATATACATTACATATAATGACAGGTAATTGTAGCAGCACCAGCTGACAACGTTCCATTCTATGCTTCTACAATTGCTTATGCATGCACGTAAATATGTAATAAAAATAAATAAATAAAAGATTGGATGGATAAAATGTTACAGCCGTTTGGAACACGAGACACCCTGTGCTGCATGTTCAATAGCAATACAGGTTAACCTACTTTTAATTGTTGAAAGAACATGCCTTTTACAGACACCCAAAGCTCTGCCCTAAACGTTCCCCTGCTTGCACGTGAATCCTGTTACCATAAGCTACAAGTCCATACAGGAAGCTGGAAGTGGCTGACATAGTCTAATGACAGATTGGTAATTTATGTGTAGGACTCACTTCCAAAAGCCATATTTGTACAGATTGGCTTTGCTTTCTGTAGTTTTTTTTTTCCTTACTGCGCACACAGATGGCAATTATAAATATTATTTTCAACCAGTAAGTGAACATTTGGCCATTTAGTCTTTTTGTGGATGTCCTACTTCCCGGCTTGTAGTGTTATGTGCATCACCTGATCATCTATGGAATTTATACGATAGGAGCCTCATCTGTCCATATGTTAAGATTAAATGGAATTTGGAAATAGCACCCTATCATCCAGCTGTAATTATGTTTAAAGCCTTCGGTTAACAAAAATACTTTAACAAAATATATATATATATATCTGCCATAGAGCCTATGATAATATCTCAGAATTCTACAATTACAGGTAGAATCTCTTGCCAAATAGTTTAACCCCTTAAGGACACATGACATGTGTGACATGTCATGATTCCCTTTTATTCCAGAAGTTTGGTCCTTAAGGGGTTAAAAAATATATATATTAAAAATGGAAGATGGTGTAAGTTTTGAATCTCTGTAAATATCCGAACAACTAATTGTAGAATATTTTAGAAATGGCTGTATTAGATAATTATTATGGGAGAAATTTCTTTAGAGCAGGGGTCCCCAAAAGGTGGATCCCCAGATATTTTAAAACGACAACTTGATGCTTTGTCATTCTAAAGGCATGCAAAGCATCATGGAAGTTGTAGTTCTACATCCGGGGATCTGCCATGTGGGCAACTCTGCTTTAGAGTATGCAGCAATTTCATATTTTTCTTTTATCCTAATAAAGCATCAGTATATTCAGCAGTGACACACCAAAAACACTGAATATTTCACATAAATTGCATACATTTCATTAGCCACGTACCCAAACGTAACCCATTAAACAAAGCGACATCATGACTGTTACAAAAAGATGTCATTAAAGGCAGATCATGTATGGTTAATATAGCTATACTGATGATTTTGGTAATTAATTAAATTCACGATTAGTAGAATTTACAATCATTCATTTATATGGGATATTTCAAATATTCTAGCATTGAATACTATGTAACCACTTGGAGGAAATCATTATTTATTTATTTATAAAATATTTTACCAGGAAAGATACATCTCGTTTTCAAGTATGTCCTGGGTATGTCCTGGGTATCATGAACTCATTATGTAATTCTACGAAATCCCAGCACATTGTGCCAGTTCTTATTTGTCAATTTATTTTGCTTTATACCCTCCCTTAAAACCCTGTGAACGCCATGTGTGTGCCAAATGAATAAATAGTTAACACTTGTTACTCAAAAGGTTGGCAAGAATGTTTGCAAGCCCACCCACCTCCCATCAAATACTCTAACCAAAACACAGAGTGGCGTATTCACAAAACAGGTAATTGTTACAAATTGAAAAATGAATAGAAAATTAGATGGTGTGGAGATATTCCACAACTCGTTGAAACAATTCAGTTTTTTTAATTCACTAAAATTTAGTATTCAGTGAGTGCTTCTCCCCCTCCCCCCACCAATTACCCCAGTGGGTGTTATTTACTAAATAATAGACCAGAAAGTGCTGATCATGGTTTAATAACATGACCAATGACGTGATTCAGTAGGTGACCTATCTACTATACTTATGTGACCTTTAAACTATAGACCTACGTGATTTGCGTTTACCATATTGTTGTTTCTTTTTGCAATCAAAGATTTAAAGGGACTCACTATGCTGGAGACAACCCCTCTTTTTTTATTCTGGAGACGATGAACAAAAAAATAAATAAAATACGAAAAAACACTAAGATATACTTTTAAAAGTCCCTCACTTGCTGAAATTTTTTTGCAAATTTTGCAGTGATGTCTGCAGAGACCAGGAAGTGGCCAAGATCACTCACCAATCCTGGAAGCACTATATTATCCTATCATCTACTTTTATGCAGCATGTGTTTATCAAGCCTTCCAGCTATATTTCAATATTTTGTCATGTCATGTTGTGCCAACTATCATCTTTTTATAGACATGGTAAAAATAAGCTGCATCAATTTCTGTAAATTCAAAAATGTCATTTCCAAAACATCTCTAATTTAAGAACACAAAACAAATCATTAAAATGTCTATATACATATAAACAGGAAAAGTCTGCAGGATGCCTTCCATCAATGTGTTAGAAGTAAAGTGCATAATGACAAGGACTCTAAGAACCTCTGTAAAGGATTTTCAGACACAGACTGGTGACTCTGAGCTAACATAGGAAAGAAAAGCAGCTCAATGATTGGCTCACTAGTGCCAGCTGCTTCTTGATTGCAGGAATCTATAGAGTAGGACAAGGGTGGGCAACTTTGGCACTCCGGATGGACTACATCTCCCATGTTCTTACAGCGATAATGCCGGCAACGCATTAGGGGACATTTAGTCAAACAACATCTCAGTAGAAGGAACAGATTATAGAGAAAACAGACTCACTCAATTTATATATATATATATATTTATTTTAAAGATTTTTTTTCTCTATTTTAGAAATAAATGCCTTTTGCTATTAATGAATGAGCTATAATAATTACATTCATTTCCTTGCATGCTAATACCACGATTCTCTAAACTTTTTATGCTAGTTAAAACATGTGCATCTACTATGCCAGGCAAAGGCAACCTTCGGCACTTCAGATGTTTTGGACTACGCTTTCCATGATGCTTTGCCAGCGTTATGGGTGTAAGAGCATTATGGGGAATGTAGACCACAACATCTGGAGTGCCGAAAGTTGCCTATCCCTGTACTATCCCAATAAAGACTAAAATAGGGTGTGGCAAACCTAGGCACTTTAGGTCATACTGCTCAACATCTGAAGGTTGTCTGTAAAAAGCTGTGTTAATTCTGTGTATGGGTGTATTCGTGTATTTCTGTAATAGAGAGCAGTCATATGCTAACAGCCGAAACCTGCTAGCATTCATATGGTAGTTTCACGAACAGTGACTTTATACACTGTTCGTGAAACGAATAAAGTACTGAATGGGAGCCCACACACAGAGGGTCGTGTGGCTCCCATTCACCGATTGCAAAATTGTAGCAATTGGCGGATAAATCCTTACCTGGGTGGCCGTCGTTCGGCTACCGACCACGCGGCGATCCTTTGTTATCCCAGCGGTGTTTGGTCGTCGAGCGCCTGGAACTAAAATCGGCTACTCGACGGCGTGAACACCACTGGACTTCCAGGCCATTCGGGAGCACCAGTCCTTCGGTACTTTATTCTTCCATATGTATTCGGTACTTTTAAGGTGAATGTAATATAACTTGTGTTTCATGCAGCGTTCGGTTATTTATGCTGGGATCTGAGTGGTACTTTCACAAAGTGTGCGCTCAGACCCCAGCTATCTACCGAACGGTCATTCGGTATAATCATATGTATAATATTAAAGTTATGCATTTTTGTGTAAAAAAAGTATTCTAGTGGGAGTATCCCTCTCATACAGCAGTGCATGGTGGGAGAAATGTCCTGTATATTCAGTTTCCCATGTAGTGCTCTACTGTATAACCTCTGTAATGTGACTAAGGAAACTCCTTGCATGGGGAATCACATAAATGCTGGAGCTGTGAATAAAATCGTCAGTTGACTCCCAGAACTGTGTTTCGTCCGGTTACTGGGGGATTTGGGATATTGCCTTCATTTCCAGCGCTTTACTTGGATCACTTTCTGTACCAGCGGAGATATTGGGATTTAACATTGCAGCTCAGCTACATAGGGTAATAAACATAATGAGCTTTGATGTAGAATTGTGTTTACATTTCCCCAGCAAGTTCTCCCCCCCCACACTTTTCCCCTCATTCCGACATGATTTAGTTATGAAATGCAGTGTAAAAGGCGAGATTTCGCCCAGAATGTTCCTTTAAAAAAAAAAAAAAAAGGCATCCATTAAGGTGGTCTGGGTGCCGTAGCCCTCTAATTTTAACTCTGCAATGTAAAATACACCTGAATTCCCGACAGCCACTAGAGGTGCATCCCCTCTGAGTTAGATTATTTGACTTCGTTATCAAGGACGTTAACATCATCAAATGGTATTGATAGAGAAAAATTGAATTCTGTGCTTCCCTATGAGAAGCATGTGATAGGATAAGAACGGTCAGCAAACAGATGAACTCGCAAGAGGAGGATCTATTGGCTGCACGAGTGCGGACTTAATAAAACTATTTTTCCTTTTTTTTTAGATTTAAGTTGGAAGAGGGCTGAAATTTAACTAGGGACTAGAACACAATAGCGCTGGGAATACATGTTTGCATTTCCAACACCATGAATTTCCTTCAAGCTGTTTGACAAGCTACACATATTAATAGTGTTCACTGGACAAAAAGAAACAAAAAAAAATAAAATAATTATAATTAAAAGATAAATGACCGTTCATCTGTAAAACTGAAAATAAGTCCTTAGGAGGTTTTCTAAGAATTAAAAAAAAAGACCCTTTAAGGCCTGTTACTCAATCCTTTACTAGAATTTTAAGAAAACTCGGGGGGAAGTGAAAGTTGCTTTATCAGCGAAATCTTATTAAACAGAAATTTGAAAATGGACATTACAAAAAGGCCAGCTGCAGTCACAGCAAAATATTAGGGTGATTATTAAACACTAAACACAGATTTGTGGTGATAGCGAACTGATTTGAGCATTTAAATCAAGGCCCCCCAAAATGAAAATAAAATAAAAAAGAATCTGTAATTCTTCAAAAAAATAATCATTTTTATTTCTTTGCTATATTAGCTTTAAAGGGACATTCCAGACAGGTTTAACCATTTATTTTAACCATTTATTTTATCTATCTTATATAGCTATTAGACTAAACAATACATTCAAATAATAATTAAAATAACGGCTCACGTTTGAAGCATCTTTAGCCGTGATCTCTGATCAAAGCACGAAGAACCTCAGCCAAAACGATAACGTGATTGAGTCTATATCTGTGCCAAAAGCAGTGCTTTATCTACAGAAAGAGGGTTTCTTTGGGTTGAAAAGAAAGATAAAAAAAACAGAAATACCATATGCATAATCCTCCCAAATTGTGCTAAAATAGATGTTTAATTGTATACATGGAAACACTGGCAAATACAAGTCCAAGGCTGAAATATTCCTTTAATCATGCTCTAGAGCTGAGCATTCCTCTGGGGTCCCCAGAAAAAGTACAACGTTGGAGGAACAAGATCCCCAAAAAATCAGGACTGTTCCATCAGATTCAGGACTGTCGACGAGTATGTACTTAATTGACCTCACAAAGCATGTCCTCGGGCTTGTGTTAAAAGTCACACAGGTCAATCTTTTTGACTGAATGATCTTATCTTCTAAAAGGACTTATCGTGGTTACATATTGCTTTTTTTCTGCAGCATTTTTACAAACTGTATATATGTTGCATTAAAAGTTACCCACAGAATATTATTAATTTTAAGTTATTTGAAGGCAAGATTACAGTTCCTTCATGAAGAGGAGCTGTGACGTCAGATTGTTTCACAACCCAGCGGCTAATAATAAAATGGCTGAAGGACATGTATTTTCCCCCCAAATAATGCCTTTTTCACACGCTAGCTTTTATTCTCCTCTTTTATTACACTACACATCATGTACCAGGCTATCATGGCACAGCCTGGCATACAATGCAAAGCTCCCGAGCACTTGCAACATTGTAGGAAGAATTCCAGGAGAGCATGGCATCACTCTGCTTGTATGAAAGACCCAAGGAATATATGAGTATTGATACTCCCTGTGGGAAGACATCATGTATGGACGTAGTGGGGAATCGCGATGCAGCCTAGAACAAATCTAGCCCCATTAAACCCCCCAATAACGACAGACAACTTAGTATGGATGAACAGGCCACAGCATTTATTATAACATAAATAAATTACTGCATAACACATCCATAACTTTTTATTAAATCTCTTCTTTCTGTAACGAAATAAATAATCATAAATTAACATATAAACATATAACTCAACACAGTGTTATGCAGTGACCCAACCGTCCTTGCCAATAAACATACAGTGGTTCCTAACCACCACTTCCTCTCACCTCCCCCCCTCGTCATAAATCATCTCTTTCCAATGCCCGCCATCAGCCGACCTTATCCACGCTCGATGGGCACGACACCTCAGGCAACCTAATGTTAACCGTTTGAAGCAGGGGAGGTTGAGACCTGCAAAACATAAAAACTTAGTCCATCCTTAAACATAACCCCTCAAACTTAATTGGCAAGGACATACCCCCGCCTCGCTGTGACTAACTAATCCTACAAGGGGTGGGTGGGCGGGAAGCTGTTTGCTGGCCCGAATCCCAAGTGGCACTGAGGTAAGACCTCCCCCACGCTAACTTATATTGAACCTAACCTCTCCCACACACATTACCCAAGTCACTCCCATGCATCTATCCCCACACTCCTACATGTGCCCTTGTCCGCTTAGCTGTGCTATCTCCCCAGGGTCTTTACGGTTGATCTGTGTCCAATGTACTTCTTGTTGCAAAGCTTTGGAACACAGCACAATCACTAGAACCTGCCATGTTTCTAATAGAGGGTTAACTGACTGCCCACACAGTGTTATATTAGAAAATTACTGATTTGAAGAGGAACTGGCACTTCTAGAAATCCTCTTACTAACACCTCTTGTCTGTAAACCATTCATCTGGGAAGATTTTCTGCCTCACATGCTTTGTACTATAGTTCAAAGCGGAGTAAGTGCTATTGTCAACAAATCGTGGCAATTGTGGCGCATGCACCATGTAGCCCAAATCTCTATAAACAGTGTCTGCCCGTACACAAGTCAAAATTAAAGTGAATATATTTTACCTTTTATTTATTTTTAATTGGAGTTTTTCTATAGGGAAGACTGTAATCTAGGCCTTGTAATTTGAATTTACTTTCTATGCTATAAGGAAGGCGGCACTTAAGAAGTCCCATTCACTGACAACTTTGAAGATAGATAAGGCTCCTATCTTAAGAAAACTAGGTACTTCTGTTGGAAAAGCTAATAATTAACACTTCTTCAATGTTCCTACTCACTTACTGAGAAAACTACAGCGCTAATAAAAACCAGGACTTTCTCGTCTGTACCAAATGCCAGAATATGTTTCTTCTATATGACTGTCCCAGGTGGCAGTCATCGCAGATGTCACTTCCTTTACCTTAGTAAATTAGCAGATAAATTATCACAGTAGGCAGATAAACAATACATGGCTGGAGATTTCTACTGAGCCATAAAAAAAAAAGAAATTGATCTTTATTGCATGAGAGAGACAATAGACAATGACATCATAGACAATGACATCATAGACACGACATCACAGAACACAACAAGCAACAAACTGAGGCCAAGCCTGCTCAGAGACAACCTAGCTGCTGTGACCTTGTACATGAAATATTAATAAAAAACTAGAGCTCACACATCAGAGAGACGGCTCAGTACAAATTAATAAAGAGCCTCGTTCCGTCACTCAAGCGGCTGTGGTGGCAAATTCTGGCTTCAATGTATTTATTTGTAGCGTTGTAGTGTTCTTTTATAAGACTGCAGTGGTCAATAGTTCATTTACCACTGCCACGTGAAATAATCTAAACATCATCTTTTTTACTTCATTTGTTAAACACCTTGTTTACAGATTTTGTTTTCTATTGATACTGAACTGTACCCCGTGGTGGTTTTTTGATACTTTTTGGCATTCTCTCACCCCAGAGGCCACATTACCTGCAACTTTCTCTAGCGAGATTGATTGTTTTGTCTCTTGTTAAATATTAAAAAAATGAAAAATTTGTGCTGTTTTATGACAGTTACCAACGACCTCACATCAGTGCATTGTCGGGCATACTCTTGTAGACTGTCCCTATATATCTGTCTGTAACAGATAGCGCTACCAAAAATAAAGAATGTTAAAAAAAAAAAAAATGAAAGAAATAATCTAAACATATTAAGAAAGGTGCTAAGTAACAAAATAAAATAAAACCTTCTGCACTCCAGATGTTTTGGACTACACCTCCCATGATGCTTTGCCAGCATTTTGGGTGTAAGAGCATTATGGGGGATGTAGTCCACAGCATCTGGAGTGCCGCAGGTTGCCTATCCCGGGACTAGACCCTCGATTACTTGCAGGGTTATTTACTAAAGAATTCAAAGTGAATTTAAATTTTAAGGCCAGAGTTGACAAATTTAAAGAATTGCTGGTTTTAGAGAAATGTCATTCCATTTAAACTATTATGACTTTAAAATTACAATTTACTTTGAATTCTCCCTTTAGTGATTAACCCAGTAGGAATGCAGGTGACAGTGCAGGTACATTTTAAAGCAACGTCTTCTTGTATTTCTGTTTTTGGCATTTTGCAGGACTTAGGTGTGGTGCAGCGTTAGATTACATTCGCTGTGTAAACACTTGTGCATTCCTCTTTTCAGGAGGAGGAGCCTTTCTTGCATTGCGCCTGGAATGAACTCATGTAATCTTAGCCTTCACAGACAAATCTCTACGCCCCCGCACGCCTTTTACCATGTTTACTATTTAAAGGAACAGTAAACCTTAAAAACGCTCCGAGACCATAAAATGCCAATTTAGCATGACACGCAGGTATGAAGCCTGATGGACCAGGATGTGATGTCAGCAAAAAAAAAAAAAAGCCATGTAAGAGGTTAAAACTTGATTTTCAAATGGATGTGCACATGTAGACAACTTTGAGGGAGCTACAGTGCAATTATAAGTTATGTAAACTGGTTTAAAAGTCATCACGCCTAAACCATAAAAATCTCTATTCCCTTTTTTAACAAAGAGACTGACTTCTCCCATTTAACCTGTGACGTGCCAAGGCAAAATTTATTTACGGTGTGTTTCAGTAACTCATTCACTTTTTTTTTCTTGTCTTCTCTAAAAATTGCCTTGATTGCCAGGCTGGTATTAATGGTACTTTGGACGTTTTATGATAACGTCCCTAGGGGGTGTGAAATAAATTCTGTTGATTTATGGAGTAAAGGGGAACTTAACACATGAGACTTTCTGATCACAATGCAACATCCTTCCTTTGTTTCTTTAAACGGTCTTGATACACTTTCTCTTAAAACAAGCTTATGTCACTGAGCTCATCTCACAGTGACACAGCAATTCCCTAAAAATTCAAGGAAACCTGTTCTCGGGTTAGCATGTAGGCCACAATTAACCTTTTCAGGGCAGCTGTCATGTGCAGAGTTTTTGGCATTCAATTGGTTCTGCAGATTTGTGGGTTTAGTCGCTCGTTTTCAAATCACAGTGAAACGAAATCTCAAAATAGTTATTTCCTTGTTTTTAGCCCCAAAACCTTCTCACCAACATTAGTTTCTGCCTGAAGGAGTCACGTCTAGCAATTGACGGAAAAAGTTAAATTAATCATACTAAGCAATACCCTTAGGGGGCAAATAAGTGTTTCATACGGATTGTTGTAAAATATCTGTCAAAAAGCCTGTATTTGGCTCATATCACTCTACTTACGAGGAGTGTGGGAAAGATACTGATATTAGGAGACAGGCTATATTATAGATAGGTCAGTCAATGCCCACTTTATTATATAAAAAACTATTGATACATACCAATACCAACCCTGCCAACAAAAAAAAAAAGTTAACTAAAAGCCAAACCATGAACTAACCAAATTAAAGGAAAATGTCTTTAAAAAAAAAAAAAAATTAAAAAATATTATGTTATTATAGTGTGTATAATTTTGTAACACACGCATGTAAGTAAGTGTTTCTCCTGGTTTGTCCTTGTCCGGTAAGGTCTTTAAGGCTACTTGACCATAAACACCACTTATCTGTCTAAAAGCATGCAATTAAAGGAGAGCTAATGCATGCTCGTTAAGCCTTGACAGCATGCGTGAGAGACAGACATCCCAAAAACACACACTGAGCCACTTTCATGAATTTAAACTGCACCTCATATTAGGACAGTTAAGAAGTTCTTGTAACCAAAGAGGGGGTATAGGAACACTTCACAGAACTATTTAGTAGATAAAACCCTCAAATAAAACATGTGTGTATTTTTTTTATCCATGTTTTCTTTGGGGGTTATATGGGGAAAAAAACAGCTGGCGATAGCTGCAGACCTGTTCTTCTCCACAGTTTTTGAAAGCCCTCGCCTCTTACCCCAGCCTAGACTTTCAGTGTGTATTGATCATTCCGAGGCTTCTGACTAAGAACCCTCTGTGCTAGAGCCACGAGCGCATGCACACTTTGGAAGTGAAAGAAAGCCTCGTTGGCTGTGTGATTGACAGCAAGGGAGGTGTTTCTGCCCAAAATTATAATAGTGACGATTTCTGTTGAAATCAGAACTTTTGTAAAGTGTTCCTCTAAATACACCTGCCCCCAAAAGGCAAGAACAAGCCAGGAAACATATTGAAAAGAAGTATTAACTTATAGGCACACTTTTATTTTCCATAAAAAATAATGGTGGTTTTCTATCGAGTTCTTCCGAAATTTAGCTAAAGACCTATGCGCATTGTGACGAAAGCAACTTCGCCACTGGTTCTTGGAGGGGCATACTTGCCAGCCTCTTACCCTGTGACTATGGCCCCTGTAGCACTTCAAACTCCCGAACAGTCGAAGTGACCGCCATTCAACATTCGAACACGTGGTGGTGGCCATCCTGGTCGCATGGACCACAACCGCGAATAGACTTCAAGGGGACTTAGCCGCGAATGCCCTGGAACTATTTTCGGCATGAAAACCTTGTAGTTCCCGGTCGGTCCTCCAGCGGCACTTAGCCGCGATTCTATGGAACTGTTTTGGGCATGGGACCATGCCTGCGCCTGGGCAAAACTATGACTTCCATAAAATTTTTGAACCCCTCATCTGATCTGGGTGATTTTTGGATATGTTGTTCACCCAGATCAGGACTATCATAAAAGTAACATTTATGGGGATATGTTGTGTTTTGGGGTACTTATGAGACTTTGTAAAAATGTGTGTTTTTCTGCCTGGAGATAATTGGGTTAATACAGTATCTGACTCAAGTATCTCACAGGCAGAGGGGAGGGATTGTATGCTTGTTATGGGAGTGTCGTACATTTAATTACTGTTTTTATTGGTTTGTTAACTTGTGTCCCTGTGCCCACGTGGGTGTCACCCTTGTTGGGAAACTTGTATAAAAGGCCAGTGTGGCTCCATTAAAATTGAGTTCCTGCTTAACCCTCAGCACGTAGCTTGGTCTCGTGATTAAAGGGGAACTGCTATATTCACACTGGGGATTCCTATTGCCTTATACTCCCCTGGGTTCTAGTCACTAGCTCTTCTAAGAGCTCTTCCTGCTACGCTCTCTGAAGTAGGAGAGGTCTTTCCCACATGGTCCTGGATATCCAAGGTTGGTCCAGGGTGGGAGAAAGAAGGCAAGATCCCAGCTAGGCTATGGCGGTTGTGGAGTCTGTGGTGCTTGTGGTGTTCGGTGTGGTGCTTACGGTCCTCAGCGTCATCTAGGAAGCATCTGTTGGCAGAGGTGCCCAGTCGGGGTGTCAGGTGATCCGTCACACACATGTTTGCATGTAAGTCAGCGCAAACTCATTACACAATTAGCATTAGACTTGCAAACAAATTCTTTTGATTTGGCACGAACAAATCAAATTTCTTTTAATCTTTGCCCAAACAAATCGATCTGTGAATAAGACTCCACCGATAAATCAGGATGTAAAATGTAAATAAAGGCCGGCACCACGGACCTATTGGCACAATAACAACTTTGTTTAAATTAAGTTGTTATGATGGCCAGAATGCTCATGTAATACATTGAAGGGGAATAAAATTAAAAAAATACATGAAAAAAAAAATCCCCTTTGATATTAAATATAAAAGAACTTGAGAAATTTCGAACCATTTGACAAAGTGTGCATGCGCAAAAGTTCTGTATGAAGTCTTAGGATGGGGCGGTCCATTTTTTAAATTTTTTTTATTTAACTATATAATTCATTTTATTAACCCAACAAAGGAAATACTTTTTTAAAAAAGATATTTCAGCAAACTCCATAAACTACTGGAAATACAGAGTGTATGAAATTGAAATGGTAAAACAGATTGAAAGGTAATGATAGTTTTTACCTAAAATAGTCTCCTTTCTTCAAGCAGGCCTTCATATATTTCATATGATATTCTGCAGAACAGGCTTATTTAGGAAGGTCTCTGTTATTTTGTATTACGTTCTCTACAGAATTACCCGCTCTCACTTTATGAAGGCTCATATCTAGTCTGGCCAATTTCCTTCCGACTTTAATTTAATGTCACTCACAGAAATATTCAGCTGGGGGCTGGTGGGATTCCAGCCGCCAGAGTCTCTGTCAGTACTTGGCTTCAAGGCATCAAAGCTAAATGTTGTGGAATGTGCTGGATGATGTAAATAGACCGTATTTCAATGAACCAATGTGCAAGTATATCCGATGTCATCTGGTTAGACTGCTTTACCCGGGTAAGCTATGGGTAAGATACGAAAACCTACTTACAGGTGAGAAAACGGCTCCCTCTTGGAATAATAGGGGGAGAGATTTTCTGGGGATTCAGTAATGGGAATCATCACACAAATTAGTTAACTAAATTTTCATCAACACGTATGCTCTGTTTAACAAAAGTCTCTACATACATTCTGCCTAGACCTCTCGCTGTTCTTAAAGATGCTTTGTTATCGATAAATAACAGCTAGACAGAAGGTGCATTCTATCACTGCATCTCTGCACTGTAGCTCCCAAATGTCCCACTTTAGGAGTGACAGTCCCTTTTTTGTGCCAAATCTATCTTCTCTATTCATGAGCCCATTCTAAGGAGACCTGGATTTGTGGTTAGCTGTTAAAGTACAACAGTTCCAATAAAAATGTATCTAATCTACTGTAAACATTTTTGTCAATTAGTCTGTTGAGACTGATAGTCTCAGTTTGTTCTAAATTGCAATAGTTTAGGGAAAAAAAACTTAAAATGGTCCAGAACAGCCCCAAAACCTGGCCACACACACCCTTAAATGAAAGTGTCCTGCTTTGTTCATATTGAATGTTGGTAAACTGCACAGTAAGTGAATAAATGGCGCCTAACAGATTTTTTAAAATTTTTAAATATCTTTTAAAAAATTGCAGCAGCCACACACTCACAATACAAAGCTACTCGCATAAGGTGCGCTGTGCCTTTAAATGACACACTCCCAAAAGTGTTAGTTTATAAGCATTATGTGAACGTGTATAAACACAAAATGATGGGAATTGCACTTACAATAACTTGGAATAAACTCCACACTGGCACATATAAAGAACGGGCAATATAACAGATATAATATTAACCACTAGCAATACTATATCTATCTTATTACCCTTTTTTTTTATTCCAAGTTGGAGAGCAATCTCCATCCTTTTGTGTGTATACACTTTCACATAATACTTATACATTAACTCTGCGCACTTCGGGAAGTGTGTCATTTAAAGGCACAGTGCACCCAATGCATGTAGTTTCATATAAAATGTTGGGGGGGGCACGTTGCCACCCCAGTGATGTAATTATTAGAAAAGGTCAAGAAGTCAGAATTGCGAACAGGTGCTCCTTTCCTCTCTCCCATGCCCATGTACCCAAGAACGAAGGCTGAATACCAAAACATATCATCCAGAGCTTCTTACTGCCATGGGTATTAAAGGTACAGGAAAGCCCAGACTGTACTAAAATGTGTGGCTTCCGCAGATGTGGACCAGTTTCTAGCAGATATTTCAGCATATTCTGATTGTAATATCCAATGTAACCTCTGTAAATGTTTGCCAGGTACATGTTAACTGGGCGGAAGTAACAGGTTATTTTTTAGTAAGCTATTCATTTTAACACAGGATGTATTTTATTAGGGAATGCACAGAAATGCAAAGGGCAGCTTTATCACCGGTGGCAATCGGTAAATTATTATATAATCGTACAGAAAAACAGTTAAAGGGGCACTATAGTCACCAGAACAACCACAGCTTATTGAATTTGTTCTGGTGACTAGAATCATCACCTTCAGGCTTAATGCGGTAAACACTGTCTTTTCAGAGAAAAAGCAGAGTTTACATTACAGCCTAGTGATAACTGCACTGGCCACTCCTCAGATGGCTGTTAGAGATCCTTCCTGGGTCATGGCTGCCTAAAATGCATCCAAACATTCAGTGTCTCCTCCCTCTGCATGCAGACACTGAACTTTCCGCACTGAGATTCATTGATTCAATTCATCTCTATGAGGAGATGCTGATTGGCCAGGGCTGTGTTTGAATCATGCTGTCTCTGCCCCTGATCTGCCTCTGTCAGTCTCAGCCAAGCCTATGGAAAAGCATTGTGATTGGATCAGGCTACCACTTCTGATGATGTCAGCAGACTGCTTGCTATTCTGAGACAAACAGCATGCAGAGCTACAGCTTCAGGCTTGAATTCAAGTAATATTTTGCTATATTTAGGGAGGCATGAGGGGCCAGGGGGGCTAGATGGTGGTTTTAACACTATAGGGTCAGGAATACATGTTTTTGTTGCTGACCCTATAGTGATCCTTTAGCATGAAATATGTCTGGAAAAAATTAGTATGTTTTTAGTTTTATTCTAAATTATATATTCCGCTACATTAATAGGGATCGGTAGATCATTGAAAGCTCATTTCATAGGTTATGGTGGAGAAAAGTCCTATTGTCACCAGCAATTTGAAAAAAATCACTGCAGAAATGAGGAGTAAGTTTCATATCCTCTTTGGCTGTCAAAAATCTGACCAAGTTATAAATACAGCATGTGTATACTATGTAAGCCCATGGAAAGGAAGTCCTCCCCACAGTCGAGGCTGCAAGGGACCTTCTGCATTTCAGTTTTGTGAACAGGACGGTACACAAACTGATAGACAACTGGATTCAGGATTTGAACAGTTCCATCAGATAGAATGTAGTGAATTCCTGGCGGGGGGAGAGGAAATAAGTGAAATACCCTATAAACTGCTTCTAAATAGAAGTTTATGGGATAAGATTATCCCCCACAGACCAGAATAAGAATGACTGGTGTCGTGTCTTTCTGGTCTGGAAGGGGGTTGTCTTTTGCTGCAATTTCCTGGGCAAGTGCAGCAGCTGCAGGAATTTTAAAAAGTATCTTGTTTTCTATTTATGAAAGGTCACTTCAAGCAATATGACCAAGTCAGTGATTTGAAGTGGTCATAGTGTTTGAATTCTGTATGTGCAGCGTTTCGCTATGAGTTTAAACGCACTGCTAATGGAGGTGTAACTTCAACTGAGGTAACGTCATTGGGGTGTCATCGGCCTGACTAATGTCAATTCTGTGCAATTTGTCAGCCATTGGCAGACAGGGGTTAGGTGACACTCTAAGCCAATGAATTGCGATGGTGCATCACCAGACCAACAGGGAGCCTTGCAAGTTGCAAGTACAGCAGGCTTCAGTCGTTATGATGGTTAGAGTAACCCTTTAAATTTTAAGTTAATATATATATTTTTATAAATTCTCTGTATATTTCCTTTGTCAGGGAATAAGCCCCAACCCCTGGTAATATGTTGATGTGATAATGCCCACAGAGGTACACTGGCCAGGGCTTCTTTTGGTCCCATTTTAATCACATTCAATGATACAATGAGAATAAATTATGTATAAAAATCCAGCTGGTTTGGCAACTAGTGCTGAACCAATGACAGAATTACGCGCCATTATTTCTTTATTACAACATACACAAAAAATTATAATATGCAAGATTTCAGATCCCTGCCATTTAAAAAAATGTAAATAATAAAATAACGATGGGAAACTCTTTGCACCGTCACCCTAGCAAAGCACCCTATTCCATAATGCATCTTGGAGATTGCAATGTTCATTTCCATAGCTTGATATTTACAGCAGATCAATTTGGAGCTAAAAGCAAAAGCATTGACTAGAATGAATTTTAAATCCCATCTTGCATTCCTCTACCCTGCATAAAATTGCTTAAGAAAGCAACATGTGGATAATTATGTCACTATTAATACAATTAGGTATTTTCCCTTTGGAGGGGGAGCAGCTGTTAAACACATTATCATGTCCGCAGACTGCTTATCCATACTTATGAATAAAAATAGATTGAATGGCCAGGAATTCCCCTTTTGTGGCTTAACAGGGGCTGATCTCAATGGATAACTTACAGTGTTTCACTGCTGATGATTCTTGCATTCCGTGGGATAGGTTTGAAGAATCAATCTTGCGAAAAAGTTACGCAAAACTGATATTCATGAATTAGTACTTGTGCTTTAGCGATATCGAGAAGATTGGGGAAACCAGGTCACCATGGCACACAAGTAAGTATCAAACCATCTGCATTGGGAAAAGAGCAAGGGGGCTCCTGGCACCATAACTGCAACAGTGGGCTGTAGTGGTTATAGTGATTACAGCAAGGCTGGGAAAAATGTAGATCTCCACGTGGTGTAGAACCACAGCTGCCATGATGCTTTGCAAGTCTTTAGAATGTTGCAATACTAAAACGTCTGGAAATCTACCATTTGTCAACCCCTGGTATAGAGTGTCCCTTTAAACACAATTAATGGCTAGCTATGGTTGTGCTATTGATAGTCTTTAATTCCCCATAAGCTTTTAGTTTTTCCAGAGAAGTGACAGTCACATCTTAAAAAATATGGCTTCCTAATCTGCTGGCGTCCCCAATGGAACTCAGAAAGCAAGACCCATGCAAGCAATTTTTATTTTCCGTGCAACCCACCCCTGCCGCCATCTTTTTGTAACAACATAGAGGTGGAGACGGATGTGGACAATGTCCCATAACCAAAATGCCAAACATCATGTTCATGTATGAAACGAATGCAGAAGTGAGCTGTGCCACATGACATGACAATTATTCTGTTCACTAGTTGTTTCCCACGGTCTGTTTGCTTCCTTCCTCCATTCTCTGTATGTTTGCACTGTGTTCTCTGCTTCTTGTATTTCTAAAATTCTAATAATAATTTCAGTCAATAAATAATTCAAATATAACTGTGATTGTCAAGATGTCATCAGCACCCAAACCTTGCAACAGTGCTCTGTTCCTGAGAGGTCAGCAATCCCAGATTGCCTGGTACCCCATTGTGCCCCTTTGGATCCCCCATTGGAGCAGATCATGAGTCTTATCTGCTTGGGCCTCCAGGGCGCAAGCACAGATGGTGCAATACTATTCTAGAGATACAGAGTGATCAGATGTGACACTGTATCCCTTCATTCATAGGGTGACGTTAAGAGTGTTGTGAGGTGCAGGGAGCTCATTCAAACCACTAACACACTATCAAGTACAAGCAGAGGTTAACGAAAAGTTCTAGTCTTTGGGACTCGGGACTAGACTGTGTCCTCCGCAACCCCTATTGTTAAGAGAGTGACCTTCAATTATTCTTTAACCCACCACTTTGCCAAGTTGGAACTGCAGGGATTGCTACAGGTTGTATGGAGGAAAGTCATGTTGGTTACAAGATCTGGGCTAAAGTCCAACATTCTACCAGCAGGAGACAAAGCAAAGGATATGATTCAATGTTTATTTTTGAAGAAGATAAAAAGAGAAATAGCAGCGTTCATAAGTAATAATTAAATTGTACCTGCCAAGCACTGTCTCATTATCCCACGTAAAACTCCACGTGTTGAATCAAATTTATTACTGATCTAGAGATGGCTTGGCTTGACACGTTAGAGGCTTCTGAACTGCACCTACCATGAGGCTCAGCCCGCTGAGACCTCTGCAATGTCAAGGTTGCACATTACTGTACGAGTTAGTGCAACATAAAGACATTCCATATGTATCAAGGTATTACGAATGATACATGTGTCGCTCGGTATCCCATACCTTGTACCGAGAAGACGTTTCCCAGCATGCATGTTGCTCATCATGACTGCTTGTTCATAGCGTATTGTTAGATTCTTAATCTCACGCAATCAGCTTCATGTTTACAAAATGTTTTAGAGGTGTTCCAAATACTCAGAAACTGAGCATACACAACTGCAGAACAAACTTTGAAAACCGTGGCCTTGATTTAATATTTTTAATATGCTTTCCAATTGATTTAATATATGCTTGGATAAACTTTTTTTTAAAGATTTTTACAAATTATGCAAATATAAAATATATCACATACATAAAAAAAAAATCAATATCTCCCCCCAAAAAATTTTTTCAAAAGGTTTATCCAAAAATATAGTATTGAGGCCTATGTTCTTCGTGTGAGGACAGCTTGTCTGGTGTGTCATATCACAGGCACTATAAGCACTTGTGCCCACATGCCAATGAAAGACAGGGTGATAGGAGAGAAGTGGACTGAGGGTACGAGAGAAAGTGATGATGATGGCAGCAAAAGTTATGAAGAAAAAGGAAGCCAAGGTTTCCGTGGTATTTAAAAAAAAAAAAAAATGTATGCATGCTGACCTTTGGACAAAACAGAATACACACCTGGTTGGGGTGAGACTTGCCTATTTCCAAATAAAGGAGCTATGTTGGGCAAAAGCATATATTTGAGGAATAAGATGCTGGATTATGACTTAATGATATTAACGTATAATTAAAGGGACACTCCACTGCCCAAACACAACAAAATAAAGAAAAATCACTATTTTTTTTTTTGCCACTGAGGATATAACTAAAAACATCCCCGCCCAGACTTTCTGTAGCCGTCCAATCACAGACTTCCCAATGCAACTCAATGAGAAGTCTTTGCAAGGCAGGTGCTCTGGGCAATTCTTGCCTCTTGAGTTTATCTCCACTAAGCTAACCAAACCAGGATCTGATTGACAGCCAAATGGTGTAACAATGTCAATTTAAATTTACATTTTTATCAAAATATGCTCTTTTTGTTTACAAAGATAAAAAAGACACACTCTTCACATATAAAGCATTTCAGAGAGCTAAAGTGCTTTAGGGGTCCGGAGTGTCCCTTTAAAGATTGTGTCAGATGCCCATACTCATGCTGAGAAGACTGTATTTAACAGAAACTGGACATTTTTTTTCCCTTTTTGGTAATCTTCAATAACATACAGTTCCAAGCACCTTTATACATATACAGACAAACTGCTATCACCTCTAAACTGTTGCTATGTCATAAAATGCCAGACAGGTGTACCTTAACGGCTGCAATGATTTAACAATGGGGGAAGACAGGATTTCACCTTCTATTGATATATGAAAACGTTTTCCTTTACTCAGATAACAATGTTGCTTAAAAAGAAAGAAAGGTATTGTTTGAATTTTCACGTGCAGTAGCAGCTGAAATTCCTGCAAATAACAAACAGAATTCAATAAAGTTACCAGAAGGATGATAACCTCTCAAACTCAGTAATAGAACTATGCAGAATTAATAGTTTGTGGTTAAAAGGTATTTACAGCAGAACTAGGCAACAGGACTACAAAATTACTAGGCTGGGCTCAACGTATTAAAAGAAAATTGTCATAACGTTTTATAACTTAAAATAAATGATGGCATTTATTATAACCTCTGCGTGCTATATTGTAACGCACAAATATGAGGACTTCTATTGAGTGCCTCTCTTGACTTAAATTTTTTTAAGGGGCATCTTAAAGTGGCTTTGTCACTCCTGAGTATTTCGTACAGATATAATCTTTGCTGTGTTGGAACTTCATTGAAATTCTAACACAATCAAAAGATACCATAAGAATAAGTAATTCATGGCTGTGGGATTCAGGCATTGACCAGTTCGTTGCAAGACATGATCTATGGATGGTCCACGGGATCCCCCATAAACCTCACACAAGAGTTAAAGCACTGACGCAGCTATTGGCAGATGAAGCGACAGTTTCCAAACAATGATGCAAAGACCCCCAAAAGTGACAGATCCGCATTCAGTCCAAAGTGCAGATATATATATAAAAGCTAATGAGAGGAAAATACACACATTGAGGCAGTTTCATACCATCACATTATGTGCAGATTTTATTAGTAACTAAGTGATGTTTCTGAGCAAGAAGGGCTAACAATGGCTGTTACCACAGAGTAAGAGTAAGCCAGGAGAAACACGAACAAAACAAAAAACATTACCTGCACAAACCCCCACGCTACGACACAGCCTGCATAGACTCGGCACCAACACTGCTACCACTCTCTGGAAACTACTTAAGAGAAATACACACCGCCAACCTTATTGCTACTCATTGCTATTCATGTCACCTGTGATCTTTAACTAGAACCCCTACTAAATTCAGAAACATATCCAACCCTTTTGAGACAGATCCTGCGATTCCGACAGCTGTGACCGTACAACTGACCGTGTTCTATGAACAAATGGGTAACCACTGGCCTGACAAAAAGGCCAGTAACATTACAAAAGTTAATTGAGCCGTTGCTAATGCCATGGTGCAGACAAAATTGTTCTTGTTGCACCCCCAAAATACCATCCTACATATGGAGCCCAGTTTCGACTTTGATTGAGACCCTGAGGGGACGAACTCACATGCTTTATATCAATTAGAACTTAAAGAGACACTATAGTCACATGAACAACTTTAGCTTAATGAAGCAGTTTTGGTGTATAGAACATGCCCCTGCAGCCTCACTGCTCAATCCTCTGCCATTTAGGAGTTAAATCCCTTTGTTTATAAACCCTAGTCACACCTCCCTGCATGTGACTTGCACAGCCGTCCATAAACACTTCCTGTAAAGAGAGCCCTATTTATGCTTTCTTTATTGCAAGTTCTGTTTAATTAAGATTTTCATATCCCCTGCTATGTTAATAGCTTTCTAGTCCATGCAAGAGCCTCCCGTATGTGATTAAAGTTCAATTTAGAGATTGAGATACAATTATTTAAGGTAAATTACATCTGTTTGAAAGTGAAACCAGTTTTTTTTTTTCATGCAGGCTCTGTCAATCATAGCCAGGGGAGGTGTGGCTAGGGCTGCATAAACCGAAACAAAGTGATTTAACTCTTAAATGACAGTGAATTGAGCAGTGAAATTGCAGGGGAATGATCTATACACTAAAACTGCTTTATTTAGCTAAAGTAATTTAGGTGACTATAGTGTTCCTTTAAAACTATCCTAGACTTCAGATTAACACTCCATGAAGAATTTATGATGGAAAAAGAATCTCATGTTTGTACAATGATGACAATGATGATAATCTGATGCAAAGTAGGACTACCCTGTACAACCACCCCGCTCTCTCTACCTCTCTCTCCACCTTCTTTCACCCTCTCCTCCCCCCAAGTTGACGTTACTCATCTTAACTAACATGTACGCACAAAACACAGTGTAATCTGTACAAAGTATAAGTGTTAGAGATCTAAATATTATGTCAACATATGTATGCTTTGTTGAACACCGCTACTCAAATCTATATACCATTCCTGTATTCCTGTACTTTTGCACTGAAAATAAATTTAAAAAAATTACCTGTGCACTATCCCAAATCCCTACGCACATTTAAATAACTGGAGTTTTTTTTTTTTGTATCACTCCAATGGCCATCATCTAAGTGTAACCTCACCTGCCACGTCAAGGCAAAACCTCTTAGGTGAGTCCTACGCTAACACTTCACATTGCTGTCTTCAGCTATAAGGTAAAATCTCTAATGAGACCGAGAGGGGTATTTTTCTAAACCCAATAATCGCGAACATATGGGGTGGGTAGCAACACTGGCACTGACAGTGCAATACAAAAGTAAATCCAAAAAGTCCTGCGCTCAAACCACTACTCCTGGGCAGCAGTAATGGCTATAGTACATTGGGGTCAATGCGTACTATAGTCACCATTAGACGGGGATTACCCCTTCAAAATACGCAACAGCATGAGGTTTTACTGACATTACATTCAGTTCCTGACGAAGGCGTTGGAGTTCACCAAAACGCGCAACGAACTGGGTTTTTGACACTATTCTCACTCTGATGAGCTTCACTGGCGAAACGTGCACGTCAGGGGCTCTGGACACTTACTGACACATTATTGGTGTCGGCACCTAACTCTCTGCTTATCTATTGCTAAATTACCGACATCAAGTTCATTCATGTCCAGCATCTCAGGAGTGCATATTGGAGACTCTTAACACTAATTTTGTGTACTCTGTACATACTTTATTTCTCTTTCTTTTTCCTTTATTATGTTTATGGGGGGAGATTGATAAGACCAGGCATTTTATTAAGGGGTGCCCTCGAAGGCACAAGACTCAGGAATCTTTATTCTATATGCCTTCCTCTGTCACCGTCTGTATATTTTCTACTACCTAGGCAACCTGTTCAAAACTGTTTGTAAACCCTCTCTTTATACTTTGACCTATTATTTAGATGCAGCTAGCATTTAGGCAACTTGTGTGATTTTTAACCGGTTAACTGCTGCCTGTCAGCAGTCCTTCACAGGTGAGCTACTACTTTGTGCTCCACTGTGGTCAAGCATAAGTCAACATCATTCAGTGCAGGCAGCTGTTGTTACACTAGAATATACTGCTAGGTATCTTGCAGAAAAAACGGAGCCTGGTCAGCAACCCCTTATTTTACACTTTACTGCTTGACAGCAACCTGTAATTTATTATCCATACGCTGCTATGATCTAGGCAGCTTTTGTGATATTTAACTGGCTAATCGCCGTCTGTCAGAAATCTGTCTTAGCTGAACCATTATCTTTGATCTTTCCGAGGTTAAGCACCATAGAACATTATAAATTATTGTATGTGGAGTTAACCCATGTCGTTAGTTGTACTATCATGTAGGGATTTACTTATCCATATCTTTTAACTATTGACAGCACTGGTTTAGCAGCTGTCTTATCTCCCCCCTCTTGTTACAGTTATTAGTGATATATAATATAGTATCACTTCTATTACTTGGGAATACACTGATGTTATATTGTAGCTAAACAGTATTGCTTCAGCATTAGTGTTATTATGTATACACTTTTACAGCTTGTATAAGAAGTCACAGAGTTTCACTCGCTGTATAGTCTCCATTTACTCCTGCTGTTCATATTATTTTTCTTTTTTATATTTTTATTTTAGATTTATTTATTAAAAGTTACTTTTTAATCTACAATCTTCTCAGTAAATCATACACAGGTAGAATGGCAGTTGTTTCTTTTTTTGTTTATTCTCTATGACACTCGTGTGAGGGGTTTGATTTTAGTACTAGGGGAGCTCTTTGTATGGAGCAATCAAGATGTGGGGACTGCCATGAAGCAGTGTGGGATGCTAAGAATATTTATAGGAGAGTTGAATTTTCTTCCCTTACCCCCTCCCCTGTTTTCCTGTACCCATCATTTCACCATGCCTCACTTACTTGTGGTTGATAGGGATTCAGAGCATTTTCTGAGTATAAGTAGCTTCTGCTGCTGAAATTTCATCTCTAGCTAGATATTTAAAGGGACACTATACGCACCCAGATCACTTCAGCTCATTGAAGTGGTCTGGGTGCTGTGTCCATTTTGTACCTAGTGCTGCAATGCTAAACGTTGCTGTTCCAGAGAAACGGTATCTGATGCCGGGCATCCTCACGCTCTGCATGAGGACATTCAGCGTCAGATTATTCCCAATAGGAAAGCATTGATTCAATGCTTTCTTCCTACAGGGAGGTCTAATGTGCGCGGGACATTTGCAGCGCATGCGCATTAGCGCCCACTCGTCACAGGACGTCGCAGGAAGCGGAGCATCTCACTGATCTTATACTAAGTAGAGGGTTTATTATCTATCAGTTTATTATATTTTAGTGCATTTTATCTATGCAATGCATTAGGAAATGACAGGAGGAAAAGGATGAGGGTCAGAGTTTACGTAATGCATTCGAAAATAAGCTATGTTATGTTATCAGCAACTGTAAATGTTATCAGCAACTGTTAAAAAGAAACCAAAGCTTCGCATATATAATATCGCAAAATAATAAAGCTTCACATAATGGTCGCACACCGCATAATGGCCACACCTTCATTTTTAAGGAAAGGAATTAGGCATAAAATCTGCCACCATTATGCGGTGAAATACGGTACTTCCATAGATACCTGTGGGAGTATACCAGTCTGTATTATGGTTTATTTCTAATAGCTTACTTATAACTATACTTGGCTTTAAAGGACCACTATATGCACCCAGACCACTTCAGCTCAATGAAGTGGTCTGGGTGCCAGGTCCCTCTAGTTTTAACCCTGCAACTAAAAACATAGCAGTTTCGGAGAAACTGCTATGTTTACACTGAGGGTTAATACAGCCTCTAGTGGCTGTCTCAGTGACGGCCACTAGAGGCGCTTCCACGATTCTCACTGTGAAAATCACAGTAAGAAGACGCTGGACGTCCATAGGAACGAATTGAGTAATGCTTTCCTATGGGCGGTTTGAATGCGTGCGCGGCTCTTGCCGCACATGCGCATTCGGCACTGAAGTCAGCAGGAGGAGGAGAGGTCACCAGCTCCGGCGGAGCCCGCCGCTGGATTAAGGTAAGTGGCTGAAAGGGTTTTAACACCTTCAGCCCAGCGGGAGGGGGACCCTGAGGGTGGGGGGCTGGACCTAATAACCCTATAGTGCCAGTAAAACAAGTTTATTTTCCTAGCACTATAGTGCTCCTTTAATATACTCTGCAGTGAGGGATACTAGACCGCAGTAACTGGATACTGTGTGTCTCGTAGAGTGACACAAATTTAAGCTCTCTTAGATTACATTGTCTCAGCTCACATTTTCTCTAATGGTTGAATTTTGATGACTCGAGAGAAATCAGATTCAATCAGACTTAATCGCTTAACTTTTTATAGTGAGAGTTGATTACTCACCTCCTTGTGTCTTTCATGATTCGGGGCATTGGTCTCTGATCAATATAGCATTTTTTCTCTTTTTTTTTCTTTTCTTTTTACTGTTTGAGAGGTCTTTTAAGAATTAAAATTAAAGTGACGTTTTTACTTTCAGGCCATTAGTGGAGTTAAGCCCTGTCCATGTTGAAGCTTGACTTTATTGGTAGTCATTTTTAATCGCTGGTAACCCGCAAGAACAAACTGTACATCCGATATTTATTTATTTATTTTTTTCCCAAGGTTATGGGGAACTTTTTAATATATTATACAATAAGTTCTCCATGTATCTGTTCGCTGAGAACATGTTGTACTCTATTAACAATGAGTTGAAAATTCACTCCGCTGCTTAAATTTCACTTTGTATACAGAAATCACAGAGGCTTCTTTGCTTCACGTAAATCAGTCATTTATACGTGCGATTTAAAAGCATATTATATTCATTTTATTTTAGTACTGTATATACGTGTGTGCATACATATACAACAATAAATAAATAAATAGAATATATATATATTGTGACTAGTAATGTATTAATAACTGGTAGGTAAGCTGTATAGCTGTTGTACATCTCCAAACAGTTATTAGTTTGTTTAAACAGCTGCTCATCCCCATTGCAGATCCTGCGCAATATATTTTGTCCTTGTAGCTGTTGATCTTTTTAGTGTTGACAGATGTCTCATCAATAAATTACTTCCCAACCGCGATCCCCAGGTGACTCTTTGAGGCGTATTCACTAAGCAGTGAGATAGGGAGAAACAGAGCGGACAGATTAAGGATAGGCCTGTCTCGTGTTGTAAAGGCACCTGTCGCTAAGCAGGAGAAGAGACCTGCAAAGTCAGAGAGTGCCAAGAGACTGGCTGAGCCCTATGAGAGTTGCACTAAGCAACTGATGAAGGATCTTTATAAACTAAATGAGTTTCACTGGGATGCATTTTCATTGCGTCACTAAAATAGCTGCCATTAGACTCATTCTAAGTGATGATAGTCTTAATACATTGTTTCAAACTATGAATAGCTTGGAGAGTGGGGGGATTCACTGAAACTGGGGTGCCCAAAAGGTTTATGGGTAGGTGATGGTATGCCTAATTCATCCAGTTCCCACTACACACTTAAATGAGCTACAGAATAGTGCTGACACCGATGACATCAGCAAAGGGAAGAGCTGAGTAATACTGCTGGTTGCAATGCAATCATCACAGGACATCATTTGCAGGATATTGCAGACAGCAATGACATCAGCAAAAAATAGAAGCAAGAATACTGTGCAATAGGTTAGGACAGGAGTAGGCAACCATCAGCACTCCAAATGTTGTGGACTACATCTCCCTTGATGCTTTGCGAGCATTACTGCTGTAAGAGCGTTATGGGAGATGTAGTCCACAACTTCTGAAGTGCCAAAGGTTGCCGATCCCTGGTTTAGGAGCTGCAGGGTGCGGCCATCTGCAATGATATCATAACAGGTTAAGAGCTTTACAACAGTGCTGACAGCAGTGATATCACAAAAGATGGGATATCACTAACGGGGGGAAGCTGTAAGTTGTAATGCAGTACTGGCAGCAATGACCTTACAATAGGGATGTGCATGGGCAAAATATTCGGTTCGGAAATTCGGGTAATTTGGTAAATTCGGCACTTCAGAAATTCGGCACTTTAGAAATTCGGAAATTCGGCACTTTGGAAATTCGGAAGCATCCGAATGTCCAAATTGCCCGAAATTCGTCCGAATTGCCCAAAATTCGTCCGAATTGCCCAAAATTCGTCTGAATTTGCATTCGTAACGAAACAAATTGCATGTCCACCTTACAAAAGATGTGAAATCACCAAAGAGGAGGAGCTGTAGGTTGTAAGACAGTACTGACAGCAATGACATCACAAAAGATGAGGAGTTACCCAAGATTCAGCTGGCCACAATGACATGAGCAAAAAATCGGAATTGCTGGACAATATCTGTTAGTGTTCTGGGCAATGTAGCTGTAATTAAGTAATACAGTCTCAAACGATGTTGTGAGGGACATACCTTCTGTGGGTTTTACAGCAGGTACAGCTACCTCTGTTGTCCTGACCACGCCAAGGATCTTTGGGCATAGTGCCGCTCGTTAGTTAATGTAGATGGTAGTTTAGTGGGAATGCTGATAAAACACTGCCATTTGGATAACCCGAATAGATGAGGATAGAACAAATATTAAGGAAGAGAGACATGTCACTTTTACAAAAATATATTAGAAATCTGTTCTCTATATTTTATTCTGACTTCTATTTATAAACAGTCAATGTATTCCGTATCGCTGTAGCATGGGTATATATTTTTTAGAAACACTCCCTTGACCGTAATTTTCACTGTTTACTGGATAGATATAACATTTGTAGATATTCTGCCTGGAGCTCTCCCCTTATTCCCCAACGCAGAGTTTTAGTCTGCCCCCAACAAAAAAGTGTCAATTTCTGTTGAAATTAATACTTTTATAAACTGTTGAAAAACAACAGACTGCAGACACATAAGGACCTCCTGCAAGCTGAAGTCTTTTTGTGTCTGGAGCGTTCCATCAATGGGTACCTGTGGTGGTATTTACAACGCATGCTCTTTTAAAAGAGCATGCAATTTCATCGACACATCGTGTTAGCAGATTTGCTAGCAAAAAAAAAAACAGTTTAAAAATAGTCCTGGCATTGTAGGGAATTCTACGCAAATTGCAAATTTTAGCCTAAAAAACGAATTTCTGTAATTTGGCTATTTTGGCCTAACATTTGAAACTCACTGTGAATTTCCAATTATTAATATTCACATTTTACGGAAAAAAAAAAAACCACAATAAAAAAAACAACTAATAATGGCTGGGGTATGATGTTTTTTTACTTTAGTTTTCTGTGCAGCTCATTATAAAAGTATCGTAAAGTTAAAAGTAAAGTATTGTTTATTTCAATAAGTAGTGGGGAAAAATTGTACTATTTGACAAATCTACTACATTCCCAGTCCGAGATATAAAGATCAAGGAGTTTTGAAATATCCACGATAACGGAGTCAATCATCTTTACTCCTTAATCTAGAGACTTTGTAAAACATTCAAACAAACAAACAACTTCATACAATTGAGGTAATAGGACAGGACATGTCTTCTGTCATTTCAAATGGCCAAAGGGGACACTTATAGGACTTTGGGAGGTGTGGTTGGGAGGGAGTGGTGGGGTAAAGTAGTCTTCCCAAATACTTCAAAGACTTTATGATAATTTAGGCAAATTAAAAGGTAATTGAGTACAGCCAGGGGTAAGGTATTTTATAAATATGTCTAGATGGTTTCCATACATTGCCATAGATTTTATCGTGTCAAGCTATGTGATACAGACACTCATTACTGGGAGTTTAACTCATGTGGAGCTCTGTAATAGACCACACACTGCACATTACTGTTAGTTTTAATGCTGTGGAGCTCTGTAATAGACCACACACACACTGCACATTACTGTTAGTTTTATTTTTGTGGAGCTCTGTAATAGACCACACACACACTGCACATTACTGTTAGTTTTACTGCTGTGGAGCTCTGTAATAGACCACATACTGCAAATTACTGTCAGTTTTATTTTTGTGGAGCTCTGTAATAGACCACACACACACTGCACATTACTGTCAGTTTTACTGCTGTGGAGCTCTGTAATAGACCACACACTGCACGTTATTGTTAGTTTTATTTTTGTGGAGCTCTGTAATAGACCACACACACTGCACATTACTGTTAGTTTTATTTTTGTGGAGCTCTGTAATAGACCACACACACTGCACATTACTGTTAGTTTTATTTTTGTGGAGCTCTGTAATAGACCACACACTGCACATTACTGTTAGTTTTCTTTTTGTGGAGCTCTGTAATAGACCACACACTGCACACATTGTTAGTTTTATTTCTTGTGGAGCTCTGTACAGACCTCACACACTGCACATTACTGTCAGTTTTACTGCTGTGGAGCTCTGTAATAGACCACACACTGCACGCTATTGTTAGTTTTATTTTTTGTGGTTTTGCACAGACCACACATACTGCAAATTACTGTCAGTTTTATTTTTGTGGAGCTCTGTAATAGACCACACACACACTGCACATTACTGTCAGTTTTACTGCTGTGGAGCTCTGTAATAGACCACACACTGCACGTTATTGTTAGTTTTATTTTTGTGGAGCTCTGTAATAGACCACACACACTGCACATTACTGTTAGTTTTATTTTTGTGGAGCTCTGTAATAGACCACACACACTGCACATTACTGTTAGTTTTATTTTTGTGGAGCTCTGTAATAGACCACACACTGCACATTACTGTTAGTTTTCTTTTTGTGGAGCTCTGTAATAGACCACACACACTGCACATTACTGTTAGTTTTATTTTTGTGGAGCTCTGTAATAGACCACACACACTGCACATTACTGTTAGTTTTATTTTTGTGGAGCTCTTGTAATAGACCACACACACTGCACACATTGTTAGTTTTTATTTTTGTGAGCTCTGTAATAGACCACACACTGCACACATTGGTCAGTTTTACTGCTGTGGAGCTCTGTAATAGACCACACACTGCACGCTATTGTTAGTTTTATTTTGTGGAGCTCTGTAATAGACCACACACACACTGCACACACATAGTTTTATTTTTTGTGGGAGCTCTGTGATATACCACGCACTGCACATTACTGTTAGTTTTCTTTTTGTGGAGCTCTGTAATAGACCACACACACTGCACATTACTGTCAGTTTTATTTTTGTGGAGCTCTGTAATAGACCACACACTGCACATTACTGTTAGTTTTAATGCTGTGGAGCTCTGTAATAGACCACACACACACTGCACATTACTGTTAGTTTTATTTTTGTGGAGCTCTGTAATAGACCACACACACACTGCACATTACTGTTAGTTTTACTGCTGTGGAGCTCTGTAATAGACCACATACTGCAAATTACTGTCAGTTTTATTTTTGTGGAGCTCTGTAATAGACCACACACACACTGCACATTACTGTCAGTTTTACTGCTGTGGAGCTCTGTAATAGACCACACACTGCACGTTATTGTTAGTTTTATTTTTGTGGAGCTCTGTAATAGACCACACACACTGCACATTACTGTTAGTTTTATTTTTGTGGAGCTCTGTAATAGACCACACACACTGCACATTACTGTTAGTTTTATTTTTGTGGAGCTCTGTAATAGACCACACACTGCACATTACTGTTAGTTTTACTGCTGTGGAGCTCTGTAATAGACCACACACTGCACATTATTGTTAGTTTTCTTTTTGTGGAGCTCTGTAATAGACCACACACTGCACATTACTGTTAGTTTTCTTTTTGTGGAGCTCTGTAATAGACCACACACACACTGCACATTACTGTTAGTTTTATTTTTGTGGAGCTCTGTAATAAACCACACACACACTGCACATTACTGTTAGTTTTATTTTTGTGGAGCTCTGTAATAGACCACACACACTGCACATTACTGTTAGTTTTATTTTTGTGGAGCTCTGTAATAGACCACACACACTGCACATTACTGTTAGTTTTATTTTTGTGGAGCTCTGTAATACACCGTACACACTGCACATTACTGTTAGTTTTCTTTTTGTGGAGCTCTGTAATAGACCACACACACTGCACATTACTGTTAGTTTTATTTTTGTGGAGCTCTGTAATAGACCACACACACACACACACACTGCACATTACTGTTAGTTTTACTGTGATACACTCGCGCACACTGCTGTTGCTGTGAGAGGTATTGATCACTGATACACGCAAACAATTCTTTCTTGTAACTCTTATTTTATTCCTAAAAATAAATAAATGCATAAAGTTCATAATAACGCAACACAACACTATTTGAAAAAAATTAAAAATAAAATCCAACCAATCAGAGCACTGTAATAATAATAACAGCAATAATTCAAATCATGGAAAGCCTTTATGAAGCTTTATCATTTTGCATGGGTCCTCTTGGGGCAAAGATTGATATTTTTTGTTCTACAGGGTTTTGGTTATTGTAAATTGGGTGGGTTTATTTCTTATTTCAATAGTTACGTTGCATTGTTTAGGAATTTATTTTGGCGTTTATTTTGTGACCGAAGAAAAGATTTAAAAGAAAAAAGACCTCTGTAAATATAATGTTATTTTTTTTTTACATATAAGAGTTTAATGGCAGGGGGTGGGGGTGGGGGGGTAATTGTGCAAAAATATGGGGCCAATGGAGGCAGGTGGGGGCTCTGTTGAGGTCACTATACCCCCTTAGGGATATTTTAGCACAGCACCTATGCATATGGGTGTCATGTTAAACCCCCCAATAGGCTTATGGTCATCTGAAATCCAGACTTGTTTGGTGCCTTAAATCCTGACATTATTAAATAGCCCGATCAACGTCCGGATTTTGCAGTCCGATTTTGCAGGCTCCATAAGCAGCCGAATGGTTTTGCCCCATTCGGACTTTACTGAATAACCCTCTATATATCTTGTCGGTGTAATTATTTCTGATCTCCACGTTTCGTTCTCGAACAGTATTTGTGCAGTTACTAGAACACTCGTGGGGATTCACGATTCTTTCCGCAGCTCCGACCTTGCGTCATGGTCATGTGACCTTCGTAACCTTAATATCAGGACATGGTGTGCCTGAAACCTCTTGGATGGATTCTATTTTCGTACCAAGCATGTTGTTTATTTATAACGGAGTGATAAAGCATCTGATGAGACAAAAGTCATTACTTGTGATGACGCCACTGAAGGATGATCACGATGTAGCAAAAAGACTCTCCAGCAACGAAGTACAAATATGTTTTATAAACTTTTTCACTACGGAGCACATCTAATTAAAAGGAGTGTTCCTTTAATGTAATATGCCTTCAGGATATCCTGTTCTTTGCAAGCTCATAAGAAGAGAAATATAGAACAGACTACAAAATCTATTTAAAAAGAAACAGGAAAATTTTCATTTTACTGCCTACAACATAATTAAAGAACAGATATTAAGAATAATTGACTTTACGTTTCTCATAACTTCCTAGATTTTGTCGTTCGGTTCCCAAAACATTGCAACTTGCTGTTTAGTGAATAAACCCTGTAGAATCAAAATCCATCTTGCTAGCTTTATATATATAGATATATGGTGTAAGGCAAGACACCAATATTTTTTTGTTTCTGGAACAACGAAGAGTAATAGGTTATTCACTTGTTTTCAAATATTTGCAAATTATTATTCCAAATGGAAAAAACAAGGTTAAAAAAACAATTAAAAAAATAAGTTAGGACTACGACTGAGTTGGACAATTTTTCCAGATCAACAATTTTTGCTTTGATTTAATTAACAAAAACTGTTCACAGCTTTTTAATATAATAAAATATAAATGTTAATACGAAAAGCCAAAAACCCTGTGACAGAGTATATAAATAACCCCCACATGCCCTTATATCACATCACTATTACAATGGCCTAATAATCAACAACATAAACAACATCATAAAACATGATGAGGTGCAAAAATTTACCCTAAGGATCTAATGTTGCAGAATGCTGAGATACCCTACTTCCCCAGGCTCTGAGCCAATGGTCAGCTTCAAACCTACCATTCCAACTTTCAATACACAATTAATTCAATCCCTAAAAACAACCGATTCCACCCCCCAATAAAGAGTTAATAATCCTATTAGCCTTGATACACATTATCCCTTTAGAATGGGTCATCCTAAACAGCACTCTGAATAAAAGTGATTCAAATGATAGAGATATGCCCATGAGAAGGGTTCTCTAAGGGTTGACAGATGCATCATGTTTTAGTGGACACTTAAACATCTTGAAGGGTTGGGCATGAAAAGCGCTGTCCTGTAACATGTAGACTTCAGGGGACGCAAAGAGTAAACCACGTTAGTGGGGTGCATTATCTAAATTCCATATTGTATCCAAACCAAATTCAAATGGCAAAAACAGTTGGTCAGCGACATTCTCTAACTCTGCTCTAGTCCTAACTTGGCCTAAAGTAGGCAATTCATATTTTAATATGCTACAATTTGAAGGTCAGAATTTAAACTCCATTTATATTGGACGAATCCTGCAGCATAGTATTCCTTCATACAGCACATTTAATGCAATGCCCATCATCGTGACGTATTGTGTCTCCACAGGTGTATCTGACAAGTCGATTTCCAGCAGTTTTTGTACCAGCATGTCAAACTAAGCTTCCCTCTGTCTCTATATATTGGCTGTCACTTTTCGTAACTCACTCTAAATTGCCGAACTGAACTGTTCAGTAAGTAAATAAATGATGATAGCTGTAGAAGAACTAACAAATGAATGATTGGTTATTAAAGGGTTAATAAGATGACGCTTCTCGGATACATTATTTCACAATAACCTCCTTGCCAAATATTTTTCTTCTACCAAGTCTAGTGTAAATATTCAGACGTTACATATGAGAATAAATTATAAACTCTTTAATAACAGTAAAGCATACTATGGGTATCCGGTTGATTGCCTGTGCTGTGCCTGTCTATTTTGCTGTTATTCACTCCCACGTTTTTTTATTACATCAGAATTTAGTTTTAGTAGGGTTACCGGATCCTGAGGACTGGGCTGATTCAGGGACAACAGCAGGAAACTGGTTTCCTTCCAATGCCACAAAGAAAAAAATCTGTGCATTGGTTTATTGTCATTTTATCAGAAAACTTACAGCGATTGTAACTGTTGACACGCAAAATGCTGTGGACTTCAATTCATACAATCCTCAGCCAGCCAGAGCACCAAATTTCAGTTACAATGGTACTATAAGATGAATTCCTCAATCACAGCTGAGATTTGAGGCATCCACAATGCATATTCGTGTTGATATGTAGATAATAAGTGCTACCCTGTACCATATAGCATTGATATTCCACATGCCCTGCCCAACAGCATGAATCTACTGCCCAAATTAAAATAATTATAATAATAATAATAATCACTGTTTAGTAGATATAAGTCCAATTAAACTTGCATGCATTTAATCACGCATTTATTCATTAGGGATATATCTAAAAATGGCTTTCAAAAGCTGTAGATCTCTTGACTACAGCCTTTGCAAGCCCTCCCTTTCTAAACCTGCCCAGACTTTTTGTGGCTGTCCAATCACAGACTTCCCAATGCAGCTCAATGAGAAGTCTTTGCAAGGCAGGTGCTCTGAGCAATTGCTGCCTCTTGAGTTTAGTTCCTCTGAGCTAACCAAACCAGGAAGTAACAGGACTGGTTGTTCGATTGACAGCCGGAGGGTTGTGGGGTGTAACGAGCTTAATTTATAAAAGTTTTGATTTAGATTAAGATCTGCACTTTTTGTAAAATAAAAAAAGAGGACACACACTCTTCACACATAAAGAACTTTAGTGATCTGGAGTATCCCTTTAAGTTTGTTCATTACAGCATAGTGAAGCTGGCATGGATTTGAACTATTTCTTTATAACCTGAGTCTAAATGCATTGGCAAACATTTTTAGATATATATTTACACAAGATTCTTAAAGGAATAGTCCAGGCACCATAACCACTACAGTGTGTTGCAGAGGATTTTGTGCCAGTAGTGCCTTGTGTCCTCCCGTGTAAGTAGTCAAGCCATTTGCAAACTATTTGATAACTTAGCAGGGGTCTGCCAGTCATTGGTCACAGCTTTCAGAGGAACAAGAATCTCCATGCATCGCCAGGATAGCTCAGTGCAAGAGCATCTGGCTCTTCTGGAGTACGTGAGTGACAGACCGTACAATAAAAAAAGCAGATTTACGCAGATTTTAGACGTTGCTGCACCAGTCTCCATGCGGCCAGCTCCCTGGCTGAGATCATCAACATTGATCATCCCAGCGAATCCAATGTTTCCCTATAAGTAAGCTTTGAGAAAGTAGTGCGTATGTGTCCCAAGTCGCCATTCTGCAGCAAACAGCATCTCCTCAGTGAGTCAATACATCTTAACAGGGAGTATTCAGTATCTCCATCAAGAGCTTAGAGGCACTGAATGTTGGTCCTCCAATCGTTGCAGGATCTAATCAAGGAAGTTTCTCTAGTGACTGCCGGTATGACAGTTATGATAGACTGCAATGTAAACACAGTGCTTACACTGCTCAACCATGATGCTTTGCCAGCCTTAAGATTTGATATCTATCATTGGCCTTGGCTGGCAAAGCACCTTGTGAGCAGCAGTTCTATAAAAACTAGGTAAGTAACCTGAGGGAAAGACAAGAGGACAAGTTATTCAGTGTCATCTCTATTAAATTATGGAAGAATAAATAACACACGTGAGAATTTGCAAGTTATTACCGGCTCTCTTGGGAAATAGCACTCAATGCAGTTCTAGCAGCACCCAATGTTTCTTAAAGCAGCATGGTCTGAGGTTTTTTTTTTGCACCATAACATTGATTATTTTTCAAGCTTTATGACCTCTATCTCTGTGTTGGGTTTCCCTGTGTAGTAATTTTAAAGTTGTGTAAATGTAGGAAAGTAGTTCTTAATGGGTCACTGGAAACACCATAACAACCTATGCTCTTTCATAAGTATTGCCATTAAACGGAATCTAGAATGTTGGGAATACAAAGTTATATTTCTAACACTATAGTGCCATCAGGTGCCTCCCCCCCCCCACTCACCCACCCATCTCCCCCCCTCTGCACATTGTAAATATTGCATTTTATCAAAAATTTTAATGATTTACATTGCAGGACTAAGGTGGACAGGGTCACTGCACCCAGACCACTTTAATGAGCTGAAATGGTCTGGGTGCCTATGGTGTCCCTTTAAGTGGTCCTCTTACTGTACTGCTGCACAAAGTTCCCTATAACTGCAGAGAGCTGGAGAAATCACTGTGGTCTGCCCTTTTCCACTGATGTAAAAGAAGCAAGCTCTACTTCCTCCTCTGTAGTCCAAACTAAGCGCTGAGTGTGTACGCGCCATGCACACCTTCCTGACTCTCTGAGAACTCAAGTCGTGGTTGCACACACATACAATTGGCCGTTGGAACAAAACCGCTCCACTTGCAAAACTGCTGTTAGCTTTTTAGACAGTTCCACAGATCCGATTTGATGAGCAGAAATGCAGCTGAGGTTCTGGAATATATATAAAAAAACATATCTATAGATCCAAAGCAGTACCTCCTGATTGGTGGTATGACTTCCTGGCCTGTGAAGGGTCCGTTTACTGCTGACATTTACCTGTGCGAGTGCAGCAGCTTTAGAAAAATTAAAGGGTTACTCAGTGATATGAAGTGGTCATGGTACCTGGATTGTGTATGTGCAGAATTTCGCTATAAAACATTGCACGTACAGAGTTTAACCATTTTGCTGTCGGAGGTTCTAACTCCACCTCCCGCAGTGTCATTGCAGTGTCACTAGCCAGCCTCGAACAAGAGTTTTGGGCTGGCCAATGTACATTTTGTGCATATTGGACGTCTGCCAATAGCGGAAAGCCCACTCCTCTGTGCCGCTCATGTCCACTCACTTGGCCTCAGCACTGGAGTATATGGTACATTTATGCTTTAATTTTTAATTTTTTTGTTGTAAATTAATGGGGGACCAAGATAGAAAGGGTTACTCTAACTAAAATGTTGTTGTTTTTTATTTTTATTTTAAAACACTTTTTTTTTAATTGGAGTAAGCCTTTTAAGGGTTTTTTAAAATTTTTTTTACTGGCTTTAGTTATTATATTACAATTGTACAAAGGGTCTCCCTCCCTTCGTGCTGCCATCTTTAACTTCGGTTTCATCCTCAGCTCCTGACATATGAAGATACATGAAGCTGCGTCACTGGTGTACTCTCAAACTTAAGAGTTCAAAGTGAAGGTCTGCGGAGGATCCCACAAGAACATGGAATCCTCCATAAATCTTCACACTTGGTCAATAAGATTGACAGGCTTTGTACTGGTGTCTTAAATGCCCCTTTAAGAGAAACGCCAAAGCAAAAGAATAATCTGTCTATTCTCCAAACTTTACACAATGGCCAATTGACAATAAAATTCCACTAGACTAAAACTGTAACAACGGAAAAAAATATCTCAAATGGAGAGATATTTTTACCCAAATGTTGCATTTTTTTTTTTACTTACCGCAATTCAGCATTTAGTGAATAAACTCTTGAAATGTACTCCAGTGCAGAATCCCGGTACACATTCCTTCTTCATGTGCCAGACTTGTTTACCCAAGAAATAGCCAATTTGTTCAGTTCCAGGGCCCGTTGATTGTAGGTGACAGGTTTGCTTTAAGCTATATACTGACGAGGAACTAATACTTTGATATCAGTCCATGGAGCTTGCATGTCAGGGCTCTCTTGCTAAGAGATTAATTTTCTGATTAAGATCCATATGTTCCCAAATGAATGATAAATAGTGTCTGCTTTGCATTAGAAAACAATCCTCGCATTGATGGGATATGTTCATTGTAATGCCATTTGCCTTAATGACTCCAGCACATGTTAAAGGGAGATTCTTAAAATGATGGAAAAGGCTATTAACGATGGATCAGATTAGCATAATATGTATGCATGCTAAAATAGTGGGTATTACATCCGTTTAGTGTTAAAATTAAAAGTGAGTTTTTTTCAACAGGCCACTATTTAACTGTTTCTTTACTGAGATAAAGGGAAAAAAATACGATGAAATTTAAATGTGTTTTGGTGATTTCCACTGCGTCAACGTTGAAACAGAATTGGTGTTAGGGGATGTCGGTAGGGGACGTTGGTATTAACGTGCACGGGACCAACGAAAAATGACTGGGGTTTCAAAACCAACAAATTAGCCGCTCACCTACAACACTGCTTTTACTTTTTACTGGGAAGGCATAAGAGGCGTGGTATAGCGTTAGTCCCGCAAACGTTTGTATAAATTCAGGTCTGCTGCAGTCCAAACAATGTTTGCATTAAAAACAAAAACTCATTGGAATAAAACAAAAATTATTAACATATTTAAAATTGCGCAAGGTACCATAACAGTTCAGCTTATTGGTGCTACATTGTAAAGCGCTGTGGAATACGTTGCGGCTACATAAATGCCAAAAATAATAATAAAATAGGTCTATATATATATAGTGAGTATGACAAATTTCTCAAAAAAAGTGTGATGGTTAACAGGAAGACAACGCCTAAGTCCCATAACCCCTAAAATGAGCTGTAATGATTGTGGCGCACAGCGTGCCCAGACATACATTCCAACAGTCCTAGATCTGGTGGGACAATCTTGATTTGAGCAATTCTATTATTCTCTGGTGTCCCACTTAAGAATGCAGAAAATAAAATGCTTTGAGAGGTTAGAGCATTTCAGCACCTTTCAGAAATGTTTATTTACGAAAGTGAGAATATAGTGATTTTTAAAATTTTTTTATTCTTTATTTATTCCAGGACACGACATCGCAAAACAATGCATATACATCAAGATAGGGTTATGCATAAACAGGCATGTAAACTGTGTACAAGGCGTTATTACAATCATGTGATAGGTAAACAGTCCCGTTCGCCCATATCCCGTAACTAGATACCTCTAATTGAGTTTACATTTCAACAGTTCTCTTCTCTATGTATAGTTAGATATCCAGCCTGGTTTTATATAGTATATAAAACAATTAACAGATAACACATAATATGTAAAGTAATATATGCCGACCGCTCTCATGTTTGCATATGCAGATATACTCAAAAGAGAGAAAAGGGGGGGGGAAGAGCGGCTAAGCGTAATATACGAGCGTGCGTTTGCTCACAAGTCGCTATTGTCTGCCGCGTGTATTCCCTCCTTGTACGGTCGGATGATAAGATTCAGGAAATAAGATATGAAAGAGAAGATAATATGAGTACCTCGAAGGATCGAGGTTGCAGAGAAGGAAGGGGAGGGTAGAGGGGAGGAGGAGGGGGGGCCCGAGGATGGCCACTCAACAAGAAAAAGGCGTCCTAAGGGATGTGCTTTTCTTCCTGCCCTGTCCCCGTCGGGAGTCTAACAAAGACCTTCCCTGCTAACCGAATCTAAGTAATTCGGTGTACCTCCTCTCTCAAATGTCTCGTGCTGTATTTTGGATAGTTTAGTCTGCTTTTCTCTAATCGCTTACAGCACTATTTATCCATGGGCTCCAAATCTTGTCGAATTTCTTCATTGTCCCCCTGACCTGTGCTTGTCCATTAGGTAAGTATCTTTTATTTTTTGTTTTACCATAGTCAGTGTTGGGGTCTCCCTCTGTAGCCACACCTGTGCTAGGGCTCTTCTAGCTGCAAGATTTATTTTTTGTCCATTAGGTAAGTATCTTTTATTTTTTGTTTTACCATAGTCAGTGTTGGGGTCTCCCTCTGTAGCCACACCTGTGCTAGGGCTCTTCTAGCTGCAAGATTTATTTTTTGTCCATTAGGTAAGTATCTTTTATTTTTTGTTTTACCATAGTCAGTGTTGGGGTCTCCCTCTGTAGCCACACCTGTGCTAGGGCTCGTCTAGCTGCAAGCCATCCATGGATCTGGACAAGAGAAACACCCATGGGTCAGGTTTCACCTCCCTATTAAAGACATCTCGCTGCAAAGCAGCAATCCGCTTCCAATAGGTTTGTACTTCCCGGCATTCCCACCACATGTGTATATACGAGCCCTTGCAGCCGCAGCCCCTCCAACACAGGTCTGTCGGGGTTTTTACGCATTCGGTGCAGTGTCACCGAAATAAGGTCTTATAGGATTGTTCCTGCAAGGAGACGCACACCGAAGAGGATGCAGCAGCCTCCCATATTTCCTGCCATTCTATGCCCTCCAGAACCTCGTTGAGATCTGCTTCCCACTGATCAGTATATGTTATGTCTCCCCCATTCTAGCGTGTGAGTGCTCAGATGGGAATATAAACATGAAATTAAGCCGCTCGGGAATTGTTCCCTCTTGCACATCCTTCGAAAAACGTTAGCTGCATCAGCGCAGCCGTCTTGATCTGGGGGTTTCAAGCGAAGTCTCTAAGCTGTAGATACCGGAAGTAGTCGAAGGGTCTTAGTGGGGCCCTGCTTTTCAACTTTTCGAATGTAATAAATGAGCCGTTTTCAAAGATTTCGCATAATCTCTGCAATCCCGCATTCTCAATGCCCTTGAAATCTCGGGGACTCAAGCCCGGAACAAATGCTTTGTTTCTTAAGATTGGGGTCATGGGCGATGGGTCGGAGGTCAGGCCGTATTTAAGGGCAGTGGCATCCCAAATTTTAAGGGAGTTGCGTATAGCAGGGCACATCACTTGTTCTATTGGTCTGTGTTCTTTGGGGATCCACATGAGGAACTGGGGCATGTCTGGTCCCATTAGGGCAGACTCCAGATCTACCCATCTCCTATATTCTGGGGGGAGTGCCAAAGTGCAATTTGGGCCAATTGAGCCGCCACGTAATAAAAGTAAAGGTATAAAGGGAATTTTAAATTTAAGGCAAGAACTTAAAGCATAGTTGGTTTAGAGAATTTTTCTAGGTTGGCTATTTTGATCTTAAAAGTGAAATTCACTATGAATTCTAACTTTTTAAGAAATACTTTGCCAGTGATGGTTTCATGTTTGCCTGAGCCTTTGGAACAGCCATTGTCTCCTTAAGAGCGGGACAGGCTGAGCACAAAATTTCATTTCAAGTGACAGGTCTTCCAAAGTCACTACATGCGAACAGATATTACAACAATTTCTAACAATAAATTCAAATTATGAATAGATTAAATGGCAAAACTAGCTCTATACTGTTACTGCTTAGAGGATAACCTAATAATTAAAAAATGGCTAAACATATTCTCTATGAATACAGTTTAAAGCACAGACAGAGTATTATTAAAAGTGGATCATTGTAGTTTATCTCATTTACATAATTATTAAATTCAGAATTTTATTAGAAATTATAATTCCATTTATTTCATTTTGGCGCCATCTAGTGACCATGTAAAATCTGAAATATCCCTAAATGCTACATGTGCTAATACTAAAGGCAAAACCTGTGTTGGGTTTATTTTATCGATGGCGCAACAAATTGTTTGGCTATAATTTCACGTATCATCTGCGTCCGGCTGCTTTTTATTTTTTTCATACCATTGCTATAAGCTTTTGTGTACTTTTTGACCAGATGTAATATTCAAGCCACGTTTTTACTATTTCTTTACACTGAGCCAAGGACTACTTTTATTCAAACAACAAAGGTGCAGATTTCGTAGTAATACCAGTCAACACGTACGTGGGTTATTTTATGGGGGTTTATCTGCTAAGATGAGATTCACAGGGAATTGTGAATGGAATTGGACATTTTATTCCAAAATAGTCCAGATGAAAAATAATCAAACTGGTGATTTTTTTTTTTCTCTGATTTGTCTAGTCTGGCTTGAATTTGACATCCTCCAGTACTGATAGGATGCGTGGTGAGATTTATTCACTACAACGTTGCCAAACAAAGAACAAAGTAGTAAAAGAAATGTTTCCGTTTCCCCAACTTGGCATTATTGGCTGAATTTTGTGAGCTCTTGGTCAGTAAACGTAAGCTCAGACATTTAGTGAATTATCGTCTTTGTTGTTAAGGAGAGGTGACGCAGAATGATAGGAATAACTCCTTGAACTTGTTCTCAGAGTAAAAAAGAAAATGAAATGAAAGTCAAACGTCAACAGGAGAGATGCTAAAAAAAAAAAAAAACAATACATGGTGTATATATTGTGGTAAATGAATTACTAGTATGTACTTGCTTATAGCTACCCGGCAGAATAAGAGGTGAAATAATTAAACGTAGAATATCAGTATAAACCCCAGAGTCTTTTTATAATTATTTGGTTACAAAATGTGTAAAAGCAGATGCTGACAACTATGGCTGGTGGAGTACGACTGCTCTTTGCATCAATGGATTACCCAAGCAGGCGTGACGGTGTAGATGAATTTTAGGTATTTCCCTTTTGATAGGATTATAAAAATATAGAGTAAAAGACAAACTGTGATTCTTTAGATTGGTGTGAGTCACATTCCAGGACGGCAGTCGTGATTCATTGTGGTCATTGATTACATTTTCCTCCTGTCACAACGTTCGCACTTTAGCTCCGAGCAAACCAATAACAGATGAGGGACATAATTAAAGAGGAAATCCAACCACCAAAACCACTATAGTTCACTGTTGTGTAAATGTGCAAAGGGTCTTTTGGTGACAGCTCATGTGATTAAGCCAACACGGATGGAAACCTGAACTTTAACTTGAGCTGACCCAGTAGTTGGGGCCTGTAGCCGTCCACGTTTAGATAGCTGATGTGATAGCTCAGTTCCGCATTAGCCAAGGCATTAGGTGCCGGGAAACCTAAACGGGTGATTGTGATAAGCCACTCAAAGTTGCTAAGCACTGGTATAAAAAGAAAAAAAAAGTATTAAATTAAATTCAAAAAAAGAAGAACTCCAATAAGGTATGTCACCAAACACCTTGCTTTCGAGGGCCCCTAACCTTGGAAGCAAAGTAATGCTGGATTAACTTACTGTAACAAAGATACCTGGTAATATCAAAGTGCTACCATTACTAAATTGGACATCAAATCCTAAACTATCATAGAAGCCATGATCCCTGCATAATCTTTACATCAAAATAGTAAATGAATCCGAGTCCCAACACGCGTTTCGCAAGTCGGGCAACTCTTCAAGTAATTCAGCATTACTTTGTTTCCAAACCCAGGTGCCCTAGTATTGGAGTTCCTTTTTGTTTATTTTTATTTTTTATAATTTAATTATTTTTTTCCTAGAATTTTCTAGAGTTTAGTTTAGTAACAATCACCCTTCAGTCAAGTCTATTAATATGATTCGTACATAACGTGTGTCTTTACGTGTCCACCTTAATTGTTTGTTTGTTTTTAATTTAAATAGTAAGAGTTATATTTTAACTACATTTGGGTAACAGTTCTGTTCCACAACTGTCTTTGTATCTTTGTTGTTTGTTTGAAGTTTCCATTTAGGGGTTACCCATGTTGTCCTGTAACTCTTATCATAAACTCTAGTAAAGTTTGTTTGTCATTGTTAACCTTATTGTGTGTCTGTGTATGTGCGTATATATATATATACATATAACTCATAGTTCAATTTCTTTCTTCAGGATGCCAACCTCTCACTGTATACGGATAATCCAGATTTGACACCATGCTTTCAGAATACTGTAGTCGCTTGGATCCCTTGCATCTACCTCTGGACTGCTTTGCCATTCTATCTAATTTATTTAAAATATAATAAGAGAGGTTACATTGTGCTGTCATTGTTAAGCAAGTTCAAGTCGGTAAGTTTTAAGGCGTTGATGGTGTACTAAATGTCTACATTCATATAAATTTGTTTATTTAACAAGGTGGATGTGAATTAGGCTACCACTGTGGCCCTCTTGTTCCTGCCCATCTCCTGGTTGTGAGAAGGGGAATTTTATCCGACAGCCAGATGGTGAGGAATGAGTAAGGGGCCATGCAGGCCTCTCTGTTCTAATGTTGAGGAGGGGAAATTTCACCAGGTCCATCCACCTCCCAAATTTAAGCAAACTTTTATTCTACAGCCTACATGGTGAGAAATATGAAATGTGTTTTATTAACAAAATGTGTTGTGTCCAAAACTGTTTTTATACACACAGTCTAGTTAATAGCTTGTTTCTTTCAGATGGTATAATTCTTCCATTGCTAGTTGGTAATTAAAAAATAATTAATAATTTGCTTACTAACACAATGGTTACCTGTCTTCTTTCTTCTGTTTGTTTGTACCAGACTTTATGGTTTAGTGTATTTTTATGGCTTTATTTTTTCTTCCAGTTTATTGGCTTTCTCCTCTGGATAATATGTTGGGCGGACATGTTTTACTCGTTTCATGAACTTGTTCAAAATGATAGTCCACCGCCAGTCTACTTTGTAACACCTCTTTTAGTTGGTATCACTATGGTGAGTGTCTATCTTCTGTTCTTACTGTACAAGAGTCCGTTTGTAACTAATGGTCCTCTGCAGTTTCAGTCTGGCTCAGGGATCTACAGGACAAATAAAAAGTGAGCCCCACTTATCTAGCTCAATGGTCCATATTTTAAGAACTTGAGACCTTCTCACAGGTCAAATCATACATGTCCCTTCCCGACTAGAGCCAAATATTGACCTTTTACATTCACAGCTGCTGACTATTTCTCCTGAGTCGTCTTCTCCAGGGACGTGATATCACAACTAGAGAGTTGTTTGAAAGGGTATCAGGCTGCTAATGACCCACTGTTGTTTGTTCCTCCAGCTCAGGAACTTTGCCAAGGTTTACAGAACCCCAAATCTATTTTGGTTCCAAAGATGGATCCCAATGTGTCAGATCCCCTTCCACATGCTGTATATGAAATCTCACATAAACAAACCTTTGTGCCCTTTTTCAGCTTTTTGACAGAGCTCAGCACTCAGCTCGAGTGTCTCCACCAAGGGTCCCTCTTTTTCAGCACTGGATACCTGGAGTTATTATAGCTGTTATATCTGTCTCACCCAAACACTAGCCAAGACTTAGTGAAGGGTGAATAAGAACTTGTTTATTAAAAATAAGGCACACTTTTATACACATAAACCCAACAGTAGGTCAATAGCTTGAACAATGTAAATCCTACCCCAGCGCCTGAGTCTTGACGATAACTAGATCAGTAACCGCTAAATTCATTATCGCCAGTCATCAGGGCACCATTACAATATACCCCAAAACAGACTAAATGACACAATTAACCTCCACATGTCTTATATCTCTGGATAGCTCTCAACCTCTGCCACCTACGTTCAAAAGAGCGCTATTGTCAAACTCATGATGTTGAACCACTACCTGGTAAAAGTCTTTGCCAATCGGAGACTTGTGGCTTTTCCTTTGAGGCTTGGAACTGGGTGGGTTCGAGTGAGGGCCCTCTTTGGGGATGTGCCAGGTGAAGGACAGCGGGAAAACCAGGAAGTGTGACTTCAGCTCTTAACTAAGAAATTGGTGTGAATGCATCTGCACAGTCCTGCCTGGCATTATCTGCACAGTGGCAGGACTGTGGTTTTGTCACAACCTCCTTTTTTTAGAATGTGTTGCACGTTTGTGAATAACATGTACTAAGTTACCTTCTAATAGGTATCCATGTTTTAAATCTATTCCAGAATGACATATTAAAATGTATTGTCTTTGTAGATCATGGCAGCAATTCTTATGCAATACGAAAGGCTTCGAGGCGTTCAATCCTCAGGTGTTCTGATCATCTTCTGGTTTTTATCAATAATATGTGCAATAATCCCTTTCCGCTCCAAGATAATAGTTACTGTAAAAGAGGTAAATATAATGTATTTTTTTATTACATTGCTGTTACATTTGGTCACAAGCAATAAAATAAAAATCATGATCAGACAGGTCATCATTTCACTTCAATTTACTTGAGTTCCATTATTATTATTATCACTATTACTATTATTATAGATATTTAATCGTATACAATTTACTAAGCTTTAATGCTGATCTATCCATTATAGGGCAAGATTACCTGTGATGTATAATCGTATCTCATGTAACTGAATGGCATGTTCCATAGAAGTCTGATCAGGTTTATGAAGATTTGTAGACCAATAAATCATAGTAATTGATATACCATATGACCAAAAACGTCTGTTTCTCCCCAGGGACGTATCAGTGATAAATTCAGATTTACTACGTTTTATATTTATTTTTCACTTCTTGTTGTGGAATTTTTTCTGTCGTGTTTCAAAGAGGCTCGACCGTTCTTCTCCCCTGTTAGCAGTGAATCAGTAAGTACTTCAGTTTTTAAACTGAACTGTTTGTTGTTGTTTTTTGTGAGGGGGTGGTTTATGTAGCTACACATTGTTTGCAAAGCTGTAAAGGCACAACCTGGCATATGATGTAAATCACCAGAATCCCAAGGTGATCTTTAGACCTATGACATGCATGCATCACCGCATCACTAGAGGGGCAACATTCAGCATGTAAATGCTTGGTGGGGGTTTGTGGGAGAGAAAAAGAATGAAGATACCAACAACACTTTTCTTAATTAGTATGAGAGGACGGTCATTGATGGCTAACAGCTGATTGACCAGTTATCACAGTGGACATCATACAATTCATGGCCCATGCAGTCGATTGATTGGATAGTTATAATAATGGATACAGTATAACTGTGCAACAGATTGATTGGATAATTTTTACACACAGTACAGCTGACAATTTCTCCAAAATAAATATATAAGGAATTGTATATACTGAAAGCATACAGTAACAAAGGTGCGAATTGTGTGATGGTTCTTTGATAGGTCATTAAATTACCCTTCTGTCTGGTAAACCAGATTTACAGTTGGCCAGCTAGTACTTTCTAAAAACTATGGTGCAAAAGGATATAGGGTATTCACAGGAAAAGAATAAGTATAAGTGTGCAACGTTTAATATTTTACCAATATTGTGCATTTGGTTCTTCCAGAATCCATGTCCGGAATCCGAAGCTAGTTTTCTGTCAAGACTAACTTTCTGGTGGTTTACCAAGTAAGTAAGAGTTCTAGTTATCCCAGGACTACTGAATAATGGTCACTACTTATATAGAATTTTCACTGGGAATGATACATACGAAGGACAACAAGATGTATGAGGTTGCAAGTTTGAACATGTTGACTGGCCACAGATCTTCAGTTTTCACTTTGTGTTTTCCCCCAAATTCCCAGTTTTTTGTCTACTTGTATGGTGACACTTGGGGGAGAGTCCTTTCTTAACGTTGCCATATTATCAGCACAGTATTTCTTGGCTCCTGGACTTTACACATATCAAGAGCTGTGCCAGCCATACACACTTGCTCATTCAGGATAACACAAAACTGGGTTCTACAGAAGTTCCAACAATAGCACGAGACCTTCCATAGCTATTCTTGCACAAGCGTTGTAAGATTTTATACGCATCTTGCACATTGTGCATGAAGATACATGTAGCCATCACAGGCCGGCTGATGGTAAATGTGAGGATGTGTCATGGAAGTTCACCTAACAAAATCAGGTCCTACATGAGAAGAAGTAGTCTTTATTATGTTGAGATTGGCTGCTGGCAATATAAGCTGAGGACAGTCCTTATCATAGATTGCATCTGTGGTCACAAGTGAGGAAAAGGGGAAAAAAAGACAAAAACCGCAGGGTAACCACCTTATTGATTACAGCCTTGACAGATGCACTTCCATGGCTTTACCAATGCAACCCCTAACTCTATGGTTACTGTCTTAGGTCTTAAAATAACACTTTTAATTTTGTTTCCTTTCAGAATGGCTTCTCTAGGCTACAAAAGACCTCTTGAAGATAAAGATCTCTGGGCTTTAAATGAACAAGACACATCTGCCGTGGTTGTGAATAAACTAATTAAAGAATGGGAAATCGAGAAAACCAAGTTACGGTATGTTATGGCTCACGTTACACCTGCGCTGACCCTCTCAGAGTTTGGGGGACTGCAAGTCCCATCATTTCCTGACAGAGGATCAACACCTGTGATTTTAGACCAAATTTACAGTTTCCATTTTTCCAAAGGTGTATTTTTTATTTAATTTTTTTTTAATGATTTTGTAAATCAATAAGTCAGAGAGAATGGAGAACAAAGGGAAGCAATGAATAATGAAAGGAGGTCTAAACTGATCAAACCTTCATTCAATCTAAAATCTTTTAAGAGATCTATGCAATATACCTCATTACAGAATGCACCTGTCATGGTTGAATATATTAATTACATGTTATATAGTACATTTATATATGTGTGTATATATATATATATATATATATATATATATAGTTTGTATATTGTATTTTTGTAATATTATATCCTATTGTTACACTGCAATGTTTTGTGGACCCAGGACATAATTGAAAATGAGAGAAATCTCAATGTATCCTTCCTGGTAAAATATTTTATAAATAAATAAATTATCTTTGGACACTACCCCAATAGCTATGAAGGTGTGGGGGGCGGGAGGGATAATATAACATTGTGGATACCCCACAAATGTAAGATATTTTATAGGGGGTACCATGACTGTGCGCTGACACCCACCAGGATTTTCCAAATTAGCCATGGCCAATTTAAGGTTTGGCAGCTCATCTAATGGGATGAAATCCTAGCATAAAAAGGGTGTGGGGGGGAGGGTGGATTCAAGAAGGACATCGTTGACAGATGTTCAAGTGGACAATAGGTGGCCATTTCCACCATGTGTTCTGTCCGAATGCAACAAGGAAGGAAAGAGATAAGAGGAGTAGGTTTGGGGCAGGTTTGATATGTGCTGGTGAAGGATTCTTGCAGGACAGGAATCAACAATGTGTTTTGTATTAACACATATTTACACAAGAAAGTAAAACGTGAGTCCATCAGGCTGCACTTTATCCTACATCCCCATGTGGTCACAACTGGAAATGCAGTAAAAATAGTAAATACTCTACCAGTCCAGACCAAGGAGGTCTCCCTCACCTTTATATTGAATTATACAATTTTCATAGTAGGATATGTAATATAGTGCTTTTTTTTGTGTTTTTTTTTTACTTTCAGCGAAATGCCGGTGACGTACAGCAAAAATCAGGAAGCCGAACTTAATCACACAGATGACAAGGCACATGAATCTGAAGTTTTAATAGTCAACAACAAGAAGTCGAAAGGGCCATCATTTATAAAAGTACTGCTCAAGTCATTTGGACCTTACTTTTTAATTGGCTCAGTTTTTAAGCTTTTCCAGGATCTTCTGTCTTTTGTTAACCCCCAGTTACTAAGGTAAATCGCACTATTTTACTATTTTATTGCTTCTGCTACAGCCTGTCTTGGGTACACTTGCAAATAGTCAGCTGTTTATATATCGATCGGTTGCTTAGTTGAAGTTTAAATCGTATCCTTTCTCTGGCATACCAGTTCCAGAAATATAACAAAATAATTAAAGAAACACTATAGGGTCAGGAATACAAACATGTTAAATATAGTGTTAAAACACCATCTAGCCCCCCCGGCTCCTACTAAATATGGTAAAATCTTACTTTTGATCAAGTCTGCTACTTCTGGCTCTGCCCTGATCTGCCTGCTTATCTGACATCATCAGAAGTGTAATTCAAAGCCAATCACAATACTTTCCCATAAGATTGACTGTCAAGGAGAGAGATCAGGAGCAGAGCCAGCACAAGCCAAACACAGCTCTGGCCAATCGGCGTCTCCTCAAAGAGATTCACTGAATCAATGCATGTCTATGAGGAAAGTTCAGTGTCTGCATGCTGAGGGTGGAGACACTAAATGTCAGTCACACTGTGCAGCACTGCCCCAGGAAGCACCTCTAGTAACCATCTGAGGAGTGACCAGTGGAGGTATACCTAGGATGTAATGTAAGCACTGCATTTTCTCTGAAAAAAAACTGTTTTTACTGCCAAAATCCTGAAGGGAATGATTATGCTTCCCAGAACAAATACAATAAGCTGTAGTTGTTTGGGTGACCCTTTAAATCTGTTTACACGTGCCTTGCGTGTTCTAACCATTGACATACAATATAAACCACTTTGAATTTTGTTATTTCATGTATATTGTGACATCTTCGTCTGTTTTTTTTTTCCAGCATCCTGATAACGTTTATAAAGGACAGGAATGCGCCCCCGTGGTGGGGTTTCTGTATAGCTGTATTGATGTTCCTCTCGTCTTTGTCTCAAACTTTAATTCTTCATCAACATTTCCAATACTGCTTTGTAACTGGCATGAGGCTGAGGAGTTCCATCACTGGTATAATCTACAGAAAGGTATCTTCTCCCACTACTTTCACTTTCCAATCAAGTTAAAGGTGCACTATAGTCACCAAAACTACTTTAGCTTAATGAAGCAGTATTGATGTATAGATCATGCATCTGAATTGTCACTGTTCAATTCACTGTCCTTCTGTTTCTGTTTATGCAGCCCTAGTCCTATCACCTCACCTCACCTCACCCATGACTCACATAGCCTGCATTAAAACACAATAGTTTCATTTTCAATCAGATGTAACTTACTTTAGAAGTTTTGATCTCCTGCATTATAAATTGAACTTTAATCACTTACAGAAGGCCCCTGCAAGGTCTAGCAAGATATTAACAGTGCAGGAGACAAAAAAAATCTAAATTAAGCAGACTTTGTAATAACAGAAGTGTAAACATTAGAGCTCTCTTTACAGGAAGTGTTTAGGAAGGCTGTGTAAGTCACATGCAGGGAGGTGTGACTAGAGATGTATAAACAAAGTGAATTAACTTCTAAATGGCAGAGAATTGAGCAGTGAGACTGCAGGGGCAGGATCTATAAACCAAAGCTTGCTAAAGTTGTTTTGGTGACTATAATATCCCTTTAACGTCAGGACGAAGGATGTCTATTGAGTGTAATCAAAACAAACTCAATGATTTCTGTTTGATGTTTTTGTTTTAAAGGAATATATACTTAATTGTCAGAAAAAAAAATAGTTTTTAATCAAAATTAAGTTGTTATGGTGCTAGGAAGTTTCTGGAAATGGCTTATCTTACTGGCTTTACAGGCTTACTTTTAAGGGTTAAACCATTCACAAACAGTTTATCCCCAAAATCTCCTCTCCAGTGCCAGATCTCTTCCCCATCCAACATCCGTTTGCGAAATAGGAGTGCCGCGGGCAAGGGCACCACCGATTGGCTTAAAGTGGTCAGTTGAGGCTCTCCACTGATTGACTGAGAGCATCAGCAGAGCCCCTGCCCGTGGCAGTCCTAGGCTGTTGGAGGGGACAGAATGATCCGGGGCTGGAGATGAGACTTTAGGGTTGAACCGTTCATGTATGGTTTCACCCCTAAAGTAAAGCCAGGGACTTCCTGGCACCATAACAACTTAATTTCCTTGTAAGTGCTCCAACTGGATAAATATCTAAAAAGTGCCTTTCACACTAAGCTAATTTGATTACTTTTTAATTATTGTTTTTTCAGTCTTTGGTAATCACAAATGCAGCGAAAAAAACTTCTACTGTCGGAGAAGTAGTCAATTTGATGTCTGTAGATGCCCAGCGGTTCCAAGATTTGACCACTTTCTTGAATATGCTGTGGTCTGCTCCTCTGCAAATCTTCTTGGCGTTATTCTTCTTGTGGAAGGTAACATTCAGGTGTTAGTAATGCTTTGATATAAATTGTCTTTTTTTGTTAACCCTTATAAGGTCCCAGCACATTCAGTTTCTTTGGCATTTAGTCATGGTACAGAATTCTAGTGAAAATGACAGGCAGTAAAATTGAATCTATACATTGTGGTAATAGGTTCGCATAGATTTTCTTTAAAATTCGTAATGTTTTGGTTCCTCTCAAATCTTTCGATTTACTTATTTTTTTTTTTTTAATTTGAAGATTTTTATTGTTTCTCCAAGTAAAGAAGGTCATGGTACAGAAAGGAAGAGGGAGAAGTGGGGGAACAGGGGTAACCTCGACAACATGTCATCCGTAATACTAACTAGACAGTAGTAAAGACTATCCATTCGATTGTTCGAGGATTGCCGTAATTTATTTGGCGTCCTACCGTGTTCCTCGTCACATTGCAACAACTATTCCCTGCCATTTCACAATAATTTACAGTTGGTTTGGGTTACCCAATCTCCATGCGTCCCAGATACTCCATGTTTCCCTGGATAGTTTATTGGGGGGGAATATGGATGTAAGTCGAGTTTCGTAATTTTTCTGTACATCGATATCAGCCTTTAGCTGATGTATGGATGGTATCGAGGTAGTTTTCCATTTCCTCGCTATATGTTTTTGAGCTGTGAGAATAATATGTGTGATCAGCTTTTCCCTTTTCTTGGGGATCGAATTAGAGAGCTCCAGTAGGAGATATGTTAAGGCTGTGTGGTTTAAGGTGCAGCTCGTCGTCAGGGCCGGACTGGCCCACCGGGATACCGGGAAATTTCCCGGTGGGCCGTCGGCACCTGGGGCCGGTCCTTTAAATACTGCAGCCGCCTGAGCGCTCTGCGAAGAGCGGTCAGGCGGCTGCAGCTTCTCCCCTCCCCTGTAGCGTGGCCGAGCTGCACTCCGGTCCGCGGTGGCCGGCCGGAGTGATAGGAAGGTGCACACTGAGTGTACACCTTCATATCAGTCGGCGGTGACAGAAAACAAGAAACTCCTGTTCCGGTTTTGCAAACATATTGGCAGTTTGACGGTACTGATCATACTGTATCAAATCCGACATTTTTGGGGCAGGCCTTTCATCATGGAGAATAAGGAGGGAGGTTAGGAGAGGAGGGGAGATGGTGGGGGGAGGGTAAAGATGAGGGAGGGGAATAAAGAGGGGAGGAGGGAATAAGAAGAGGGGGGATAAGAAGAGGGAGGGAGAGGGATAAGAAAGAGGGGGATAAGAAGAGGGAGGGAGGGATACAAGAAGAGGGAGGGAGTGTAAAAGAGAATATAAGATGAGGGAATAAGAAGAGTGGAGGGAGGAATAAGATGAGAGGGCGAGGGAATAAGAAAAGAGGAGGAGGGAATAAGAAGAGGGAATAAGAAGAGGGGAGGGAGGGGAATAAGAAGAGGGGAGGGGAATAAGAAGAAGGGGGAGGGGGGGAATAAGAAGAAGGGGCAGCTCTATAGGACAGGGGCCAAGACAGGGAGCTCTTTCACACTACGCGCGCACACACACAATGCATCCCTATACATACACAGAAACACAACATGCTTCCCTTACACACAGAGAAACACACAATGCATCCATTACACACACACACACAATGCAACCCTTACACACAAAGACAATGCATCCTTTGCACACATACACAGAAACAGACAATGCAAACCCGTACACACGCATGCAAACACACACACTTCTTTTCTTACATACACACAGAAACACAATGCATCTCATCATGCACACACATACAGACACACACCTTGCATCCCTTATGCATACAAACACAGATTCACACAATGCATCCCTTACACACAACCAGAAACACATAATACATCCCTTATACACAAATACACACTGCTTCCACTACACACAAACACACTGCATCACCTGCACAAACTGGTAACCCTAAACACTACATACCATAAGCACACATATTAGATCCTCTACAATAACACATAACACATCCCCTACACACTCCACTCCCTGTGAGCGAACTCATGGGTGGGTGGAACTTATGAGTGGGCCTTATGGGCATACTCACCGTCAGGCCCTGGGGCCCAGACCTTGAGCTGTGTAAGGGGCCCCCAAAAAATGGAGCTGCTTCCAATTCTCCCAGAACATTGAATTTTGTGACCACAGTTGCAAACAGCCTCCAGAGATCCTGTTCTACACCAGACCAGTGGAGCCAAACTGCAGCCCATCATCATCCTCATCTGCTTGTAAGTAGGCAATCTAGTATATTATTAGTGACACTAATCTATAATTTACCTCACATTAAAGGGACACTATAGCTTAATGAAGTGGTTCTGGTGTCTATAGCTGGTCCCTGCAGGCTTTTTAATGTAAACACACACTGTGTGCAGCACTGGCGTTAGTTCATATGGCATATCATATGGGTGGGGCATTGTGATGTGACATGTGGGGGCAGCAAATTTTTATTTTGTCTAGGGCGGCAAAAATCCTTGCACCGGCTCTGATCCTGGGCAGGTGCACCAGTCTACTTGACTGGTTTTGCCCCCCAGGCCTAAGGCTGCCAGCCCTCCCCTGGCCGCTGGGGAGGTCTTTTGGCGGCCGCTGGCGGACTTGTCCTGGCGGCCGCTGAGGGAGCTGCGCGAGCTGCGCTGGCTCTGCTCCCCAGCACGCAGCTGAATGAGACCGGCGCCGGAATATGACGTCATATTCCGGCGCCAGTCTCATTCAGCAGCGCGCGAGGGCGGGAGGGCACTAACACAGGAAGCACCTCTAGTGACCGTCTGAGTGACTGTCACTAGCAGTGTCACTTTGAAGCAATGTAAACACTGCCTTTTGTCTGAAAAGTCAGTGTTTACGTTGAAAAGCCTGTAGGGACATGCTATAGACACCAGTACCACCACATTAAGCTGTGTGTGTGCGTCTGCTAGTGAGTGAGCTTGCTTGCATGCGTGTGCCTGCTAGTGAGTGAGCTTGTGTTTTTATGTCAATGAGCTGATATATATCAGTAAGATTGTTTGTCTTTGAGGCTGTGTATCAATGAGCTTGTGTGTGTCACTGAAATGTCAGTGAAATTGCCTGTGTCTGCATGTGCGTATGCTTACTGTATAATTAAACGTTTTACCCTGAAAGGACCAATATTTTATATTAGAAAAGCAATATATATATATATATTACTCAATCATCTGTCCTGGCAAGACATAGCCTTACATATTACACGCGACAATATATGGCGCAGTGACTTATGGGGCTGGCACAAATTTTTTTTCCAGGGCTGCTTTGTATCCCCAGTCCGGCCCTGCTCGTCGTGGTATCTTTTATTAATTTGAACTGCTTCCCAAAAGGGTGCTAATGAGGGGCAGAGCCAGCAGATATGTAGCATGGTTCCTTCTGCATTTTGGTATCTCCATAAAGAAGCAGGCGTGTTTGGGAAGAGTGTAGCCTGGTCGGCTCTAGGTACCACCTGTACAGCACCTTTCTTTGCTGTTCTAATAGCGTGAAGGATTTGATTAATCTAGTTGAGGCAATAATTATGGAATCCTACCGTTTGGGAGTAATAGGGCACCCCAGGTCGCTCTCCCAGTGTTTGGCCGGTTTATATTCCGAAAAAGACATATAGTCCGATAATAATCTATAACACATGGAGATTGGTTTACAATGTTTAGGTGGTTACCCTTTGATACACATTTGTTCTCACTTTGTGTTTTCTGAGTGTTTGTGTGAGTCAGGCAAGTTTATTAAGTGATTCTTTCGAAGGAGTGATCTAAGTTGCATGTAGGAGTACGCTGAGGTGGGAGGTAGTGCATATTTGTGCATCAATGCACCTAGGTCGAGAAGGGAGCCCTGTTGGTATAGATGGCATAAGTGGGTTGTACCGCATTCATGCCATGGTGTCGCATGGAAGGTGGAAATGCAGTAGGTAAGTGCCCTTACTGGGGTCGCCATTAACAAGGGGCTAAGTTTGTGTCTATATTTTTCCCAGGTCCGTATGAGAAGGGTTATGTGCGGAGAGGGGGAAAGCAGTTTGGGGCGGTGCTGTTTGGGTAGCCACAGTAGGTGGGCAATCTTGTAGGGTTTTACGGCTGCCTTTTCCACGGAGACCCATTGTGGTTGCAGTATTTGTAGATATCTGGGAAAAGCAGTATCAATTGACTTTTTTTATTTTTTTAATTCTTTATTCCAAGACAGAGTAACAAAAATAACGCGTACAAAACAAGATAACATTGCATATAATCAAAACTTTGTACAATCATGCTTTCCATGTTCATTTACATATTTCCAGCAAAATTACAGCCAGCGACGTTGTAACAATAGAGATCTTGAAAAGCGTCAGCGACCGTGTATCGTGAAGTAGAGCACGGATTCGTATAGTACATTTATCCCGTCTCGGGTTTTTATTTAAATAGAAAGGAAAGAGATCCCTATACCACCATACACACAGTTGTTAGAGAACATCGAAATGTCATATGGTCGATTGACTTTTAACATAGAGTCAGCGAAGAGCTATGCCGACAATTGAGTGTCATGGGGAAGCAGAACAGTCCTGCAGTCAGTTCTGGTGCTCTCTCGTACAGCAACTACAGCATGTGCACTGTTGTTGCTGTGATTGCTCCTCTAGTAAGCACATTTCATAGTTGGTAGAAGAGAATAAGAACTGGGTAACATTTTCCACTCCTTTATGCGCTGGGATTGAAACCAGCATGCTGATGTCTTGAGGAAGGATTGTAGAGACTTATTCCGTAGCAGGGCCAATTGTACCGGAGGTGGGGCAGGAAGTAGAAAGACCGGTTAGCATTCCACCAAAGTGTCCCTATTTTGGGATCCCACTGTCCCTCTTTTCTAGGAGTTCCATATTGTTGGTGGTGCAGAGTATATCACAGAACTCCACAGCAATAATACTCCCAGTATGTGTCTATAAACTCCAATAAAAGTATTTAGAAATCAATCTGTGTAAACAAGATACGTTGTTCTTATTCTTAATTACATGTTAGTGCCATAAATTGTTATTAGTAAGTCACCTAAAATTTCTCAGAACCGCCCCTGGTCACACCCCTAAAATTACAGTGTTCATCGTTGGCCATTTGCAATGTTGAAAAGAAGATCGAAAAATGGCAGACAGCTCAAGACAGAAATTGAGAAATACCGTAACGTCTCCTAAATCAACTAATATTATATATTAATGTTCACTGCTTCCTTTACCCACAGTATTCACCATTGCAGAATGTATGAGTGCTCTATATATAATAAATTATTTTGTATTATTTCTTTAAGACTTAGGCATTGAATAAATATGACTAGTTAATATGACATTATTCCACTGTGTTTATTTTACACAGGCACTTGGTCCTTCTGTATTAGCCGGAGTAGCTGTAATGGTTCTGCTCATCCCGATCAATGCATTCATAGCTATGAAAACAAGAGCGTTTCAAGTAAGTATTTGCAACTCTTCAACACGATAAAATAGTGGTTCTTAACCTTTTTCCGTAGGGACCCATTATATGTATACGCCATTCGGTCAGTGACCCATTCTTCGTTTGGGAAATTAGTTTGGAGAACTATTCTTCCATTTTATTATGATGCGTTCTAAAATGAATTTGACTCTTCCAATTGTTAAATTGGTTTTCTTCACACTAAGGAAAGAACTGATGCTCCAATAACTCACTGTAGTTAGTCGCCTGGGTTCACATCAGTATAACGTGCCGGTCCTATCCAAAAGAGGTCCACTAAAATAGCACGAAGATTACATTTTTTGTCCAGACACAGAAATCAAGAACCACTTCTATAAAATATATATTACCCACTTCCCCATCGATTGTTTACAATCAATTTGATATAAAACCAGAAAAACATACATCGGAGCAAAAACTCGTTATGGATTCTTAAATTACATTGCAATTTCTCTTCTGATGAACAGTTTGTAGCATATGTAAATTATTAAAAGTCTATGTATTCTGCTTTGCCAAAAAGACATTGGGTCCTTCCTAGAATGTATCTATTGCATTTGCAAACCAAGTTCTCTAGGCAGTGAAATTCTTATCTTTGCTGCCCTTGCAGTTAAGGTTACTTACTGCAGCTAAATAATTATATAGCAATAATCTCTATTTCATAGAAACATAGAAACAAAGAAACATAGAATGTGACGGCAGATAAGAACCATTCGGCCCATCTAGTCTGCCCAATTTTCTAAATACTTTTGAGACTCATAAGACTCAAACAGAGGGTTGTAGTTGTGAGATGATTGCAGCCATTAGCTAATTGGCTGATTATGGAATAATTACTTGTTGTGTAGAAGATACTAGGCTGGCAGACAGGAAACGTTAAACAGTAACTCAACCAGTCTCTTTCCAGCCATCACTAAAGTTTATATCCATGTTGCAGTGGGGTAAAACATAATTTACGTAGATTTTCCGTGATCACTTTGCTGTGTGATCGGCGGTAAAAATATGTAAGTTTAAAAATTTACAAGTGATTACTATTTCTTGGGTTGTTTGTTTTTATGATTATTGTAGGTAGAGCAAATGCAATACAAGGATTCCAGAATTAAACTGATGAATGAAATCTTAAATGGAATTAAAGTCCTAAAACTGTACGCCTGGGAGCCGTCTTTTGCACAAAAAGTTCTGGATATCCGAAGTAAAGAACTCAGCGTACTAAAAAAGTCTGCCTACCTTAACGCCTTATCCACCTTTGCCTGGACCAGCGCACCCTTTTTGGTAATGTATGCTTCTTACACGCAGGAAATATTGAAATATAAGACGGAACGTTACTGTCATGATCTTGTGCAGGTCAGATAGGAGACTTATGCCAGGGTTGACTTCAGGTACTTTATTAGTGATTTTAGACATATTATGAAACTAAAGGGTAAACAGAATTTAGGCAATATGCCACAGAACAGGTTACTTAGTCTGTAATTTCCAGGTAGGGTTGTAATAAAGGCAGGCTGGTAACAGTGGCAGGCTGATAACAGAGGCAGGCTGGTAACAGTGGCAGGCTGGTAACAGTGGCAGGCTGGTAACAGTGGAAGGCTGGTTTGAAGTATAGGTAAGGGTGGGGAAGGTTATTGTTAGGAGAAGATTTGAAGGTAAGTCTAAAGCAGGTTCACAGGAGCCAGGATATGAAGTGATTCCAGGTAAATCACCAACTTTAAAGGACCACTATAGGCACCCAGACCACTTCAGCTTAATGAAGTGGTCTGGGTGCCAGGTCCAGCTAGGGTAAACCCTTTTTTCTATAAACATAGCAGTTTCATAAAAACTGCTATGTTTATGTTAGGGTTAATCCAGCCTCTAGTGGCTGTCTCATTGACAGCCGCTAGAGGGCTTCCGCGTTTCTCACTGTGAAAATCACAGTGAGAAGACCCCGGTGTCCATAGGAAAGCATTGAGAATGCTTTCCTATGGACTGGCTGAATGCGCGCCCGGCTCCTGCCGCGCATGCGCATTCAGCCAAAGAGGAGGAGAAGAGGGAGGAGAGGAGGAGAGCTCCCCGCCCGGCGCTGGAGAAAGAGGTAAGTTTAACCCCTTCCTCTCCCCAGAGCCCGGCGGGAGTGGGACCCTGAGGGTGGGGGCACCCTCAGGGCACTATAGTGCCAGGAAAACGAGTATGTTTTCCTGGCACAATAGTGGTCCTTTAATGTAAAGGCCATGAGATTAGTTGGGTGTAGCCTTTTGTAGCTGAAGTAATTTGTCCTAGGCAGGTAAGGACTGAGGTGACTAGGGAGGCCACTAGTGGTGGAGAGCTGTAACTTCTTTTAAAGGAACATAAATAAATGAAGATAAACATAGTTGTCAGGATACGATCCTGACAGTTACCTACAAAGAATAAATAAAAAAACAACCTATGAACCTATAATTTATATGGCCGCCACCTTTTCTAGGAAGTCTGAATTTGTTTGTGTTATAGCATGCTCTGCATTTATATTAATCCTAGGAGAACAGTCTTAAAGAAGCACTATAGTGCCAGGAAAACAATCTTGTTTTCCTGGCACTATAGGGTCATTAGGTCCCCCCCACCCTCATGGTCCCCCTCCCGCTGGGCTGCAGAGGTTAAAACCCCTTCAGCCACTTACCTTTCTCCAGCACCGGGCTCCCTCAGCGCTGGGGAACTCTCCTCCTCCTGCCGACGTCAGCGCCAAATGCGCATTCAAATCGCCCATAGGAAAGCATTACTTAATGCTTTCCTATGGACGTCAGCATCTTCGCGGAAGCTCCTCTAGCTGCTGTCAGTGAGAGAGCCACTAGAGGATCAATTAACCCTAATGTAAACATAGCAGTTTCTCTGAAACTGCTATGTTTACAGCTGCAGGGTTAACACTAGAGGGACCTGGCACCCATACCACTTCATTGAGCTGTAGTGGTCTGGGTGCCTATACTGGTCCTTTAAGGGCAATTCTAAACATGACTAAGTTAAAGCTATAGCTCACAATACAGTTTGTTAGTAAATAGCAAAAGAAAATATTTAGTGATACCAATGTTTAATTATCTTTCATTGAATCTCCTAACACTGGATGATTGCCACAATAAACATCTTTGTAAAATCCATGCTACCTACATGTTATTTTTTATAAATTTTTGTTTATTTCTGGAAGAGTTAACCTTATGGTGTTCTTTCTGAAGGCCCATTAACGCTCTTTCAGAATATCAACTAATTTCGAGAGTCTCAGTTATACACCTTCATTTTAGAACTGCACAATACGAACGTTCTGATGTTCCAAACAGGAAGTAAAGTTCATGATGTTAAATAGTCCCCACAGTTGCTTAATAATAACCAACTGAAAACGGGACACATTTTGAAAAATAGAAGAAATAAAATAAGGACTAACATTTGATAAAGAGATTAAAAAAAAAATAAAAAAACACATTATGTACCTGTTTAACCTTTAATTAAAAACCATAAAGTAAAGACTCTATTGTACGAAATATCGGATATTTTGTAATAAAGCACAACATCTTTGTAAATAAACCATATTCTCTAACATTTCTGTATTTAAAGTACCTTGTGATTCATTTCTCCTGTCTCAAACCATTTTAGGTCGCTCTGACCACGTTTGCTGTGTTTGTGACTTCTGATGACAAGAATATCCTCGACGCAGAGAAAGCGTTCGTGTCTCTCTCTCTATTTAATATTTTACGATTTCCTCTGAACATGCTGCCGCAAGTTATCAGTAACCTTGCACAGGTAAGAGGAAAGAACCATTCTTCCGTTTCGTATTGACGTGACACGGTGTGATCATAGATACAGAATTTTACATACTTGGTTTTGTAAATTTTGCATTTATATAATAGTGCAGGTGTTACATTACAATAGAGTAGAGGTCTCACATTACTAGTATACAGTGTATGTATATTTTATCTATACAGGTGTACTTAGGTGTAACAGGTGTACTCAGCACTTTACAGGTTACATTACAGTAGGGGGAGGTACAATAAGTACAGTACGTATACATTGTATGCATATTTTATTTATATAGCGCTAACAGGTGTACTCGGCACTTTACAGGTTACATTACAGTAGAGGGAGGTACAGTAAGTGCAGTAGGTATACAGTGTATGCATATTTTATTTATATAGCGCTAACAGGTGTACTCGGCACTTTACAGGTTACATTACAGTAGAGGGAGGTACAGTAAGTGCAGTAGGTATACAGTGTATGCATATTTTATTTATATAGCGCTAACAGGTGTACTTAGCACTTTACAGGTTACATTACAGTATAGAGAGGTACAGTAGGTGCAGTAGGTATACAGTGTATGCATATTTTATTTATATAGCGCTAACAGGTGTACTCGGCACTTTACAGGTTACATAACAGTAGAGGGAGGTACAGTCAGGGCCAGACTGGGGATACAAAGCAGCCCTGGAAAAAAAAATTGTGCCAGCCCCATAAGTCACTGCGCCATATATTGTCGCGTGTAATATGTAAGGCTATGTCTTGCCAGGACAGATGATTGAGTAATATATATATATATATATATATATATATATTGCTTTTTCTAATATAAAATATTGGTCCTTTCAGGGTAAAACGTTTAATTATACAGTAAGCATACTCACATGCAGACACAGGCAATTTCACTGACATCTCAATGACACACACAAGCTCATTGATACACAGCCTCATAGACAAACAATCTTACTGATATACATCAGCTCATTGACATAAAAACACAAGCTCACTCACTAGCAGGCACACGCATGCAAGCAAGCTCACTCACTAGCAGATGCACACACACAGCTTAATGTGGTGGTACTGGTGTCTATAGCATGTCCCTACAGGCTTTTCAACGTAAACACTGACTTTTCAGAGAAAAGGCAGTGTTTACATTGCTTCAAAGTGACACTGCTAGTGACAGTCACTCAGACGGTCACTAGAGGTGCTTCCTGTGTTAGTGCACCTACATTCAGGGCCTCCACACTCTGTAGGTGCTGAACGTTCCCCATAGAGATACATTGATTCAATGCATCTCTATGAGGAGATGCTGATTGGAGTGGCGTTTTGCAGCCAATCCTATGGCAAAGCATTGGATTGGCTGAGATCATCAAGCTTGATGATCTCAGCTATAGAGGCAGGGCCAGTCGAGGGGAGACCAGCACGCTGCATGGGGAAAAAAAAAAGGTGAGCAAAAACACTATTTTTAAACACACATTTACACCATGACAGACACAGAAATACACATATACCATGACAGATACACACCCCATGACAGACACACACACACACCATGACTGACCATGACACAGACAGACACACACACCATGACGAACAGACAGACACACACACCCCATGATGGACAGACAGACACACACACCCCATGACGGACAGACACACACACACACACCCCATGACGGACAGACAGACACACACACAGTGTATGTATATTATATTTATATAGCGGCAACAGGTGTACTCAGCACTTTACAGGTTACATTACAGTAGAGGAAGGTACAGAAAGTGCAGTAGGTATACAGTGTATGTATAGTTTATTTATATAGCGCTAACAGGTGTACTCAGCCCTTTACAGGTTACATTACAGTAGAGGGAGGTACAGTAAGTGCAGTAGGTATACAGTGTATGAATATTTTATTTATATAGCACTGACAGGTGTACTCAGCACTTTACAGGTTACATTACAGTAGAGGAAGGTACAGTAAGTGCAGTAGGTATACAGTGTATGAATATTTTATTTATATAGCACTAACAGGTGTACTCAGCACTTTACAGGTTAGATTACAGTAGAGGGAGGTAAAAGTATATCCACTAGGTATACAGTGTATATTTAGAAAAGTTAATCTCGACTGACATTTTGCTACTTCCATAATTCTTTTTTTTTCTTTTTTTTTCTTTAGGCAAGTGTGTCAGTTAAAAGAATCCAGAATTTCTTGGCCAGTGATGAACTGGACGAAAATGCGGTGAATAGAGAGAAAACTGTACCTGGTATGAAATAACAGAACTATTAATTTAAATTAGGAATTAACTCCTTATTGAATGCGTGTTTTTCCGAAATTCTGAGGCCTTCCCTGCACCTTTGCTATATTTTTGTTTCACTGTACATTCCATTGCTGCTCTTTTTATGACTAACCTTTGCTAAATGTGCTGGTTATATTTCCTTTTTTGCATTTTTCACACGTATATTTCATTTTTATGGGGAATTTCACAGACCGTGTGTGTCACACTACTATAAAGATTCCATATTTGTTTTGAACATAATTAACAGGAAGCTTCCATTTTGTAACAAAAGGTTCCATTTAATTTTCTGTTGGTTGGAGAATAACAATGCCTGATTTTCCAAAAACAAAACATTATCTTATTTTAACTACCTCATAATAGTTGTTGATGGTTTTTAAAAAAAAGACTGTGAGGTATAGACTGGCCTAACTCTACTCATACGTATGTCAGTATTTTAAGCAACTTATCATTGACAGGTATCTCTATAACCATACGGGACGGAACATTCAGCTGGGCCAAGGACAGCGAACCAGTTCTACAAGAGTAAGGATACATTTTAAGTTGGATTCTGAAACAACACATGGCACTGTCAATACATTCACTGACATATAGGTTATTTAAGTTGGCACTGCATTTGCTTTTATAACCGGTTGGCCGATTTGACTTTCGTATTAATTAAGTATTTTATTATGGGATGTTTAGGACACTATGAATCCATCGAAAAGCATCTTAGAGAAAGGTTGCCCTAATCGGGGAAGTGGGTCGAGAGCCTAGTGGGGAGCAGAGAAAGGAGAAACATGGAATTGGTTTTATATTGGTGTAACACCCATGAAACTCCAATCATGGAGGCAGAACTTGATATGAGTTGAATATTGCCTTTACATGAGCTTAAAAAATAACCGCAACCACTGTTATAACTAGCATGTTAGAATGTGTTAGATCCCTATTCCTGTTCTACCCTATAACTTAAATATACCATGCTTTTTGCAATGCATATAATACTGTAGTACAGGGGTATGCAACCTATGGCACGTGTGCCGTGCACGGCACTCGAGGTGTCTTTGCACGGCACTCAAGGCTGCTAGAGCCAAACAGGCTCTGGCTATCAGGAGCCCCAGTGAAACTTCAGATATCTGCTAATACGAAAAGGTGGTAAAGGACAATCCTAAATTCATGTATTGCAGCACGTAGAGGAAGTGATCTCAGGTCACTTCCTCCCAGCACTTGTGAATGGGAATCTGGCCGGCCTGGTCCCCACTGGAACCCAGGGAAGCCACCCACATTGCTAGATATACACAGAAATGCAGAATAACCCTCCCCTTATACAAATAATATGAACAGACTACACACAAACATACACACAATCCGAACAAACGTAACACCACTAACAAGCCACATACATGCACACAATCCCACATGCAGCATCTCACATGCAATACCCCAAACAGCCCCATACACACAGCACCAAATACACAATGTGACATTTCCATCCACACACACAATTTCACAAGCAGCCCCCATTCATATGTATCATACACAATACCACAAACTACTCATGAACATATACAATATAATAGCTCATATCCGCACAAATACAACGCTACAACTGCAGTATAAATAACAAGCAGAAAACAGCAACATACACACCGCAATTTAAAAAAATAGGACATCACAATTCTATTTCGGCACCGAGCTGCAAAAAGGTTTACCGATGTAGTCTTTCCCATGAGTGAGACACTTCTGTTTTTAGTCTATTCTCAGACGGTATTACTACTTATTCATGTGTTTCTAACATAACAACAAAAGTGCAGCTTCTCTTGATTTCAGATTTTATCATATACGTTATCTGTCATGTCATATGTCATTACTGACTTGTGTATTCGACACTGCACTGCAAAAATAAAGATTGACAAAAAAAAAGAACCACGACAACAAACGTAATTGCAAAACAATGGGTTTAGGCCCTTGACTTGAACCAATGCTGTAATGGCTTTTGCTATCCCTCTAGCCCCTGAATAGGTCGTATTGCTTCAATTTTCTAGCCATTGTATCTGAAAATCCTGTGTTATCCCATAGATTGTTTATACGTTGTTACACTGAGAGAGAAATATACAGTGTGTAATGTGTATAAATTTAGACTGAGAGCCTGTTTTTAATGAGTCTGTTTTTTTTTCACTTTAGTATTAATTTATTAGTCCCATCCGGCTCTCTGGTTGCCATCGTTGGCCATGTAGGATGTGGAAAATCTTCTCTTGTGTCAGCACTTCTGGGTGAAATGGAAAAAATAGACGGGGACGTCTCCGTGAGGGTTGGTATGATGCCATAATACACTATATACAAATACAGATAATTGTGAATATACATTTGGGGCTACTTACAATAACTCGGTCTTATTTAATGTGGCACAGTTATTGGAAAAAAAAAAAATTATAATAAAAAAACTGATTTGTATTTTTTATTTTTCTTTGAACCAAGTATTCAAATTCCTTGAACCAAGTATTAAAATTAGCAGTAAATATCAGGGAACATCTAACAGTTTTTCTATGTGGAGGCAGCCGTCTTGGAATTGTAATAATTTCAAACCCTTAGTAACATTAACTGATCAAAAAATACAAGGCTTCGGAGAACATATGATGCCAATAGACAATCTGATTCTGATTGCAGAGTAACTCACAGATCTCCACTGTGTAGGAAACAGGAATCTGTGTGCCAAACTTGCCAAAGAAAAATAAAAAGCTAAATAAAAATCTTTTATTGTGTTTATAAAAAATAAATAAATACCAGATTAAAAACATAAAGTATAGGCAGTTTTTACAGTGTTTTAAGATGAAGCATAGACTTTGCCATTTTAGTATCAGGGTATTGTTCACGGTTGTTAAAAGTTGCCTTAAGGTTGTCAAAATAAATGTCCAAAGAGGAACCTTCTCAGACTCGCAGCAAATCTTTATTTTCTAATTTTTTTCCATTTGTAAAAATTTTTATTTTGGAAGTGCAATGATTGAAGAACATTGAGGTTGAGACATGTCACCATGAGACAATTCAAAATGAATACGATATTTGAATCTGCCTTTAAATTATTTTTTTACAATTTTATTCCAGGGAGGGCAATCTCATCGCTTACCATTCACATAGTTAACCCCATTAAATAATTATGTTAATTCGACTAAAAGTGTACTTTTCCTGTATTCTCGTGTGTTTAACTTGCAAATGTTCTCCTACATCTAAGGGCTCCGTTGGATATGTGTCTCAACAAGCATGGATACAGAATTCAACATTAAAGGAAAATATATTATTTGGGCGAACCAATAACGAGAAGAACTATAAAAAAGTATTGGAAGCATGTGCTTTGTTGACCGACCTTGAAGTCCTTCCTGGTGGCGATCAAACCGAAATTGGCGAAAAGGTAATTTATATTTTTTCCACATGGTTTTGTCAGAATGCAAGCACAAATATATATTTAAATTTTACTCTCAGCCAACTTAACTGCCTCGTAGGCATCAACATATTGAATAGTCAATATTTCAATTTCCCCTCCCTTTATTTTTATAAATCTGCTTGACTTCCCATGATCCTTCCTGTTCTAGAAATAGAATTTTGGCTAATGTTGCCTGATTGGGACTGATTTGGGGTAATAATTAATATGAAGAGGCTTCCACTCTTTACCTAGCTGCTTATGTTCTTACGGTCCATGCTGTTCGTGAAACCTACGTTAACCTCATACTTTAAATTCGTATAGATTGACAGAGACCGATGAGGGATTTGTTCAGGAAATTTGCATGGGTTGTCCAAGGAATAACTTTATATGTATATATCTTGAGATGGAAAATTGTGACGTCAGAGGGAAATTATGTGTTTTGAGAATGATCAAATGGGAGAGCAAAATGTTGAGTTCTTCTGTTTTTTGTTGTTTTCATTTGATTCTCAACTGTGCATTTTAGAGTCAGTGGCTTGCATGTGAATTTCAGCTGGATTTTGATCGTCTGAAAACCAAAACCGCTTAATTAGAACACAGTGTTCGGGGGTCGAAGACTGGACACTGATGAGCTTGGACACATTCTAAAGTAGTTCCGTAGTTCGAGACACTAGAGGCATAATACTGATAAACCAATATTATTCTGTCTCTTCTTTATCATGTCTTGCTGTAGACATAGAAGGGAATGTCAAAATCCCTTGCAGTTTTTACGACTGTTAACCATACAGACACTCATATCATATGCTCTGTTCCAAGGCTCTCTCATAACATATGAGACAGCCTGTACATGTGGTGTCACAGTGTGTCAGTATGTGCAAATAATATTAAGAGGCCTTAAGACAGGGTCAGGGGACCTCCTTGTACCATAACCTCTCCAAGGCTATTGTGCTTATGGAAGCTGGAGTGTACCTTTAAGACATCAAACAGCCTGTACCTTTATCTATCTGGTATTAAACGCACTTCACGTTGTTTTATCTTCTGTTTTGCTTACAGGGTATCAATCTGTCCGGAGGTCAGAAGCAGAGAGTGAGTCTTGCCCGAGCTGTCTTTAGTAATTCAGATGTTTACCTTCTGGACGATCCTCTTTCTGCGGTGGACGCACATGTGGCGAAACACATATTTGACAACGTGATTGGACCTGATGGTTTACTTAGAGGAAAAGTGAGTCATTAATACATTTTATTACAACATGTACTTAGTAATGAGACTACATTGATTAAAACATTCTTATAGTTTAGTTTTTTTTCTAATTATAGTTTTTGTTAAGATGATAACTTAGTACAAACAGCAAGAAAGTACCAGAATGCAATTTCAACAGAGTTAGGATCATACATAGGGAAAGCAATCCTAGCATCTATAGCGTTCTCTCATTTTATACATTAAACAAATTGACAATAGCATTGGTATGTAGAAAATATTTATACTTAACTATGACTAATTAACAGCTGAACTTAAAGTAACTAAAACTTTGCTGGGATAAAGCATGTTGCTGTTAGGTTGAATTCAATTTTCTATTATCTAACTAAAAACATTCAGAATTTACTAGGGGAGGTATGAGTCCCATAGTCCCCAAAAGGTCACATCACCGACCCCACCCTCTATTACGATCCACCACACTATTCTCATAGTTCCAGCTGCATGGTGTCTTCTTCTGCTTCTGTCCTAACGATGTCGTGTTAGGCTCATTCAGCACAGGCTGTAGCGTCGCAGAGGAGGTGAAGGCTGGGTTAGTATAAGCCACTGGTTGGATTAGTGTGTCACAAAATTGCGACCACAGTCGATCAAAGGACTGTGTGAGCCACTCCTCGTGGGAGATCAGTGACGTTGGGGCACATAGTGATGTAGGCCTATGAGCGGCGGCAATATTAATGAGTAGACCTCAGACACTCGGCCCCACAAGATCAGAAACGTCTCTCAGCAGAGATTAGGTCAGCAGGGACCGGGATATCCCTACCAGTCCAAATGGCGGTGGAACAGGGCCCAAAGGCAGGCAAAAACAACTTGGGGCAGAGGATTGGCCACTTCACCGCTGAGACAATCGACCCTGGCAACGTTTAGCATGGCTAATCAAAGTGTATCAAACTTCAGGCTTGTTATTCCCCGATATGTATAGCAGGATTCCAGTGGAAAATAAATAATTTTACTGGTTTAAAATGTTCAAGTTCAAGCTTTCCATGAGGACCACCAGCTACATGCATATGCATGGGTCGACAGTCAGGCCCAGATCCCTCAGTTAAAACATTCTTTCTTTGATATGTGTGATAGTATAATTGACATGTTTTAAGACAAATTTGATACTGCAAGCTGAAATGTCACACACATTTTTATTATAGAGCTCTTTCCATATTCCCACCATTACCAAACGCCTTCTCTCCTGGAAGCTTGTAGCTTATCTTTTGGTCTGATTCACTCAATGATGGGTTTACAATCAAGTTCCAGAATTAAGATCAAGCCTACATTTTGCTACTTTTTTGAATACCTACGTTTTGGTTTGGTCCTCAGTTTGGTTTGGTTTGGTCTGCAGTTTGTGGATAAAAAAACAAACAATATTGTAAGGTCAGGACCTATAATAAAACCAGTCACTTTTGCAATTCTAAGGTACGCATCTACTGATTATAGCCTCGATTTAATATTGTTGGATAAACATTTATTTATTTATATTTTTCAAAATATCAAAAACTATATCATATACAAAGAAATATATAAAAATATTAAAATACTTTTCAAAATATAACATCATTTTAAACGTTTATCCAAAAATAGAGAAATCATTTGAAACGCTTATCGAGAAATGTTAAATCGGGGCTGATTTTAGCGTGGTTAATTGGCAATATCCATGATTCTGCTTTCAAGGACATAAACCTGAAGTTGACCTATAAAATTGCAAGCCAGTTCCCCAGAGAAGAAAAACAGATGCTCAAATTAATGCAAGAAAATGTTACGTGCAAATTGCATTACATCTCAAATATGTATAGATTTATATTTGCAATAAACCACAATTCACTGAATAATTCTGCCGGTATTCAGCATAGAACCCACTATTACGGGGTTCTAAAAAGAATAGAACATGAATATGGTTGGTGTTTAATAGATGTAAAATTTAGATTACAAAATGTGTGTGCAAATCATTAATGAAAATCAAAAATCATATTACATAATAATAAAAACACTTCCACGGGTGTTCCATATTTTGTTCACATAGAGCCAGCCGTTGCTATTCAGAAAAGTCTCCTAAACTATCCCACTAGGAAGAATTTAAGAGACTCAACAAGGGCTGCATGTCGGGGGTGGGGGTAGGGAGATAATTCGCCCCGAATGTCCCTTTTGCAGATGTTTCCATTATTCTAATTCTGTGCTAGAATCCACAAATTAAACCAGGTAAGATATTCCACTTAGGGTTTGACTATACTTCTACGTTGTCCAAGTACCAGAGGTGTGAATTTCCTATATACCCAATACATTATATTAGTTATTACTAACTTATCTCTCTTTTTTTAGACGAGACTGCTTGTTACTCATGGAGTGAGCTTCCTCCCCCAAGTTGATCATATTGTTGTTATAGTGGACGGCAAAGTCTCAGAAACCGGATCTTACCAAGACCTTTTGAAGCAAAACGGAGCATTCGCAGAATTCTTACGAAATTACGCTTTTGAAGATTCTGTGGAAGAAGACGACATAACAAGTAAATAATTTTCCCTTATTAGAAATGTAGACACCTCGGTAATATATAGTGATTCCTGATTGAATGAATTTCATCGTGATATAAAAAAATTTATCCTCGTGTGTACCAAATATTAAATGTTACCATCATTAAAATCTGGTCCCTTATTAAAGATTTTCTTTCGTATTTAGCCATTACAATACTAAAGTGCATTTTTTCTTTTTACATTAAATTTTTTTTAATTAGAAACATAGAATGTGACGGCAGATAAGAACCATTCGGCCCATCTAGTCTGCATATTTTCTAAATACTTTCATTAGTCCCTGGTCTTATCTTATAGTTAGGATAGCCTTATGCCTATCCCACGCATGCTTAAACTCCTTTACTGTGTTCACCTCTACCACTTCAGCTGGAAGGCTATTCCATGCATCCACTACCCTCTCAGTAAAGTAATACTTCCTGATATTGTCTGTTCTTTTCCTTTAATGTATATTATGTTCTTTGTATGTTCTTCATACACCTTATCACCTTGAGACGTGTTATATTATATTATATACTTGCTTGTGCAAAAAGTCTTTTAAATAAAGAATATAAAAAAAGATAACATTTTCGATGATATGACCGAATAAAACTAATGTAAATTGCAAACGTCTAATACCATAATATTTAGTTAAAAGATTTATTCATATTTAATAAGAGATGTATAGATATAATTATATATATTTCTTGTCTTCCTGTAGTAGATGAAGAACAAGTCTTGCTGGCAGAGGAGTCACTCAGTAACCACACTGATTTACCAGATAACGAGCCTGTCGCTAACGAAGCACGCAAGAAATTCATTAGGTGAGCATTGACTGCTAACTGTTCCCTGCCTCGTTAGAGCTTTCGGTATTCTTTATTAACAGTTAATGTTAATGACGTATATGGTTTTATTAAACAGCAAGCAGAAATGTATTTAAAATCTACTCTCAGCCATCTTACCTGCATACTAGGCATCAGCATTAGTGATGTCCCGAACGGTTCGCCGAACGGTTCGCCGAGGACGGCGAACATATGCGCTGTTCGGTCCGCCGCCTATGTCATCATTGAGTAAACTTTGACCCTGTACCTCACAGTCAGCAGACACATTCCAGCCAATCAGCAGCAGACCCTCCCTCCCAGACCCTCCCACCTCCTGGACAGCTCACTAAGAATGCAGCTTCAAAATGGATGCTGTCCAGGAGTTGGGAGGGTCTGGGAGGGAGGGTCTGCTGCTGATTGGCTGGAATGTGTCTGCTGACTGTGAGGTACAGGGTCAAAGTTTACTCAATGATGACGAATAGGGGGTGGACCGAACAGCGCATATGTTCACCGTCCGCGGCGAACCGTTCGGCAAACCGTTCGGGACATCACTAATCAGCATTTTGAATATTAAAGGGACATGTATCACTCTGCAGGCTGAAAAAGCAGGTAAATAAGATTTTGTTTTTTTCATGTTTACCTGCTTCTTTTTTCTTTCCACACCTACTTCAGGGGAACCCTGATCTAACCAATCAGTGTCCTATCCCTAGGAATGCAGGAAAAGTGCAGTGAACATGCCTGACATATTTACACATGTGAGGATGGAAAATCTCTTAACCTTGTGCATGAATGACTAAATAATTGATCGACATATAAATAAATATAAATGGAACAATGTAATTTTTAAAGTAGAATACAGGATAGAAGGATTTTTCATAGTAAACTCTAAAGCCAAAAGAGAATAGTGTAACGTTATATTTCATACCAATATGCCTTGCTAAACATGGAGAAAACTACTGATCCTAAACTGGGGAAAAACACTTTCTTTCATTATTATACAAAGTACAATGAGACCACTCTGAATGTGAACTGTTTTAGAATAAATCTAATTTTATTCCCAGGCAAATTAGTGTCCTATCCTCAGATGGGGAATCTGGTCACAAGGCATCAACAAGGAGGAAAATCTGTGAAAGAAAAATTTCAGACTCGGTTTCCGTCATAAAACCTCCAGTAGACAAGCTAATCCAGACAGAGACAGCGGAGACCGGAAGGGTAAGATGCATTTCTGAATGGTTTATTATAGATCTAAGATCATCTTGATTAAAAAAAATGAATCAAAACAGGATTGTTCACTAAAGTGAGAAATCAAAGTGAGTTTCAAATTTAAAGGAACACTATAGGCTCAGGAACACAAACATGCATTCCCAGACCAAATAGTGTTAAAACCCCTATCTAGCCCCCCTGATCCCCTCAAAATATAGTAAAATCTTACTTTTGTTCCAGTCTGCTGCTGGCTCTGCCCCTGAGCTGCCTCTTTGGCTGACATCATCAGAAGTGGTGAACTCAGCCAATTACAATGCTTTCACGTAGGAAAGCATTTGATTGGCTGTGCTTGTCAAGAAGGCAGATCAGGGACAGAGACAGCACGAGCCGAACACAGCCCTGGGCAATCAGCATCTCCTAATATAAATGCATTGAATCAATACATCTCTATGAGGAAAGTTCAGTGTCTGCATGCAGAGGGTGGAGACACTGAATGGCAGTCACACTGTGCAGCACTGCCCCAGGAAGCACCTCTAGCAGCCATCTGAGGAGTGACCAGTCGAGGTTTCCCTAGGCTGTAATGTAAACACTGCTATTTCTCTGAAAAAACAGTGTTTACAGCATAAAGCCTGAAGGTAATGATTCTACTCACCAAAACAGATACAATAATCTGTAGTTGTTCCGGTGACTATAGAGTCCCTTTAAGAACAAAATAGCCAAACTGTAAAACTTCTGCTATGCTTGCAGCTCGTTTATTTTCCTGTTACTCTGTTGCCTCAGTGTTTGACTCATTGTTGACATTCCTTTAAGTGTGATTTGTTATGTACTTTCCAATCTGTATTTTGTGCCTTCTTTAAATCTTCCCAGTGTGGCCAGCTGGTTGCCCTGGAGAAAGATCTGGCAATATGTTTTTTTTATTAAATTAGTTATTATGTAATGCCTGTGTATAGTTTATTTAATTTTTAATTCCCTCCCCCTCCAGTACTCTGGTTTCTGTAATTCTAAAGTATATTTACTTAATACGCATTCCTTCTCCAGTCTATATCTTTTAATAGGAACAATATTTTTTTTTTTATATAAGGGAGAATAAACAGTCTCTCCCACAGTCAAAACCACTCAAAATTGAGAGTATCCTGATGATGATACCATTAGTAAAGATGGATGAGAAAATGAAATTGTGAATAAGTAAAGCAAGCTGATGAAAAATTAACTGTTTCTATTTTACCACAGTCCAAAAAATCCCATTGAAGAGGGTTAGAAGGTGTTCATTGGAGGTAGTAACACAGACGTTCCCTATACCGTGTATGGTTCAGCAATTTTCCCATAATGCATTGAGTAAGCAGGTGCATAAGCCATCTTCTTCCCACTATGCCTATTGGAACACAGGGGCTCATGGGACAGTTCTAATTTGCATTGCATGCCAGGGTGCATGCCAGGATGAGATAAAACAGCCTTGCTTTGAATACAAGTGCAATTATTTTTCTTTTTAAAGTATAGCTGAGCGCTTACTCATAGGTAGCTTTTAGGATTTCTTCATTCCCAGGGGAAAGTTCATTTTCAAAGCTAAATTGGAGTCAGCTGGGTTTATTTACTAAAACTAAAATGTAGTACATTGAAAAAGAAGAAATATTTTTTCGAAATGTAGGTAAAAATATAATTTTTAAGTTTTGCTATTTGTTTTTCAGTTCAAAAAAGTTTGGTATTTAATGAGTAAAACCCACAAAAAGCGACATTCATGTGCTAAGAGGAAATGTAGAACAAATGTGTCATATTATTTTTGTCCGCCTCATTTGAGAACAGCAACGTTTTATAATGTGTTTGTATATTTCAATTAAAAAAGAACCAATACATTTCTTTGCCTTTTTAGGTAAAAATGACCGTGTTTTGGCAATATATTAAGGCAGTTGGTCTAGCGGTTTCATTTTTCATATGTTTCTTATACTGTTGCCAAAATGCATCTGCTATTGGTGCCAACGTGTGGCTCAGCGACTGGACCAACGAACCAGTTATCAATGGAACGCAACAAAACACACAATGGCGAATTGGAGTATATGCTGCCTTGGGATTACTGCAAGGTAAGGAGGGAGAATATTAGCAATATAGGTCAGTGTTATCATCTGGTACGTTAGACACAAATAAACATCCTCTCCCTAATGCTTTTTGGGTTGGGTGATGGTTGGCTGATGAGAAGCAGATTCTTCCACTTTCAGGAGAGGTGTAAACTGGTCTTTGAATGATGGGCAGTAGAATAAAATACAGGAGGGATTAAAGTCTGAGGGAGCATATCTTTTCCAAAATCTCCTGGTGTTAAACTGACATTTTGAACACCAAAACAACTTTAGCTTAGTGAAGCAGTGTTAGTGTATAGATCATGCCCTTTTTTCTATTCTCTGCAATTTAGGAATTAAATCACTTTTGTTTCTGTTTATGCAGCCCTAGCCATACGTCCCCTAGCTATGACTCACGTGGCCTCCATGAAAAAAATGGCTTTGTTTTCAAACCGATCTTTTCAAACACAGTGTGTTTACTTTGGAAGTCATTATCTCCTGCTATGTTAATTGAACTTTAATCACATACAGGAGGTTGTTGCAGGCTCTAGGAGAATATTAACCGAGCAGGAAATAAGAAATTCTAACTTAAACACACTGTGCTAAAGGAAAGCTAAATAAAACTGACTCTTTTTCAAGTTTGGTGTAGGGAGGCTGGGTGAGCCACAGCCAAGGGAGGTGGAGCGAGGGCTGCTTAAATAAAGTGATTTAACTTCTTAATATCAAAAAATTAAGCAGTGAGACTGCAGGGGCACGATCTATACATCAGATCCACGTCATTAAGCTTAAGTTGTTTGGTACTTAGAATGTTCCTGATGATATTGTTAGATATCTGCAGAACTGCTTAATGGCATTATTCTGCATTGAAGAATTCTGCAGATACCTGCTGATAGCACCATATTTGTAGGTTAGGGCTAGTATTACTGTTACTGTAGTGTAGGGATTAATGTTCAGTGATTGTCTAGTGTGTTAAGGTAGCGTAGCGGTTACGTTTAGTAAGAATGTTGTGTGTTAGTGTAGTATAAGAGTTAATGTTACAGTGATAATGAATTAGGGCAGTTTAGGGGTTAATGTTTAAGTGATAATGTAGCGTGTTAGAGAAGTGTAGGGGTTAATATTTAATTGACAGTGTGCTGAGTTAGGGCAATTTAGGGGTTAATGCTTTAGTGTTAGTGTAGTTTTTTAGGGTAGTCTAGGATTAAAGGACCACTATACTCGTTTTCCTGGCAACATACTCGTTTTCCTGGCACTATAGTGCCCTGAGGGTGCCCCCACCCTCAGGGTCCCACTCCCGCCCGGCTCTGGGGAGAGAAAAGGGGTAAAACTTACCTTTTCTCCAGCGCCGGGCGGGGAGCTCTCCGCCTCCGATCCTCCTCCTCTCCTCCCATTCGGATGAATGCGCACGCGCGGCAAGAGCTGCGCGCACATTCAGCCGGTCTCATAGGAAAGCATTCATAATGCTTTCCTATGGACACTTGCGTGTTCTCACTGTGATTTTCACAGTGAGAATCACGCAAGCGCCTCTAGCTGCTGTCAATGAGACAGCCACTAGAGGATTTAGAGGATGGATTAACCCATTTATAAACATAGCAGTTTCTCTGAAACTTTATAAAAATATGTTTATTAAAAAAATGGGTTAATCCTAGAGGGACCTGGCACCCAGACCACTTCATTAAGCTGAAGTGTTCTTGGTGTCTAGAGTGGTCCTTTAATGTTTAAGTAATTGTGTAGTGTATTAAGTTAATATAACGGTAACATTTTGTGATAATATAGTGTGTATATATATATATATATATATATATATATATATATATGTATACCTGCGCTGGCTGAGATTAGTGGGAGTTACAGTCCAAGGTGCCAGCTATTTCAGCTGTTGTCATTAGAATGATTACTGGTGGTCTTTCGAAGTGTATCTCCCACTAATTTTGGGCAGACCAGAACATGCATGTTCCATTTCTGCCTGAGATTAGGCCCCCTACATTGCACAGAGGTGATCTGTACATTATAGTCCGTTCATTACAGGAGATAATTGCACAGATGATGTCACCATCTGTGTTGTACAGGATCCAAAATTGTGATCTGCTTTATTGGAAATAACAGGAACGTTATGTCATGTATATATCGTTTCTAATCATGTTTGTATGATTTTCAAGTAGATGCAAGCATAGATGTTTAAATTAATGTCACTCTGAAATACGAACTGTTCACCTCCCAAGCTTGACCACTCTGCCTGGTTTTCCTTGCAACAGGGTTTTTCGTAATGGTTTCTTCTTTTACACTTGCTATGGCCGGGATTGGAGCCGCCAGAAAGCTTCACGCCGGGCTACTGGATAATAAAATGCACACGCCACAAGCTTTCTATGACACTACGCCAATCGGTCGAATCATCAACAGATTCTCCAAAGATATCTATGTCATTGACGAAGTGATCCCACCGACCATCTTAATGTTCCTGGCCACTTTCTTTACATCTCTGTCAACCACGATTGTCATTATCTCCAGCACGCCACTGTTTGCTGTGGTCATAATACCACTTGCATTTGTATATTTCTTTGTGCAAGTACGTTTGTTTAACTTTGGGTTTTTAATGGTAATGAAGATGTTAGAAGTCATAGTTATGCTGGGTGTTTTTTGGGGGGGTGGGGGAGAGGGGTGATGTATTGTAGTTTAGCTTTACTACAATTGAACTTCAATTCCCAGAAACCTGTGCTGTACCCCAAAAAGCACAGGAAGGGGGCAGCTCAGCAAAGATATGTAAAGATAAATGATCGTGATTTTCATTAAGATATTTTGTCATTTTATCACATTGATAACTCTTCTTGTTTGTCTTCATTATATCAGAGATTTTACGTTGCTACCTCTCGACAACTGAAACGTCTCGAGTCGGTCAGCAGGTCCCCCATCTATTCCCATTTTTCTGAAACCATCACTGGTACAAGCATTATCCGAGCGTACGGAAGGCAAAACAGCTTTGTGCTATTAAGCGATAGCAAGGTGGATGAAAACCAAAAAAGTTACTACCCTGGAATTGTATCAAACAGGTATGGCAACGAGCATTTCTGTGGCTATAGAAAGGATGCATTTTAAAATGTTAACCCCCCTTAAAAGGGGAGGGTAAAAAGTCTTATATTCCGCTGATTAGGTTTGATTTTTACTTTCTGGTTTATACCTCACTTCCATCTCAAGAGAAAACCATTCACCTATTGACACAGTTTGTGATACATTGTCAAGCATTTTACTAGCACACCCCACCAGCTATACACACAAAAACACATTTACATACCAGTAATTGTAGAATGCACATATGTCCCAACGTAGGAGATACAGTACATATTTTGGGTCCAATTTCTTCTGTCCCTCTTTTTTATCCTAATTTACCTCTTTTCTAGGAGCTCCATACCGCTGGTGTATCTGAGTATATAACAGAGCTCTCAGCAATGTTTTTAGAAATATTTCTGAGTAAATAAGATATTTTTCTTGATCTTAATTACATTTTAGTTGAATAACAGCCCCGCCGCTGCATGGTCAAGAAGGCTTTAAGCCGTGCAGGAGATAAGAAATTTTAAATTGAAAGGAATGTGCAATACAGGAAGTTTAAACATTAGATCTCTCTTTACAGGAAGTGTCTAGGAAGGCTGTGCAAATCACATGCAGGGAGGTGTGACAAGAGCTGCATAAACAAAGTGATTTAACTCCTAAATGATAGAGAATTAAGCAGTGGGTCCACAGGTGCATGATCTATACACCAAAACTGCTTTATTAAGTAGTTTTAGTGCCATTAGTGTCCCCTTAAATGTTACATTGAAGGAGTGTTTAACCCCTTAAGGACACATGACATGTCTGACATGTCATGATTCCCTTTTATTCCAGAAGTTTGGTCCTTAAGGGGTTAAAGGTGAATTATTACTTCCCACGATATTTATAATCATCCCCTATATTCAACAAATATGTGATTGTGAAGTCTGAAAAATAAAAGTATATGTACAAATCCAATCGGATATTTGCCCTTCTAGAACTGATCGCCTTAATCTTGGCTCCTTGTCAATCACTGTTATAAGCTCTGCCCCTTTCTGCAAATGAAAATACAATGTGGAGGTGGAGAATTAGACAAACTGTTGTACGTTATTTTCAATATTTTATTTCATAGTGTTATTGCTAAAGAAGCAATGGTTCCCCTTTAACCCATAAGGACCAAACTTCTGGAATAAAAGGGAATCATGACATGTCACACGTCATGTGTCCTTAAGGGGTTAATGGCACGAGTCCGGCAGTCCAGTTTTTTCATGTGCTACTTTTCCGCATATCTAGAAGTAGGCATTCAATGACCCCGGTGATAATACGTGCAATTTTACCCTACAGGAGAAAAAAGGTAATGTTTGACACCAAAACTCTTTTGAAATTATCCTCTCCAATTATTCTCAGTGAACTTCACAGCAGCTTCCTGGCAGCAGGTGGACGAGAGAATTGCTTTCTTTCACTCACAAAGAAAGGCCCGTAGAATTTCCAGTACCTTAAGTTCTGTGGGAGAACAGACATTTTCTGATATATTGATTTAAAAGCTACAAAAAGATAATTTCTGTTGGAGAAATTTGTAATTAGCTATAATCTTACTTTAAACTACAAATATAGAGAATCGTGTCAAACTAGTAATTACATTGATGAGGTAGCTCAGTTGGTTAGTACACCAACTGTTGAACCTGTTCAAACCTCATGGTCACAGGGTATTTTTCAGGGATAACTCAGTTATTTATCCTTTCAAAGTCAGTAAAGCGAATACCGTTGAGTTACATAACAGTAACATCTTAGTACTTTGACGTCTGTTGAAAAAAACAACCCACCTTTAATAATAATTGATCACTGCAGTTTTATTTAAAATATGTAGCAAAGGCACATTATATATAAGGTGTGTGGCAACTTTTAACTCCCCTTTTTCCATCTTCCAAAAGCCTCAAGATATCAGCTTAACACAAAACATGCGTGTGTATATATATATGTACTGTGAAATTATTCAGACTCAAATTTTTCTTAAATTGCACCTTTATACTACAATAGTTTAAAAATAAATTGTGTGTCACATCAATCGATATTCAATACCCATATTGACAAAGCAACAACCAGATTTTCTTATACAATTCCAAATATATTAAACAGAAAAAGATCTGAAACAGCACGTTGATATAACCCTTAAGGCAGTACTTGGATGAAGCACCTTTGGCAGCGATTACAGTCTCTTTGGGTATTATGTGACACCCAAAACTTGGTTTTGGGTAGTTTCTGCCATTCATCTCTACAGATCCTCTCTATCATGTTGGATGGGGACCGTGGATGGACAGCCATTTTCAGGACTCTCCAAGAATGTTCGATTAAGTTGAGGATATTTACAGAGTTGTCCCTAAGCCACTCATGCGTTGTCATGGCTGTGAGCTTACGGTCATTGTACTGTTGGAATGGGAACCTTCGGCCCAGTCTGAGGTCCTGAGCGCACTAGACCAGGTTTTCATTAAACAAAATACAAAACTGTATTTTTAACGCTGTACTACCCTGTCTACCCCTCCCACCCCCCCTTACCCTCTCCATTGGCAAATAAAGGGTTAAAAAAAATGTATACACTTACCTAATTCCAGCACTGATGTCCCTCAGCTCTGGACGATTCTTCTCCTCCACCAAAGTCAGCCAATGGGGTAGGCTAATGCGCATGTACGGCATATGCCGCGTATGCATTAGGCATTTTTCCATAGGAAAGCATTATCTCAATGTTTTTGTATGGGGATTTGTAATACGCTGGACATCCTCTTGCAAAGCGTCGTTTCACGGAGTCAAACTCTGTGAAACTCCAGGAAGCACCTCTAGTGGCTGTCTGTTGGACAGCCACTACAGGCATTCTTAACGCTTACAGTTTCTCAAAAATGTCAATGTTTTACATTGCAGAGTTAAGAGAACAGGGCTACTGCACCCAGACCACAGGCACTTTGAACTGAGGCCGAATAGTTCAATCTTCATTTCATCAGACCAGAGAATCTTGTTTCTCACAGTCTGAGAGTCCTTTATATTGTAAATTCCAAGAGGGATTTCTTGTGTTTTGCAGTGAGGAAAGGTTTCCATCTCCCAGAAAAAAAAATCAATTGGTTAAGCATTGCATTGCTTGTTGACCTTCCACAAGTTTTTTCCATCTACATACATGATTTCTGGAGCTTAACCAGGGTGGCCATTGGGTTTTTGGTCACTTCTTGTACAAGGTCCTTCTCCGCCAATTGCTCAGTTTGGCTCTAGGAGTCCTGGTTGTTCCATCCTTCTTCCATTTAAGAATTCTGGCGGCCACATTGCTCTTGGGAACCTTCAATGACGCCAGTCTCTGAGCTCTGTGAGGAGTTCCTTTGACCTCGTGGATTGGTTTTTGCTCTGATATGTATTTACAGGTGTGATACTTTATAAAGACAGGCTTGTGCATTTTCCAGTTAAGCCCAATCAATTGAAATTGCCACAGTTGGGCTCCTAGTGTAGAAACATCTCAAAATTGATCCAGAGAAACGAGCTGCATCTGAGCTAAATTTCAAATGTCATAGCAAAAGGTCTGAATGCCTATCCAATTTTTCATTTTTTATTTTTTTCAATTTGCACATTTATTAAAGTCATGTTTTTGTTTATCGTATTAAGTGCAGATTCATGTGAAAAAAAAAAAGAATAAAATAAATTGTAGCGAAAGACAACTTAAAAAAATTTGAGAAATATATTGATCTATCTTGAACTTTGAACTGGCTTTGTGGGATTGCACCCCTGACTTCATTAAAGCTATTATACTCCAGTTCCCCCTCCCCCCCCTCCTTCTCTTGCTGACTTTATACTCTTTTCTGTTTCTCGCTGTTTAGATTTTCTCTTATCTCTCGCTCTCTGGATTAAAGAAATATTTCATCTTCTTTATTTCTACAACTGTCCCTTTATCTGATCGGCAATTATATTCTTTCTGGGAATTTCATTGTTAGAAGTTCTTTAAAAGGTAAATAATTGTTTCTTCTGGTTTTGGTGCAATCCTGTTTTTTGTTTTGTTTTGTTAATAAGCCATAATCTTCAATACCATTTTATTTTCATATTCCTAAGCATTTTGGGAAACGTAGTGCCACGTTTAGTCATCATTATCCCATAATATACCTGCGTGCCTGATTCTGCTGTTAATGTTAAACTACAGGAAAAACACCATGTACACGCCATGAATGAGCATTTTATAATCTGATCTACAGGGAGTGCAGAATTATTAGGCAAGTTGTATTTTTGAGGATTAATTTTATTATTGAACAACAACCATGTTCTCAATGAACCCAAAAAACTCATTAATATCAAAGCTGAATATTTTTGGAAGTAGTTTTTAGTTTGTTTTTAGTTTTAGCTATGTTAGGGGGATATCTGTGTGTGCAGGTGACTATTACTGTGCATAATTATTAGGCAACTTAACAAAAAACAAATATATACCCATTTCAATTATTTATTATTACCAGTGAAACCAATATAACATCTCAACATTCACAAATATACATTTCTGACATTCAAAAACAAAACAAAAACAAATCAGTGACCAATATAGCCACCTTTCTTTGCAAGGACACTCAAAAGCCTGCCATCCATGGATTCTGTCAGTGTTTTGATCTGTTCACCATCAACATTGCGTGCAGCAGCAACCACAGCCTCCCAGACACTGTTCAGAGAGGTGTACTGTTTTCCCTCCTTGTAAATCTCACATTTGATGATGGACCACAGGTTCTCAATGGGGTTCAGATCAGGTGAACAAGGAGGCCATGTCATTAGATTTTCTTCTTTTATACCCTTTCTTGCCAGCCACGCTGTGGAGTACTTGGACGCGTGTGATGGAGCATTGTCCTGCATGAAAATCATGTTTTTCTTGAAGGATGCAGACTTCTTCCTGTACCACTGCTTGAAGAAGGTGTCTTCCAGGAACTGGCAGTAGGACTGGGAGTTGAGCTTGACTCCATCCTCAACCCGAAAAGGCCCCACAAGCTCATCTTTGATGATACCAGCCCAAACCAGTACTCCACCTCCACCTTGCTGGCGTCTGAGTCGGACTGGAGCTCTCTGCCCTTTACCAATCCAGCCACGGGCCCATCCATCTGGCCCATCAAGACTCACTCTCATTTCATCAGTCCATAAAACCTTAGAAAAATCAGTCTTGAGATATTTCTTGGCCCAGTCTTGACGTTTCAGCTTGTGTGTCTTGTTCAGTGGTGGTCGTCTTTCAGCCTTTCTTACCTTGGCCATGTCTCTGAGTATTGCACACCTTGTGCTTTTGGGCACTCCAGTGATGTTGCAGCTCTGAAATATGGCCAAACTGGTGGCAAGTGGCATCGTGGCAGCTGCACGCTTGACTTTTCTCAGTTCATGGGCAGTTATTTTGCGCCTTGGTTTTTCCACACGCTTCTTGCGACCCTGTTGACTATTTTGAATGAAACGCTTGATTGTTCGATGATCACGCTTCAGAAGCTTTGCAATTTTAAGAGTGCTGCATCCCTCTGCAAGATATCTCACTATTTTTGACTTTTCTGAGCCTGTCAAGTCCTTCTTTTGACCCATTTTGCCAAAGGAAAGGAAGTTGCCTAATAATTATGCACACCTGATATAGGGTGTTGATGTCATTAGACCACACCCCTTCTCATTACAGAGATGCACATCACCTAATATGCTTAATTGGTAGTAGGCTTTCGAGCCTATACAGCTTGGAGTAAGACAACATGCATAAAGAGGATGATGTGGTCAAAATACTCATTTGCCTAATAATTCTGCACTCCCTGTATGTGCAAAAGTTTCCATTTCCTAACAATACTTAATGTATATAAACTGAACATGTTACGTTCCCAGCTGAGGGAATTATTTCGTTTTACTGTCAATTTCTCTCCTTGTTTACAATGCAGAAGCATACTATACAAAGCTATACAACCGTCCTCAACCTGTGAAAAAAAAGCAACGTGACTTCATTTAGCTTAGGTTCCTCTGGAGTTTACAAACTTTTGCACATTTCTAACACGCAGAATCTGTCTGTGATTCCATGCACCAAAGGAACTATAATTAGATTGCAATTTTCTAACATGCTGAGGTCACAGTTTTGCTTAAATTTGTCTTAAAGGGATTCTATAGTGTAAGGAATACAAAGCTGTTTAGAAACCACCACCCCAGCGCTGCAAGGGTTAAAAATAACCCTTGTAGCACTTACACGATTCTAGCGCTGATGCTGGGTCGGTGCTCCGCCTCCTCCGACATCACCCGACGGAAGGGGGCTAATGACCATGCGCAGCTAACACATTAGGCCTTCCCCATTGGAAAGTATTGCTTTAATGCTTTCCTGTGGGAATTTAACTGACACTGGATGTCCTCATGCAGAGCGTAAGGACGTCCAGTGTCAGTTAGGCGACCGAAAGTCGCCTTGCAAGCAGGAAGGGGTCTCTAGTGGCTGAAATCCACTAGAGGCAGTCTTAACCTTGCAATGAAATGATCGTAGTTTCTCAAAAACTGCAATGATTTACATTACAGGAGTAAGTGAGACAGGGACATTGCACCCAGACTACTTCAATGAACTGAAGGGGTCTAAGTGTCTATAGTGTCTCTTTAAAAAAATACTTTAAGAACCATAACCACATCTGCTGCCTATATAGATAAAAGGTGAACGTGTTCCTTTGTTTCATTTATTGTATAAAAGTTTCACTTGGAAACATTAGATGTGATTTGTGCACCAGGAGTAAATTCATTTAATTATTCTCCCCCCCTACAGATGGCTGGGAATCCGCGTGGAGTTTGTTGGGAACTGTGTAGTCCTGTTCGCTGCCTTGTTTGCTGTGATTGGCCGAGAAACTCTTAGTCCTGGGCTGGTGGGACTCTCCGTGTCCTACGCATTACAGGTATTTTTAATCACCACAATAATTTTAACTTTTCTTCCAAGCTGATGTAAACGAATTCTTCATTGTGATCATTTGTGAGCCAATACTTAGAATCAATCATCTCTCATGAATAGATTTTTAGGTCCCTTCTAGAGAGGTCAATGGCAAGGTATTACTCCAATCTCCCCATTTCTTCGAGCATGTCGAAAGTTACTTCACCAATGATAGCAAAACAGGGAACTAAACTGTTTTTTTTTTAACAAATCAGAGAATGTAGTGTTACAATAATGAACATAAATATTAATAATAAGAATATCTTGTTGATACAAAGTGTATTTTTTTCCTTTATTGCTGGATATCACTTCTATATGCGAAATGTATTTGTTCTTTCTTTTGGTTTAATTAGGGATATATAAAAGATGTAACATTGAGAAATATTTGTTTAATGCGTAGATTATTAACTCACTGGATATCCAGTTATACAGAGGTTGGCCGCAACATTAGAACCACTGACTGATTAAGTAAATAAAATTGATTATATCGTTATAATGGCACCTGTGAAGGAGCGAGTCTTATTAGATGGCAAGTGAACAATCACTTCTTGAATTTTTGCAATTGAACTTCACATGTTGGAAGCAGGAAAAATGGGCATGTGAAAAGAACAGAGTGACTTTGACCAAGGGCCAAATAGAGATGGCTAAACGACTGGCTCTGAGCATCTCCAGAACGGCAAGTCTTGTGGCGTGTTCCAGGTATGCTGAGGAAAACTGCCATCAGGGTTATGGGTGTCCAAGGTTTAGCTGATGCGATGGTTAGCCTGTTTGGTCTGATCACACAGAAGAGCTACTGTAGCTCAAATTACCTTAATGCTGCCTACTGTAGCTTTAAGAAAGATAGAACGGTGTCAGAACACACAATGCATCACAGTTTGCTGAGTATCTGGCTGTGTAGATGCAGACAAGTCAGCGTGACCATGATGACCACTGACCATCGCCAAAACTTCCTTCAATGGGGCCGTGAGCATCAGAATAAGACCATGGAGTAATGGAAGAAGGTTGCCTTGTCTGATGAATCACGTTTTCTTTTAGATAAGGTGGATGGCCTTATGCGTTGTTTACCTAGCAAGAGATGAAAGCAGGATTCACTATCAGAAGAAGACAGCGCGGCAGAGGCAGTGTTATGCTCTGTGAAACCATGGGTCCGGGCATTCATGTGGATGTTACTTTGACACGTGCCACCTACCTGGAGATTGTTGCAGATGACATACATCCTTTCATGGCAATGGTGTTCCCTGATGTCAGTAGCCTCTTTTAGAAGGATAATGCATCCTGCCACACTGCAAAGTATCTTCAGGAATTGTTTGAGGAACACAACAAAGATGTTTGCCATGCCTCCAAATTCCCAAGATCTCAAGCCGATTGAGCATCTGTGGGATGTGCTGGAACTACAAATCTGATCCAAGGAGGTCCCACCCTGCAACTTGCAGGACTTAGATGATCTTCTGCTAATGTCTTGGTGCCAGATACCACAGCATATGTTCAGAGGTCTTGTGAAGTCCATGCCATGAAGCATCAGAGTTGTTTTGACAGCACACGGTGGACCTACATGATATTACGCAGTTGGTTTTAATGTTGTGCCTGATACGTTTTTAAATGCTAGTTTTGGGTGTTCTTTACATATAAATCAAAATATGTTGATGTTTGGTAAATAAAAATAACCAATTTATTTCCAGGTAACAATGTCCTTAAACTGGATGGTGCGAATGACCTCTGATCTGGAGACAAATATTGTGGCTGTTGAAAGAGTGAAGGAATATTCAGAAACCGAGACAGAGGTTCGTTTTCAAACATCTGCATGATCCACCTTAAAGGAGCACTTAACCTATTTTTAAATAAATTGAATTAATTGATAAAAACATAAATTAAATTCACGATTATGATTTTCAATGTATTATATGGGAATGTTGCGCCTAGTCTTGTTTAGAAAGCTTTCAGCCCATTAACATAGAAGGATGTGTCCACATATATTCAGTGCTGAGCTCAGTTTGCACTACTAATCATTATCATTATCTGCCAAATTATCATCTGTACCTGTGAGGTCAGACGAAACAATATGATTAGTACCCAGACAGAAAGGGTTACATAGTTCCATAGTTTCATAGCTGAAAAGAGACTTGTGTCCATCAAGTTCAGCCTTCCTCACATTTGTTTTTTGCTGTTGATCCAAAAGGAAGGCAAAAAAACCCAGTCTGAAGCGCTTCCAATTTTGCAAAAAACTAGGAAAAAATTCCTTCTTGACCCCAAAATAGCAGTCAGATAATCTCCTTGGATCAAGCAGCTATTACCCCACTAATTAGAAATTATATCCCTGTACGTTATGTTTTTGGAAGTATTTATTCAATTGCAGCTTAAACATCTGTATGGACTCTGATAAAACCACCTCTTCAGGCAGAGAATTCCATATCCTTGTTGTTCTTACTGTTAAAAAACCTTTTCTTTGCCTCAGATGAAATGTCTTTTCTTCCAGCATAAATGCATGACTTCGTGTCCTATGTATAGCCCTGTTTATGAATATATTTCCAGATAAAGGTTTGCACTGGCCCCGAATATATTTGTATAATGTTATCATATCTCCTCTCAGGCGCCGTTTTTCCATACTAAACAGATTTTAATTTTTTATCCTTTCTTCGTAACTAAAATGCTCCATTCCTTTTATCAACTTTGTTCATCCAAAGGAATACATATTTTAGCAGTTCAGACTGTTTAAGAGTTATGTATTATAAGAAATTATCATGTCAACATATAAATGCAAAATTATTATGTGTGTTAACAGAGAAACAAAATGTATTACAGAGATAAAAATAATATTTACATTCAATAAATACTGAGCAACTGCACTGACAAATAATAACCTTGGGAATTATACCATTCCAAACACAACTACGTGACACTAGTCAGGGCCACTAACAAACATTTAAATAGACACACACAAAATTATCCACTCACATAGAGGTGTTTAGCCATACGAACAAACATACAGAATAAGCCAGTGACGCACATTACTTGACATACACGCAACAAAATTAGCAACATGCTGAGGAAAATAGCATGCATACATAGGCACATGTTAACACGCATACACAGACACTAACATGCAGTCACAGACACACTGTGACACTCATATCCAGACTCAGGTTAATACACAAATGAACACACATCCATAGATGCAAATCAAGACATAAAAAATTGTAATATCACACCCTCTCCTGCCTGAGGGAAAGTGGAGTGGAGAGGCTCCATTATCATGGTTTCCAAAGTTGGATTATCACTAAAAATGTTTACTGGCCAGGACAGACTTCGCCCCAGCCACTCCTTGTGATAGTACAGACTATGGGTGACGGGATATGAGGTGACATCTTTGCACCTCTTTCCTGTCTGTAAGTGACCGTCTGCTGTACTGATCTGCAGTTTAGGGGATCTTGTGGGTGTGCAAGCCTAAATCTGGGGTAGGTAACCTTCAGCACTCCAGATGGTGTGGACAGGGCCGGTGCAAGGATTTTTGCCGCCCTAGGCAAAAGTAAAGTTTGCCGCCCCCCCATATGACATCACAATGCCCCATGTTAACTAACGCAAGTGCTGCAGTGCCGCCGTGTTTACATTAAAAGGCCTGCAAGGACAGGCTATAGACACCAGAACCACTACATTAAGCTGCAGTGGTTCTGGGAACTATAGTGTTTCTTTAATGTGAGGTAAATTAGAGATTAGTGCCACGAATAATATACTAGATTGCCTACTTACAACCAGATGAGGATGGTGATGGGCTCTAGCTGCAGTCTGGCTCCACTCGTCTGGTGTAGAACAGGCTCTCTGGAGGCTGTTTGTGTTCTGGGAGAACGGGAAGCAGCTCCATTTTTTTAAGGCCCTTTACACAGCTCAAGGTCTGGGCCCCAGGGTCCACCTTCATGTTCCACCAATTAGTTTGTTCACAGGAGTAGGGGATGTCCTGATATGTGTGTAAGGAATGCATTGTGTGAATCTGTGTTTGTATGTGTAAGGGCTGCAATGTGTGTTTCTATGTATGTACGGGATGCAGTGTGTGCGTCTGTAAGGGGTGCATTGAGTGTGTGTAAGGGGTGCATTGAGTGTGTGTAAGGAATGCATTGTGTGTTTCTGTGTGTGTAAGGGATGCATTGTGTGTAAGGATTGAATTGCGTGTGTGTGTGTGTGTCTGTGTGTGTAATGCATTGTGTGTTTTTCTGTGTGCAAGGGGTGCATTGTGTGTGTGTGATGGATGTCAATCTCTCCCCCCTCCCTTGTCACTCTCTTCTCCCCCTCTCCCTCCCTCGTCACTCTCTTCTCTCCCCCCTTGTCTCTCTCTTCTCCCCCCTCCCTTGTCACTCTCCCCTCCCCACTCTCATTCCCCCTCCTAACCCAGTCAATTCCCCTCCCTGTCAATATCTTCCCCCCCACCTTGTCAATTTATTTCCCCCCCACCCTGCCTGTCCATTTATTCCCCCCCCTGTCCATTTATCCCCCCTCCCCTGTCCATTTATCCATTTATCCCCCCTCCCCTGTCCATTTATTCCCCCTCCTGTCCATTTGTTCCCCTCTCCCTCCCCTCCTGTCCATTTATCCCCCCCCCTCCCCTCCCTGTCCATTTATTCCCCCCCTCCCCTCCCTGTCCATTTATTCCCCCTCTCCCCTCCCCTCCTGTCCATTTATTCCCTCTCCCCTCCCTCCCTGTCCATTTATTCCTCCCCTACCTCTATTGTAGCGTGGCCAAGCCCAGTATAGTCCGCGGGTACAGGTAGCTTTTGTTTCCTGTACCCGGCCGGACTAAAAGGAAGTGAGACAGATGCTCTCTGTACCCGCCGACTATACTGGGCTCGGCCACGCTACTACAGAGGGAGTGACAGGAGGGAGCGCTGAGCGCTTCCCTCCTGTCAGCCCCTCTCCCCATGCTGCGCCCGGGCGGTGCGGTCCGCCCTCATGGACGCACCGCGCGGGCAAAGCTGCAGCCGCCTGAGGCTCTTTACAGAGCGCTCGGGCGGCTGCAGCATGGGGGGCCGGAGCTCCTGGCGGCGCCCCTTCCCAAGGGGCGCCCTAGGCGGCTGCCTAGTCCGCCTTACAGGTAGCGCCGGCCCTGGGTGTGGACTACATCTACCCTAAAGCACTATGGATGTAAGAGCATTATGAGAAATGTAGTCCACAACATCTGGAGTGCCAAAGGTTGCCTATCCCTGGCCTAGATTGCACAAACATCCTAACATCTGAGTGAGTGTTGTGACTGTACAGCGATGAGTAAGCCCCCAAAATTCTGGAGTTGGAGGCCCTCTAAAGTCACCTAAAGGGCGGACCTAATGCTATTGTATAATAATTACGATTATAAAACATTATTTAACAAAGGAAGTATTACTTATATTCCACAGGCCCCATGGATAATCGAGGAGAAACGACCTCCAGAGGACTGGCCAAGTAAAGGAGAAGTAACATTATCAAACTATTCTGTTCGTTATCGATCTGGCTTAGATTTAGTGTTGAAAAGCCTAAATCTCCAAGTGAAGGGGGGAGAAAAGGTAAATATTTCTAATAATGTTACCTGTCTTGTGGAATCTTTCACAGAGGTCAACAGGAGATTCAGCTAAATCGTAGAATTTTCCACTCAGCTGTTTAGGACTTTCACATGTGTTTCCTTTGACAATTTCATAAAATTCCTCTTTTACTGAATAAACCTCATTATATGCTTTAGCTGTTGATAAAGTATACTGTACAGCCCAATTAAATATATACAAACCAGATCCTTTTCTAGGCACTGCATTAAAAAAAATAAAAATAAAAATAAAAAAAATAGAATTATCAAATAAATATAAATAAAAATGATTTTTGTGATTTTATTTTAATTGCACAGGTTGGCATTGTTGGAAGAACTGGAGCGGGGAAATCATCGATGACCCTTTGCCTTTTTAGAATTTTGGAAGCCGCAGAAGGAATCATCACGATAGATGGTGTCAATATCTCAGAAATAGGTCTTCACGATCTAAGGTCCATGCTGACTATCATTCCTCAGGTAAACCATTTGTTTCATTGCTGCGGTTTTTCCGTAATAGCAGCCTAGGCCAGAGTAACTGCAGAGATCCGAAATTTAGAGAACTATATTCCATTTATCTCTAGATTGTCAGGTAGCTCTGGATTTACAAACATATTTTGAATTGGATGGTTACCTATTGACTGTTATTAGGGGTGCAGCTATTTCTCCACTAAAGAACCTTATTTTGATACATTTTATCTCCTTACCAGGACCCAGTACTTTTTTCTGGCACTTTAAGAATGAACCTCGATCCTTTTGATAAATACTCAGAAGAAGAAATATGGAAAGCACTGGAACTGTCCAATTTAAAGAAATTTGTTACCAGTCAGTCAAATAAACTGGAATATGAATGTTCTGAAGGAGGAGAAAACCTAAGGTATAGTACGCCATTAGTATTAGTATATTGTAGGAAAATTACCCGTGCTTTGCTGGACATTAGAAGTATGCATCACCATGACATATCTGCAGTGCCAAAGATAGCAAACAATACTCTCAATCAATTGAGAACCAGCATTTTCCTTATTGCCTGCTGGGAGTCACTAGACAGCAGCCTATAATTTTTTAACTGGCCATAATGCCAGTACGGTGTGTGCATAGGTGTTCTTACAGGGATATCGCGACTCATCCCAATATGGAAAATCTCTGTTATCATTTGTAATTACATAGAAACATAGAATGTGACGGCAGATAAGAACCATTCGGCCCATCTAGTCTGCCCAATTTTCTAAATACTTTCATTAGTCCCTGGCCTTATCTTATAGTTAGGATAGCCTTATGCCTATCCCACGCATGCTTAAACTCCTTTACTGTGTTAACCTCTACCACTTCAGCTGGAAGGCTATTCCATGCATCCACTACCCTCTCAGTAAAGTAATACTTCCTGATATTATTTTTAAACCTTTGTCCCTCTAATTTAAGACTATGTCCTCTTGTTGTGGTAGTTTTTCTTCTTTTAAATATAGTCTCCTCCTTTACTGTGTTGATTCCCTTTATATATTTAAATGTTTCTATCATATCCCCCCTGTCTCGTCTTTCCTCCAAGCTATACATGTTAAGATCCTTTAACCTTTCCTGGTAAGTTTTATCCCGCAATCCATGAACCAGTTTAGTAGCCCTTCTCTGAACTCTCTCTAAAGTATCAATATGACTGGACCTTCTGAACCAGCACACTGGTTCGGGTTCCTAATCCAAATTTGTTAAATTCTGCTCACCATGAAGAGTTCAAAACAAAGTAGTCTGCCTTTAAAAATTAGTTATGTTAAGAAGCATTGTATGGTACACCTTTCACAAATCTTGAAAAAAAAATACTTTTGTGATGTTTTGTGTTGTATAGTTTTATGCTGCAAACATTAATTTGTTGGATTTTTGTTATGTTTTTTTTTTCGTTTTGTTTTTTTATTTTAACCCACCCAGTGTTGGACAAAGGCAACTTGTCTGTCTGGCCAGAGCACTTCTCCGCAAAACTCGAATTCTCGTTCTGGATGAAGCTACTGCCGCGATTGACTTGGAAACAGATGATCTTATCCAAACGACCATAAGGACTCAGTTTGAAGACTGCACGGTGCTAACAATTGCTCACAGGCTAAATACCATAATGGATTATACCAGGTGAATGAATAATGTCTTACACTGGGCCAAACCAAGTAATGATAAAAAAGGGTGGTGGTAGTCGTGGAGAACAGAAAATTAGCTAACTCACTCACAACTGAACACGGGAATACTGCTAGCAATAGTTTAAATGGCCAAAGTGGCACGTGTCCTTTTTAGGAATGTGTAGATGTTCCATTTAATGAGAAATTGTGGCTTACTGATTTCTCCCATTGTAGTTTAAGTATGAAATTACTGCCGGTTGTAATGATGTGTTAAGGTCTGTTGATGACTTACACACAGCAAACATTTGGGCCTCCTTAAAATTATGGAGTTTGCAAAACATTTTTAAATGGCTAATTAACTAAAGGGACACCCCATTTACCTATGGTGCAAAACTGCACTGGCAAAGCAGCAAACAGGAAATCATGAACTATCTGAGATTCATGGTTTACGGGGAAAAAAGAATACAACAAACTATTACACCTTAGCTCCACACTCATCACCGACATCCAGTAGGAAGGGAATGAGAAGGTAGATAACATACAGCCCTTTCTGTATGGTTCATATGGCTGCTGTACACAACCAGGCACATTTACAAAAGAGCCAGTGGCAGGATCTAATTTATTACAAAAAAATGTATCCTTTAATTATTCATATTTCACTGCCTTTAGTAAGATTCAGATTAAAGGACCACTCTAGGCACCCAGAGCACTTCAGCTTTATGAAGTGGTCTGGGTGCCAGGTCCAGCTAGGGTTAACCCATTTTTTTTTTATAAACATAGCAGTTTCAGAGAAACTGCTATGTTTATGTTAGGGTTAATCCAGCCTCCAAATCCTCTAGTGGCTATCTCATTGACAGCCGCTAGAGGAGCTTGCATGCTTCTCACTGTGAAAATCACAGTGAGAACACGCAAGCGTCCATAGGAAAGCATTATGAATGCTTTCCTATGAGACCGGCTGAATGCACGCAGCTCTTGCCGCGCATGCGCATTCAGCCGACGGGGAGGAGAGAGGGAGGATCGGAGGAGGAGAGCTCCCCGCCCAATGCTGGAATAAAGGTAAGTTTAACCCCATTCCTTGCCATCCAGCCCAGCGGGAGGGGCACCCTCAGGGCACTATAGTGCCAGGAAAACGAGTATGTTTTCCTGGCACTATAGTGGTCCTTTAAGTTGCTCTTGGTAAACTAGTGACTCTTAGATTTTGCAGTTGAAGTATTAACCACTCAGCTACCTCAGTGGTCAATATACTGGGTATAAAAAAATTTTTTATAAAAAAAAAAAAACAATTAATTTTTTACTACTTATGCATTAATAGAATAATGATCACCGAATATTGAATGCAGACTGTCAAAGGTTAGACACTGAAATAAATGTATTTCTCTGTTGTGAGTCCTGCTCCAGTTGTAAAATATAAACTCATGGTGACTGAGCAGACAGTCAGGACAAGAAGTTCAGATATGCACTGGAAATGAATGATTTAATAGCGTGAGCCTGAAAATGCTAATTAGTTAATAAACACATGTTAATCTGTTAAAGAGCTAAAAATATTTTAACACCTGTTCCAGTGTTTTATATACCTAAACTGAATTTAGTTTACTGTGAGGTTAAATTTTAGAAGTATATTAAACATTTCCAATAAACAAATATCTGCATTAAACTATATAAATTTGATATTGTTTTAGTTGTAAATACGCAGTACATTAATTCCATAACATGTATATATATTTTCAGTTGACATTGTACAATACTGTAGGTTTTATAATTATTATTTTTTTTTTGTTATTCGGTTGCAGGGTCCTTGTTTTAGACAAAGGGAAAATTGCAGAATTTGATACGCCGGCAAATCTTATAGCTTCAAAAGGAATTTTTTATGGAATGGTGAAGGACGCTGGATTAGCTTGAATTTTATGATTGGATTATGTTACAAATTCTTTTATTTTAAATTTTTTTAAATTTTATTTTTATTTTTTGTCGATGTAAATAAAATTTACAAAACAAATTTATTTTTTACATTTACATTATTCTGTATTGAAACCATAATCATTTATATTTAAAAATTGTCATATTTTTTTTTTCTTTAAAAAAAAAAAAAAAGCTAAATATTGCATTACTGGTAAGAAAGTCTGTTTATTGTCTTTTTTTTTTTTTTAGCAGATTTTTGTGAATGGATTTGAAAGAGAGAAATATTGGCAAATAAATTATATACTTTTTTTTTCTAATTATTGTTCCTTTATCTCCACTGTTATTGACTTGGCCATCCGTTCTATATAAATATACATTGATTTTATAATTAATTTAACCTCCATAGTGCTGGTCCTCTGTTATCCTTGACTGTACGTTAAACATCTGTTTTAGAAAGTAATCAGTCACATTTGTATTAGTTTATTTTTTTTTTTGAGTCTGGATTTAAATGTAAAAAAAAAAAGCACTTTAGTGAACATGTTTTGTATTTTAAGTGACAGGCAAACATAGAATTTGTTAGATTTTTTTTAATGAAATTGGATTCCTGGATGACAAACTGTAACAAAGTAATACTGACAGAAAAATAGTTAATTACAGTTAACAAACATCTCGACTGAAATATACGAGAACCACAATCATGCAGTAACTGATTGGATGTGTGAATCAAGTCTCAAACAGTTTACTTGCAGGAATGGGATTGTAAAAAAAAAAAAAAAATGCAAAATACCACTATTGGACTTCTGATTTGTAATTCAAACACATCTATAACTACTAGGAGCTAATTATTACGGTACATACGTTGTGGTTTAGAGACTAACGAGGGGCTACAAATTTGCAAACTACACTGTGATTTTAAGATGTTTACATTGTTTGTAGGTAAACTGGTTGTGTTTTAATTAATTAATTATCAAGCTTATGTTATGTAAAGTATTTTGACCTCCGCATTTGCCTATTTTTACACAGTGAGGCCCAGATGCTGCGATAAGATAAAAATATACAAATAAGTGTTCCAGAGTTATAGCCATCTGACTATGACCAGATAGCATAGTTAGTTTTAACAATCAAACGTTTGTGAAATTTTTGATAGATGAATCTGTAGAACAATATCTGCATAGTTTGCACACTTTGCATTTCTGTTTCAGCAGACTCGTGAATGGTATTGGCAAATAATTTTTATGGTCATGTTAATAAACATGTGCAGAAGAATTACATTTTGCATGTAGAATTGTGCACAAATCATTTTCACCTGTGATGAATTAATCAAATTCCTGTTAATCTATGCCCAAAATAATCGATCTTTACGGGATTTACGTGAAAAATCGATTCATTCAGGTGTAGGTTAACAGAATTTTGATTAGTTCATTGTAGGTGAAGAGCATTTGTGCACAAGTCTAGTTGCATGCTACCCTATGAAATGATTGGGCGCACTTTGAAGTAGACTGTGAAATCAGATACAAATTTGAAGCTTTGTTGTACTTTTTCAAACTTGCCCCAGGAGCTGATGATCTTTTGGTTACTTGAATGGTCTGTTGCCTCTGTCATTTCTCTCCACTTCTCTCGGATGGACAGCGGGCAAAAATGTATGGCTCTTGACCAGTGCTAAAGTTAAAAAAAATACAAAAAACGTTCCTCTGTGTCATAGGTATATGTATGTATTAGCAGGTAAATGTATACTCTACAAGTACTGTTTAATTTAATTTTAGTATTTTGCGTATGATGATTTGTTAATGCAAAATGCTATGGTTGCCCTAAAATCTCTTTGAGAAGATCACATGTCTTATTGTGAATGACTTCACGTAGCTTTCTGATACGTCGGGCACTGCTTGCCCCAATGTAGCTATGAGGTTGCAACACAGCCATGCCATTGTGAACATCACCCATAATGATGAGTTGACTGTTAATTGACGTGATGTTGGGACAAGGACAGCTCCAGTCCATACTGAGTAAGGTGAGCTCCAGTGGTTGCTTTCCTAGAAACTTAAGTCCCATTTTTTCATCTTTCAGAATTTCCTCAATAGAGACCAAAGCTTGTCCCGAGTCCTGATCTTCTGTCAACTCTGTTACTCGCCCCAAGATCACAAAGTGGCTTTTACAGAAACTAGTCACCAGCTTCTGACGAGTCTTGCACACTTTGCACTTATGGTTCTTTGGAAAGGGGCACATGTCCTCGCAAACATCTTTGCTTTCGAAATTGTTTTCATTCCCACCGCATCCACCATAAATGAAAGATTGGCACTGGTTAATGAGTTTGTTATAAGCCCACCTGGGTTCATATGCTTTACATGGTCCTTGCAAAGCTGGTAAGCTACAGATGCTGACTGGGCCGTTCATACATGTTAACATGCACGCCTCATAAGTTTCAAAGTGGTTTAAGTTGCTATTGCAATTACCGTAGATGAATATAAAGCAGTTATTTTTCTTTGCATCAAAATACCATCTCGATTGTTCTTCTCCGCAATCCTTGCTGTCCGGTGGTTTAAGACACTCATCGGTTGGGTAGAAGGTTTTGCTGTAACCCTTTTCTTTACTATGTTGTTCCTTCACAGTCAAGGGAAAGTTGATCTTGATAAGGCCACCCACATTTGTGGCTGTGCAGGTGTATGTCCCTGCATCCTGAAGTTGAGTATTGTAGATAACAAGTTGGCCGATGTTGGTGACCACAATGTTGGCTATGACATGGTTTGGTTTCATAATCAGCGTTTCCTTGCCTTCAGCCTGTTTTTCCCATGCTATGTCTGGTTTAGGTTTGCCAGTCACATCGCAGTGAAAGCTCACCGTGTCGCCCACATGAACAGTTTTATGAGTGGGGTTGCTTACGATTGTTGGAGGAATGATATTTGTGATTACAGCCTCCAAATATGAAATTGTTGGGTTTGGGGTGGTCTCAGAAGGAATGGGACTGGTGTTGGGCCAGCTGAGATGATATTTACATGTGACAACAGCTAATGAAATACCTTTAGTGCAAGCCTCAGCATCCATAAAACATTTGTTGTAATAGGTAAGCCCATCTGAAGCACACGTAAAACTGGGCTCCTTCTCACATCGGTCTTTGCATTTACAGATGGGATTCCCGTCCCAAATCTCACATTCAGAACCCTGCTGGGTACACATGTAGTAGTCACACGTAGCCTCCTTTGGCATGCCAACAGGACCTTTTTTTCCTTTAATATCCATGTATCTTGCAGCCACACAGCTCCTCGTTCCACAAACATTGGGGCAACACTTTTCATAGCTTTCACATTCCTAACAAAAAATAAAAAATAAACTATGTATTATTTAGACAAATTTTTTAAATTACAAATCAAACTATCATCAGGCTTACTGTACCAAACTCCATTTTAGTTTACCTCTTACAATACAAAAACACTCACTCCACTGCTCACCGGGTGCATAAAAGAAGACCCATACCAATTTAAATTCTACAAAAATAAATTGCGATGTTGCTTGGTTACGATCAATTTGACTAAAATGTGAATTGTGGATAGATGATAAAACACTTCATTTTAGCCCAAAACAGCGCGGATGCACACACACACACCCATATCGAAACACAAGACCAACTATTGACTACCAAAGAATTTTTTTCAATTTGTTTAACATAATTTCACTTGCAATTTGTCTTTGATATAAAACTGAATTATGGAACTGTGATGTTTAAAAGTCACACACAAAACATGCAATGTACCTTGCGGCCCAAAAAAAATATATTTCATATGTAATATATGACCTGTGTAATTGAAAAACAGAGAATTGCATGAGGGGTATTATAGGAGAGACGTCTAATTAAAATAACAGGGGGATGTCATAGTGGCACCTGTATTCATAAAAGATCAGCCTTATTAGATCTTCCCAGCAACCCCTGAGCAATGGAATATTTTTAAGATTTCACATCATGCCCAGTTATAAATTTAGAAACTATTAGGCAGTGAGTCATTTATAAAACATGTGTCCTTCTTGTTGAGCCAAAAAATCTCTCGGATTATTTTAACATGTCAAAAAAAGGACATTTAAAAAACATTTTTTAAATTCAATGAAAAGCTATGTAGAACGGTTAAGAGATCAAAGTTGGAACCAAGATTGCCGAAGATTCTGAATCTGGAATGTTTGCGAGCAGAATAGTTTCAATAGTAAAAAAAAAGAATTCAAATATAATGGAATTGTAAAACAGAGTAATACATCATATATATTATAATAGTATTATTATCTGCTGAGGTCCATAGAAGTGGTCTATTGGATAACACTGAACAAATTAAATATTTTGATTAGCTTTCTATGATTCTATGATCTACCTCGCAAACACAGGCTATTTGCAATTTTTAAGAGACAATTTCCTCTTGATATCGACATTTTAGAATGCATCTGGGATGCTCTCAAGACATAACGGAAAATAAAGGAAGAAGGGTGTCTGGGCGCATAAAGAGCTGTTAGCGAGCAGTCTTTGTTAACTTAAAGAAATGTCTTGGCTCTCTTCTGGAGCCTTTACAAACATGATAGAGGCTAGAGTAAAGAGACGAAAAGTGGCTTTAAGTCAATAAAGACTGCTCACTAACAGCTCTTTATATGTTTTGACTTCTTTCTTTTTCTATACTGAAGCTTAGCGTTTGGGTCTCGCCAACCCGATCTGGTTACACCTTAGGTGACTGTATTTTTGAACATGTCAGACTTGATAAAGGCTCAGAGAGGAGCCAAAACGTTGTCTCCACTTCCTTGTTTCAAATGAACAGACTGCCTTTTTGAAGAAACCTTGAGTGTGCCTGGATATTTCTTTTTCTTCAATTTGTATTTTTGAACATGTGTCTCCCTCCCCCTCTTGGATTTGGATACCATAACGAAAAATAAAGTGACACTCACCTGGTCAGATTCACATTCCCTCTTACAGGTGCTCTGTGCGTCCACCCAAAGATTTGGATTCATATCGTTAGGGCAAATGCCAGCATGAGAGTAGCGTATCTGGGGCATGGCTTGACTTTGTAAAGGTATCCCAGACAGGAGGAGAACGGTGGTTACTTTGGCCAAGGTCCACATCCGTGTATAGAAAAATGCCAACATTTTAGAATGTCTTAGAATAAAGCACAGTAGATCAAACCCAACGTTTTGATAGACTTTAACCAGAAACCACTCTGTAGACTGTCAATTATACGGTCTGGGTCGAACTGAATGGATTAATGGACTTATAAAAAAAAAAAAAAAAAGAATAAATAGCCCTCTAATTCAGACTGTACGATTTGTACAAATTATTCCATTGCTTCATTAATTAAATCAGAAAATCTTGATTTCTTTAACAAATACCTTTTTGTACTGGGTTTAGTGTGTGTTTGAAAGAAAAAAAATGGTCAGAAATTGTTTAACAAGTTCAAAGTGCCATCTTAGGAATTAGTGAATGTAAATCACATAAAATAGATGCTTGTAACGTGTTGGTATTTATTGTTGTAACGATTTAACATACTTTAATGTAAAATTGAATATGGTCTATATATATATATATAGGCATTTAGCTTTAGAAAAAAAATCCACAAAAGCTTAATACATTCCTGGGCTATTTTACGTAACATAAGACAATTGTTCTTTGTTGAAATGTACAGCCAGAATTCAGGGAAGGAGGCAGGCAAAAACATTAACCTGCATCAAGACAAAATGTGTTTTTACTGTCTGAACTGATTTGTAAAAAAAAACAAACAGAAATATAAAAAACAACAGAAAGCTATTTCAGTGAAATTGTTTAAAAAGCTGGAAAGGTATCTCTCATATGAAAGTACACTCTCTTTGAATTCTATGTTTTTACATATCAGGACATTATAACAATCATCTGTTCATTAGCATGTCTTAAAATTAGGTAAACACAACCTCAGATGAACAACACATGGCATGTTACACCACGCTGTGATTTATTTAACAAAAATAAATCCAAAATGGAGAAGTCATGTGTGAAACTCGTAGTACAACTTATGATTCAATAGCTTGTATAACCACCTTTAGCATCAATACCCCAAAATAGTTTTCTGTATGACCTTATCAGTGTCTCACATCGCTGTGGAGGAATTTTGGACCACTCCTGTTTACAAAGTTGCTTCAGTTCATTGAGGTTTGCTGGCATTTGTTTATGGACACGGCTTTCTCAAGGTACCGTCATAGTATTTAAGTCGGGTTGTGGTCTGGACTTTGGCTGGGCCATAGTAACACCTTGATTCTTTTCTTTTTCAGCCATTCTGTTGTAGATTGGCCGGTGTGTTTGGTACCGTTGTCCTGTCCCATGACACAGGTTCAGCCAAGTTGCATCTGACAGATGACTTCATATTTTACCCTAGAATACTTTGCTATACAGAGGAGTTCATCGTTGACTCAATGACTGCAAGGTACCCAAGGCCCTGTGGCTGCAATACAAGCTCAAATCATCATGCCTCCACCACCATGCTTAACAGTTGGTATGAGGTGTGCTGCTGATATATTCTTTGCTTTTCACCAAACATGCCACTGCGCATTATTGCCAGACATCTGCATGGTCTCGTCTGTCCAAAGGACATTGTTCCAGAAGTCTTGTGGTTTGCTCAGATGCAACTTTGCAAATCTAAGACATGCTATCTATAGAGAGAAGAGGCTTTCTCCTGGGAACCCTTCCAAACAAAAACACGTGTTCAGACTTTTTCTAATTGTACTTTCATGAATGTTAACGTTGAACGCGCTAACTGAGGCCTGTAGAAATTCTCTCAGCATTGCGCGAGAATTTGTGAATTTGTTTGGATGTACACTTCTGGGAAGCTTGGCAACTGTCTTGCATTTCTACTTTTGAACAATCTTTATCACTAAAAAAAAATAAAAAATGGACTTTAAACTTTTTGGAAATGGCCTTATTATCTTTCCCATTTTGATGGGCAGCAACAACTGCTTCTCTAAGCTTATTGCTGATGTCTTTCCTCCTTGGCATTGAGTTAACACACATCTGAATGTCCCAGACCAGCCAACAGCTAAAACGTTGGGTTTTTTAGAGATGGTCACACTTGTTGACAATCAATTCATAATTTGAATAGTAGCACCTGTCTGCTACTTAACCTCTTAATTCCTATGGAAGCAGTAAGGGTGTAATTCGTTTTTCACAAATGGCTTCTCCATTTTGGCTTTATTTTATTTTTGTTAAATCATGGCGTGGTGTAATATGCCATGTTTTGTTGTTCATCTGAGGTCGTGTTTACCAAATTTTGATGATTGTTATTACGTCCTTATATGTAAAAACATAGAATTCATCAAAGAGGGTGTACTTTCTTTTTCCCATTACTGTGCTCACATTAAGCTTGTTTCACAAAATCTGGCTTAAGACAAAATAACTATACACTACAGAATATTTCAGTGGTTATGGTGCTTGAAAACTACTGGCGCAGTCTTTTATTTTTTTCATTTCTTTATTCATGTTTAGTGAATTTCTACTCAATATCACTTTTTATTCATTAACATTCTTACACTGTGTGTACACTCTCGGCTTGCCGGAGTTTAGGCGAGTGGAGTCAGTTTGGTAATAATATACAGAACCCATGATGTACTTACTTGTCTGCTATCTGACTTAACTCTCTCTTCCATATAAAGAAAAGCATAAGTGGATAGCATCAAGGATCCATTACCTTGCACCTTCAAAACTGTTCTCAACTCTGACTCACCATATGAGAGTTCATTTTTTTTTTTTTTTAAATAAAGTTTGGGAGAGAGAGTGAGTGTGTGTGTGCGCGCGCGCGCGCACACTCACTCTCTCTCTGGTTATAAAGTCTTTTGGGACAACTTTAATAACTAAATGGTTATGAATCCATGACCTGCACCAATCTGTAGCTTTGTACAATGTAATAGGTAAAACTGGTCTTTTAGGAACACGAGGTGGGGAGGGCTGTCAAATGTGCTTACTTTTGTCTATAGTGTGGCCCTAGCACGCAACTATCTATTACTTATTATCTTTGTATTACCTCCTCCCCTGGGCTATTGCAGTTGGCTAATTCTCCCACGCATATAGCTGGCAATACCCTTGATCTTATTTTTTCTAATGCATGTACGGTCTCTAATCAGTCACTATAACACTCCATTTCCTCTCTCAGATCACCAGCTTTTATCATTTGTTCTTGAGTGCCTCTACACCCAACAGTGGCACACTAAGTTGACCCGTTGCCTGTAGAGATGCTCCCGTTCAGTTAAACAATGCTGGAGGAAGTCTCGCACGTTGTCAGACTTTCTCCATTATAAATAAATCTTGCATTCATACAGCGCAACCCTCAACCTTGTCAAACAATCATACTTTTTCTTTCTTATTAGTTCATGCTTCCATTCATTCAACTTATGAGTAAAGCTCGGATTGAACACAGCTGCTTTCCGGGAATCCGAATTGGCTGAAGGCGATCTGGCCACAAGATCCCGCGGGTATTTAAACCACAGAAGATGATGGAGAGAGCTACATTACTTTTCTTGGTGCTTACAGAACGTGTTTTCCCGGATGAAGTCTGGCAAACAGACGAAACGCGCAGTGCTTTGCGTCCTATTTGTAATAGATTTGTATACTTTTATAAATTTTTTAGTTATTTGAGAGGACCTTTTTAGTTTTAGTTCTGAGAAAGCCTTCCACTTTTTTCTGTTTTATAAGAACATTACATCTGGAGATACAAACTAACGGCTTCCGAGACTTTACTAATGAGCTTTACCAAATTGTCCTTCTTGTGAGATTGAAATCATTAAAACGGTGTGTGTTTTGAAATATTGCACTGTCTTTGTTACGGTGTAATACACCAACACGCAGAGTTTAGGATAGCAGGGACAAGACTAGGAAATAACGTATTATCGGGCCTTAGAATGGCCGGACTAAACGTTAGAGAAAAAGCGCAATCAGAGATGAGCTGAGGTCAAGGTAACAGAGAGAGCAAAAATGAGAACTAACCAGAGTCAGGTACATGGTAATCAATCTGACAGGCAGAGAGTTAAAGATAAATTTAGAGACAAAGCCAAGATCAATATCAGAATAAACACAATAGATCAAAGAACGCACTAAAGGGTACTGAAACAAACCACAATAGTGCAAAGTGGATAGGGCTAGGAAAGTTTAAATATCCTTTAATACCATTTGATTGGCCCACATCCCCAAAACGTTCGAGTGTGATGCCATCAGAATGACATGGGCCAATGGGAGCCTGAATCTACTTTTGAGCGTGCTCGTGACGCGAGCGGAGCTCCTAGTCCCAGACGGGCTGCACGCGGCCATCCCCCAGATAAGGTAAATACCGCCAGAGTCTTGTTTTTTTTCATCCACATGTGTAAAAACAGGACGAAGATACCTTAAATGGAAGCACTTATCAATGAATTGTCATTTATAACATTTGAAGTGTCGATCGAAGATTTTCTTGTAAGTTCAATAAGTGATTAAAATTTGTAATATTTATAATTTTAGTTTGTGTGTCCTATATATATTATCTGTAGATAGTTTGCCAGAATTTCCTTATATGGTAATAGCGTTTGTTTGATTTTTACAGTCAGATCAGAGGTGTGTGCGAATGTTTTTTGTATTTTTTTTATTTCTGTATTCAACTCTCTCAAGTCAACCCTCAAAACCAACCTTTCAACCAATATCTTTGCGTGTTACTTCAACAGGATTAAACAGTTAAGGAAAGAATTCTTTCCCCCCTTTGCTCCGCTCTCTCAACCACACCCGTACCTTTCTTCGCCCCCAGCTACTGAACAGGAGGTGACTGTCCTCTAGTCCCACCAAATGTCTGCTTGATCCCACCCCTTCTCACCAGATTAGTCCTCTCTCCCCTTGTCTTGTACCATCCTTAAAACACCACTTCAACTGCTCTTTCTTCTGGCGTTGTCCCGGCTCCCCCTAAATATGCTGTCTTACTATCCTAAAAAAGGAATCTCTTACTTCCCTTTCCAACTATCGTCCCATTTCCCTGCTCCCTTTTTCTTCAAAACTTCTAGACTTGTCTTTACTCGTTTGGCTTGCTTCCACAATTCCAACTCTCTCCTTGAGCCTCAAATTGGCTTTTGCTCCCCCGTGACTGTTCTGACTAAAAAGTTACAAGTTATCTAAATCACAGCTAAATCCAAAGGCCACTAATCTATACGAATTCTTCTTGACCTTTCTGCCATCTTCCTCCTTATCCAAAACTCTTCAATTTGTCCTCTTGAGTTCCATCTCTCCCAATGTTCAATCAGTGTCTTTTTCCAATGACACCTCCTCCTCTTGTCCTGTCTCGGTTGGAGCCCCCCTCATACACCAATGGCACCCAGATATATTTCTACTCTTCTCCCACCTTTTTATCATGGCCAACATGTATTCATGACTTTATAGCGCTGGTGTAACTGTTTAGGTTTCCAGCCATCCCCCCACAGCAGTGAAAAGCCTTACGCACCTTTTCTTCTATGCCAGTCTTACCTCATCTCCATAGCGGAGTTCAGACTTGATCTAAGGCTAAGCAAACCCATAGGAAAGCATTGGGAAGCTACTGCACAAGCACAACAAAACACCATGCCAATCAGCATCTCCTCATAGACCCCACAAAAGTTGCTGTTTTGGAAAGGCTCTGACCCAGCTGTCTAGCACTATTTGGGCCTTTTTTTGTTTTCTCCCTTTCTTCCTCCTTTGAAGAACCTGGAGACTTTTATTAATCAAACAACCTGTCTTTTTCCAGTCTTCAAAACCCCTCAATGGTGTTCTCTAATGTGCAATTCACAATTACATATTCTTTTTACACACAAAGTGTAATATTTGGAAAAAGTTTTAAAATATATATTTTTCTTTTTTTAATCTTTAGTGGAGTGGGAAGTCAAACATGCATAAAAGTATTTTAAAGATATTGGGCAGTTCAATAGGACATTGTTATGTTCTTAATGATGTCTTACACAGCTTATCTGAGGTCAGTACCAGTCTAATCCGTTTCCAACAAGTAATCAGAGTCACACGGCTAAATATATTAACAGAAAACTTTTGTTCAAGCCCTAGAAATTTGGAGAACTTGATACGGATGTCAACAGAAATCATTTTTTTATTTTTTTATTTTATTTTTTTAATACCAAAACACTAATTTATGTTTTACTTAACTTTTAAGTGCCTGCCTGCCTTTCCTGTCAAGACATTGTGAACACTTCACCAATCAGGCATGCTGTAGATGTTACAGTGCTAACAGTAGTCATTGCGTGGTAAGCTGTCAAGAATTTGACATACCTGACCGCGGGGCACATTATGTTTCTATAATGCTGCATTAACATACCAACATAACTTCACATTCAGCAGAGCTGTTCAATGTGCTAACAATATACAAGTAACCAAGAAAATGCAAGCTTTGCTAAGAGGGCACAAAAAAAAAAAAAAAAATAAATAAAAAAAAAAATCACAGCACATTCTAAAGGCAGTCAGTGTGCGTATATTCTACACAAAACAAGGGCAAAGGGCATCTGTGTTTGTGTCGTGATTTCTGAAGATTTAAATTTACATGGAATGGCACCCAACACAGGTAGGAGAATGAATCAAATATGCATCATCAGGTGTTACATGAATACTATAATGGTGCTTGCGATGCTTCAAAAGTTACGATTTAAACGCAATTTTTTTGCATTAAAACCTACCTTCCCAGACTATTAAACACCATCTAAGTGGCTAAATAGTTTGCCAGTATATGGATTTTAACACTATAGGGTCAGGAATACACATTTGTGTTTCTGACCCTATAATGTTTCTTTAAGGACTGTAACTCAGAAAGATGGACTACCGTTATTCACAACCTGGCCACAGATGTGGTTTGGTTCCTTTGAGAATTTGTAGTGAACAGACCATTTTCAACAGAAGCTTAAAGGATCACTATAAGGTCAGGAACACAAACATGTATTCCTGACCCTAAAGTGAAAACCCACCATTTAGGTTAGCCCCCTCAGAATGGGTTAAAGCTCAACTTATTTTCAGCTCTCCACGGGTCCACCAATGCTGCCCCCTCGGTGACATCAAAATTGCAGATTTTTAGCCACGGGGAAAGCATTGGATTGGCTAAAAATCAAAGTTTGGTTGCTTCCTACAGTGCGCTAAACCAAGACCAGAAACAATCAAATCCTATTAGCCAATCATAGCAGTCCCATTGTTCCCTAATAAGGAGTGCTATGTATCACAAGCTGTACAATCGTTGGATGATAAAACAGATTTACACCAATGATAGGAGTTGAAGCTCAAGAAAGCTGGGCTTACAGTTGCACTTTGCAGCAGTTAAAAGGAAAAAGAAGGTGGGCCATTTACTCTAATACAGAGATCACACACATTTCAAAATGTAGTATGAACTGGTGAGGTTAAATTTTATTTGCCTTGGCTGCCCTAAATTCAGTGAACAACATGGAAAGAGACAATAAGCAACTTTGAGTCAAATTTATTTGGAAAAAAAAAAAGCATTTAATACCATGCCAAAAGACAACATAGCACATTTACAACAGTAATGATGCTTTTATTTATATTATAGGCTCTAAAGTCTACTTGTAATAAAAAGGAAAAAATAAAATAAAAAAGAAAACATTGTTTTACATGGTTCACAAACATAACTTTGTGTTTCCAAGTCCGGAAAAAGCTGGTATTTAAACAATGTGCAGGCCAAGTGTATGTAATGTTGCTACTGTAGGGCCTGTATGCCTGAGCCAGGACACATATCAGCATGGCAAATGCACCACGTTGTCACTATAGAAAAATTTACATCAGTTCTCATCTTAATTGTTTAAAACCAATTCTAAATGAGCATTTTCATTACAGCTTTCTGTCACCTCATTTATAGAAGATCTTCAATTAAGATACTGTGGGACGTCCGAGACTTGATTACGTAGTCCTACAACGCAAAACGTGAAGAAAACAAAACAATTAATGGCAGGCCCATAAACTATCTTTCAGAGGTCACAAAAGTACAGGTTCTTAAATTGTTCCGCAAATTCATCTACAGATGTCATGCAAACGAGGGTAAACTAGGCTAAAACTAACTGCTGACCCCCCCTCTTTTTTAGAAAAAGAAATTAATTTCTCTGTCCACAAATCCCTTAAACTGATTTATCAAGTTACAATATCCTGCAAGGACATTCTCCTACGTAGTAGGAAATATTAAACACATACCTCTTACAATGCTCGCACTGAGTGTAAAAACTGGTAGGGAATATCGTGTGTACAGGGATTTAAACAACTTTATTGAAATTTAACACTGGGCATCACTGCATCCCTACACACAGTCGAAAGAAAATTTCAAACTGTTAAATTGTAACAAAACTTGTATGTATAAATATATAAATAAAAACATGAAAAACAAACACACCGTGTGGCTTTCTTTAATGTAGACAAAGACATGAAAATAAATACACAGAGCAGCTTAATGCTATTACAGGTCACATCATTCAAACATGGATTTTGGTAGAGAAAGGAGTACCTGGCATGAGTACCTGCTTAGTGTGACAGAATCCTTGATTTTTAATTTGGATTTTTCATGGGCCGCTTACAACACCAACGCAGAGTGAGGTATGGCAGACATAAACCCTACACTTCCATCAATCCACAACTGGTTCTCCAGTTACAGAACAAACTGCATTAGAATGCAAGGTAATGAGGCAACATTCTTCAGAGAAATAGCGGTACTTCGATATAGATATATAGGTTAAAAAAATAAAATAAAATAAATAAAAATGGGCTGATCGCAACGTGCCTTAAAATTAGTGTGCTTCATCATATGAACTGGCAATGAACCAATGTGGACTTTCATACAATTAGGTTTTTTTTACACTGATATGAAGCTACAAGAGAAAATATTAAGCAACTAAAAAAAAAAGTTAAAACTTTGTGAAAGGTTTGGGTTATTTAATCTAATGAGTGGCTTATGTTCCAGGAAGGCGCGTTGAGGTGAGAGAGAGGGGGACACAGGTTGAATGAACGCGTCAACTACAAAAAAAAATTTTTTTTTAAAAAGTAGCTAGAAGAAAAAGGGTATACCTCGACATTTTTTGCAGGACTAGAGTGCTTGCTGTCATAGGAAGCTGTTCTGTCTTCTAAACCAGTTTTGCTCATTCTTCATCTGTGCATACTTACGCTGCACCGTTACAATCTACCATAAAGACCTACCAAAGGGAGAAAGCTTACACTTACCTCAGACTGATCAGAGGTCATATCAGATCAGTTTTAATTGGACTGAGTGTCACCTTCAGATTTTATGCCTTCACTGGCCCCATTGACCTCGATCTGGGTAGCCAAATCCTTAGATTCAGATTTTCTTGATTCACTCTGCTTTTCCCGACTGCTGGATTTCCTACTCTTCTTGTCAGAGCTTCGCTTTTCTGTCAATAAAAAGAATAGATATGTGGTCAGTGACATCAGATGCGCCACAGAGAATATTTGATAGAAAGCAGTATCAAGAGAGTTCTTGGATCAGTGCTTATTTCAAGTAGAGAAAAAAAAAACCACAAGATGTACATGGAGATAAACTTGTGGCAATAGGAAGGTGCACTGTCCAAGCTTTGAAGTGAAAGTAAAAACATACAAAACTATAGCTACCATTACAGGAACACAAACATGTAGTCCTAACATTATAGTGCTGGAGTGAAGAGCAGGTTTAAACTTACCCTTTTCTCCATCGCCACGCCAGTCTTGCAGCGGCTGCTCCCCGCTTCTAAGGCTGAGATCAATCTTCATGATCTCAGTCAACACAACATTGTCTTACAGGAAAGAATTGGGAGGCAAAACACTGCTGTGCCACTCAATATCGCCTCAAATATACATTGAATAAATGCATGCCTTCAGGGAGTGTTCAAGGACACTAAATGTATGTGCTGCACAATGTGCCGCAGTGAGATAGGAAGCACCTCTAGGGGCCGTCTGAGTGACTGCACCAAGAGGCGTTACTAGCCAGCAATGGAAACAACCTTTTTTCTGAATAGCCGGCAGAGCCATGCTATGGACACCAGAACCGCTACATTAAGCTTGATTTTGAAATCAATAGCAATGCAAGGTTGGGATTTACTTTGAGCTTCAGCTATACGCAGACATTTCAAAAAGGTATTAAACAAATTATATCATAAAAGGCAACTGCTTAGTCTCTCTCGACCGACACACACACAAAACAGACATTTGACCATTTTCACTCAAAAGCAAAGGCTATCTTCTGATGCTGGCCTTGAAGCCATATCCAGTCCTGTTCTAGTCTGTGAGGGAACATACCATGGAACAGTAATATGCACATATGATGATCACTTTATTCCCTGTGACTGCATGAAAAGAATATAAACTAACCCCTTTCCTTGGACTTCCTCTCGCGTTCTCTCTCTTTGCTCTTATGTTTGTATGATCTGCGCTCTCTACTTTTTGATCGCCTTTTCTCACGGCTGCGTGATCTGTGCTTCCGATCTGTTCGCTCAGTTCTTGTGTGACTCCCACTTCTTTTACGTTCTCTACTCCTGCAAAATAAAAATATATATAGTTATGTAAAAGACAAAGTGGACACCGTCTAAAAAAACATTTATATATATTTTATTATAAATTTTCTTAAAAATTGCAATACAACTGACATGTCTGGTCTTTTTAAAGAGAGGGCAGTAGAGATGGTGGAACCAACCAGGAAAAACAATGATTTAAAGTTTCAGCCAAAGATGGTTCAGCTCTGGCATATTCTAGCGATAGATCTACATCTCATCTCCATGAAATCCGAGTAGTTAAATTCAAACAGATCCTGACACCAGAAGAAACTCCTGCCAACTTTCCAAACATGCACTCACCACAACTGACTGCGCTTCCTTTATACTCATCTATCTTAGATCTTCGTTATGTTCCCAATTCCCTCCAACTGCACTCCTATTCTGTTATGTTGCTGTAGTAAGCAACACAAACCTCCAACAATTACAAGTGAGATTGCCTAAGCTTTGTGCAATCATTAAATAACCATTCATTGCACACTACCTTCCTAAACCAGTGCCACTAACTAATGATACTTTGCCTTAAACGGTTACCAAGCATCAGGGCAACTCTACACAATTCCAAAGCTGTTTGTACAGCGAATACTCAAGAGATTGTGAATTATAATGGTACCGACGTCGGGGAAGAAATATTGCCGCATTTGTAAGCCAACCATGGAGAGCTGTAATCTGCAAAAGATTTTTTGCATGTACCATGTATAAGGAGCTGGGGTAATTTTTATATTCTCTAACTTCTCTTTAAAGCCATTATCCCATTCAAGAAAGTTCAATGTAACTAAGATATATAAAGTAGAGGGCATTATGGAAACAGCTGATATAAAATTAGCTTAATTTTTGCAAAGTTAGGCTATGGGAAGAGCTTTCACTAAATCCTGCCACTTCTCATCAGCTACCGCTGAATGGCCTTTTCCACTTACATTCTGAAAGTTTCAGTATGGTGTACACATTTCAAAAATACCACCAGGTAAATTCCATTGCTTGTGCCAACCCACAGTAAATCTTAAACGTACCGACTTCGCCTACGATCTCTATCCCGGTCTCTGCTTCTTGATCTCTTGTGGTCACGTGATCGACTTCCACGTCTGTCTGAGTTTCTGCTACGAGAACGGCTTCTTTTGCGTTTTTCTCTTTCCCGATGTCTCTCCTTTTCTTTTTCTTCTTCTTCTTTGCGTCGTTTCTTCTCTTTTTCTTCCCTTTCACGTTCCTTCTCTTTTTCACGATCTTTTTCTTCTTTCTCTTTCTTTAACCGATCATCACGCTCCGGCTCTTCTGTTTTCTTGCGTAGTTTTTCCTAATAAAAAATAACCACTGCAATTAATTTGTGCTATTCTCAAAAAATAAATTTAAAGCTGGGCACGGAAGACTGATGCAAGCAGCCAAACACAAACACACCTACATAGATTGCTGCATTGTAGGATGAGTTTGGGAGTGGATGCATGCAAGGAATTCCATGACAAAAGTTGAGCCCCCCACCCCTTTTTTTTTAAAGTTTAAACAATACACTGGTAGAGGAAAGAGAACCATTTACTATATACAGGGAGGGCACACACACACTAGCAGGCTCCAAATGTTTAATTTGAATGACAGGATCAGACAATTTAGTATGAAAAAAGTCTAATAAAACTTTTAGCAGTTGTAGAGCAAAGACCAGACTGGTGTGTTAACATGTTATATATGAAATATTTCATGATCCAATTGTTACTGTGGAGGTTTCATGAAGAAAAATGAAGTTTTGTTCTGCAATAATTACAGTTCTGCAATCCTTTTTGCACATAAAACATCACAGTCTTGTTTTATAGCTTACAAATATGTCCATAAAACACATTCCTTACAACCTTTATACAATGCATACAGTGTGCTTTACAGCTTGTGGCATCTTCATATTGCTCGTCATACCTTTAACTCCTCAACTGTATTTTTAATCTTGGCATAGCCCATGTGTTGCTTTCCCATGAGATGGTCATCTACCCGCGACTGGGCATCTCCAACAATTAAAAAGGCACCACAAACTTCACAGACCTCCATCTGCTTCTCCTGAGCTGCAAAGCTTTCAATTGTCTGGAGGGGAAGAACAAGATGCACAAATTGTAATAAAAAGGGAAAAAGGAGAGCGAGAAAACCTGTGCATGGTCAGCAAAACCGTGTAGTCACTGTACTTATTCCCTGTACCAAGTCACCAGGAAAACAAAAGTATAATAAACCTAACAAAGGTATATTTTAGACAACTCTCCCACAGATAAGTTATACAGAATGAGTATGGCTGCAGAAAAGATCCCATGCAACTCACCGATGTTGTAGACTTGAGAAGCTCCCTTTCTTCTTTTAACTGTTCAACCAACTTCATCATCCCTTGAGCCTCCTCAACCTTTCCTTCAGTACCCAGTTCTTCAATCTAATAGAAAGGAGAGCAAATGTTGTTCATAAACAAACATGTTCTATGGTTCTGTAGATCATAAGAACCTAGAGAGCCCTTAAGACAGAAGGATGGAGGAGGATAACCACATTATGTTGCAAGACATCTAGATGTACAAACTGTATCAAACGCTATAAATAATTTAGATTTCTTAAGGAAAAAAAATGTTAGTAGAGTTCGGGCAGACAGTCATTGTACAACAAACTACTTATCTGATACACTTCTTTCGGTGAAAAACCGTATTAGAACGGTTTAAATTCCTATCTGGGTTCTACTGAGCGCTGCACCCCACCTCCATTACTTGGGAGAGCGACAAGCCTCTGTCTGAACCAAGCCTAGCAGTGCAGAGTGTAACACAAGAGAGCTAGGAGCTTCTGCCTCTCAGAAATAATAGAGGCAGGAAACGACAGGTAAGAAGTTAAACTGTTCCAGAGTGGCTTCACAGCTTACAATAGATGGAAAGGAAAGCCCCACCATGCTTGAAGTGTTCCTTTAATGTGTAGTTTGATTAAAACTGGTGCGTTATAAAAGTAAAAGCCAGAATTTCAAACAGTATAGTTATAATGCCAGTCATTAAATTGCAGCCAATTTCATTAAGACAATGGGGCAAAGTGACACCATGGGCTAGATCTGCCTTGATCTAAAAATAAAATGGAAACAGATTTAATCACTTATTCTGCAGCACAAAAAGACTAATATTGAAGTGTTAAATAGCAAAAGATTTGATCCAAGCAAGTTATATATGAGCTAACATCAAGTGCAGGATAGGGGGAAGTTACAGATTTCCAAAAAGAAGAGAAGAATTTGGTGGTCTCCATATTTGCTTTTATGCATACGCTGTGAATTTTGTTTACTTACATGTTGCAGCAAAACATCAATTTTGTCAGTCAAAACTTGAACTTTTTCCTCATTCTTCCCAGCTGGTCCAACAGACTATGGAAAAGCATTAAAACCATGTTAGACTGAGAACAATGCACTATATTTATTTGGTACTTGAGTTTAAAAACCCCAGATGGAGTGAATGCACTGCAAGATTCAAAATAATGAACAGCATTAGGTTGGTAAAGGTTCCAGTATGTCCAGCACTGAGCAGGTTAATTTCTAAATGTGAAACAAGATGGTCTAACAAACAGTTGTGGAAGAGTCTGGTGCAGCATTTAAATGTCACTTACTGGCACCCCTCTCCTCTAACTAGAATGCCTTTTCAAAACATCATTGGAGCACATTCAACAAATATAAATCTTTCAAAATGTTATCGAAAACAGAAAGTTTATCCAAATATGACTCATTTAACAGTTGTTTAATTTCACTAGACTTAACATGTGTCTGGAGTTCATTGCCCAGCGGAATGCTCGGCTACTATAGTATAGTTGTGGGCAGCTTATGGATAGTCTGGTAAACATGAAACATGTTCCAAAAACAAAAAAACATAATAAAATAGCTTTGGGACAAAGGTGGATCCCAACTTTGGGGTTAGGAGCCACTAGTTTGGTCTCTTTACTCTTTACTACAAGTCTGCAAATCAGAGCCTCCCCACTTTATTTTCCAAAAATATAAACTTATACATGAGTCGGTGGGGCACATTTCACTGGTTAAGTGGTGACAAGCAGGCTCACAATATTTAGACATGAGGCTAGCAGAGTATGTTGTGATTTATTTCTAAGTTCTGGATTCTGCTTTACAGATAGGCCTATTTGCTTACAGGAAAGCAGTAAGATAACATCTGGGAGGCTTTTATTACAGGTGAAAGAGTGAAACAATTTTAAAAAGGAGGAATTTCTGGCAGTTTTATGAAAAAAAAACTGCCTATATTTTAACATTTCTCAACGCACAAAGAACCCAAGCTCCCCTGATCAGTGTAATTGCCATGCACTCTGCAGTCACCCCCACCCATTCACCTCAGTAAGCACGGTAAACGCATTTACTGAGATGAGGATGTGTCACTTTCAAATCCACTTTAACGTTAGAAAGAATCCTGTATTTTAAAAATCAGGGTTAAGATGATCCCCCCGAATAAAAAAACTTTTTTTAACTCCCCTTTCTTGGTCTCACTACTACCGTGCACTGCCACTGGCTGAGATTATCAGTGTCTCTCAGCAAATCCAATGCTTCACCATAATGAAGAATTAGGTGTATAGTACATATATGCAATAATCACTGGGCCAGTCACCTTGTCAAAGCATTAGCTCAACACATCTCAGCATCTTCACGTGGATGGTGAAGATGGTAAACAGAGGTCCAGCAAATTTGCAGGATAGCAACAGGAAGGACTTTTACAGACTGTAAGTAACAACTATTAGAAGTACCCTTACAGCTCAATGTAATCACTTTCTTTTCCCAAAAAAGATAGTGTTTACAAATGAAAGATTTCAGGGACATCCCTGAAGCTTAACCTGCAGTGTTTCTTGAGGATGGATGGTCCATTTAAGATTTATGTCAGCTCATGCAAAGCAATATTTTAGGGGAGGTATATTTATTTACTACAAAAACAAAAATCATACACCACCACAACTTCAATATCATTACTTACACCAGTAGCTTGCTGACTCTGCGATAAAGCAAGTCGGGCATGACCCCTTCGAATTCTTCTCTCAACCTCAGCAAGTAAACTTTGCAGATATCGTAAGAAGTCTCTTTCATACCCAACTTTCATGTGACGAGAGCTCTTTTCATATCTTTAAAAAAAAAAAAAAAAAGAAAAAAAAAGTACTTAAATTCAAACACGAACCATAACACTCTAACACAAACACTTTAGTAATTAAATCAGTAAAAATGCTTAAAGGAACACTCCAGTGCCGCATTGCTTTTCAATGCTTTCCTATGGGGAATTGAGCGACGCGGGGGGGTCCTCACACAGCGCGAGGACGTCCAGCGACGCTCTAGCACAGAAAACCTGTGCTAAAGACACGGAAGTGTCCTCTAGTGGCTGTCTAGTAGAGGAGGAGTTAACTCTGCAAGGTAATTATTGCAGTTTATAAAAAAACTGCAATAATTACACTTGCAGGGTTAAGGGTAGTGGGAGTTGGCACCCAGACCACTCCAATAGGCAGAAGTGGTCTGGGTGCCTGGAGTGTCCCTTTAATAAAAAAATTAAAAAAATTACACAAAAACAAAACACCTCAAATCCATCAAGTTAAACCTTGAACACTCTTTCCTGTTGACCCACAAAGGCAAAATTCTAAACAAGAAAAATGGCTTTGAGGAAATAATGCTGTCAATGGAGGATCCCTCAGATCTCAAAGTTGTACTCTTGCATATGCACAAGAGTACAAAGCGGACAACTGCTACTGGCAGTTGAAGCCCCATGAACTAAAGAGGACTGGCTGGAAGATGGTGGTGGCTGCAAGGGACAGGTTGAGGCAAGTACAACTCACCTTTCCCTGCACCCCTTGGCAACCGCAATGAGAGCAAAGCAGTTACAGCCAGCAGTCTCTGTAAATTATGCAAAGACCCCAGAAAAAGAATCAAGGAAGCAATTGGATTGTTAGGTGCACCTTTCAGTGTCATTGCAAAACAAATCAGTTTGTTCCTAACTCCTAGACATGTTCTACAGTAGCCAAATTCATATGCAGAATATGAGAGCCAAAACAAATCCCCAAACCTTTAAGAACACATAAGAAATGCTCCAATCAAAACTTACTGTTTGCGTAGGTTCTCATCATGGATTTTTTCACACGGACCTGAAAAAGAGATGTATGTAAAATTTACATGTTACACTCACATATAGATAGCATGTGAATCTCATAGGTTAAAACTGAGATTGCAATTTATGAATTAAGATCTCTACATGCCCTACAGAAAATGTTCACTTACAGGGTTACTCCAAGCACCATGACCATTGAAGTGGTCATGGTGCCTGGAGTCTGTATGTCCTGCACTTCACTTAGAAATGCTAGAGATTAACCACATAGCTGGTGGAGGTGTAACTCCACTTCTGGCACGTTCATTAGCCAGTCCAGAATAAAGCTACGGCTGGCTAATGTCAATTCTGCGTAAAATTGGAGCCTGATGCGAGCACACAGCAGGCTGGCACCAAACAGCTATTGACAGCGCACCCCCCCCCCCCTCCGGTGAGTAACCTTTAAAGCATGGAGTAGGGGCACTGAGCCAATAATCCCCGGCTGTTTAACAAACTCATGAAGCTATGATAAATAAATGTCGCAGCATATAACTACAAATTCCTTGTAAAGGACACTATTGTCACCAGAACCACTATCACAATGTAATGGTTCTCCATGTCCTTGCAGTCATAGCACTGTAAACACTGCCTTTTCAGAGAAAAGGCAGTGTTTTCACTGCCAGATAGTTACACCTCCAGTGGCTGTTACGCAAGCGGCCACTAGAGATGCTTCCTGTTTCAGGACTGCACCGACACTACAATGTTCCTATAAGTATATCCACAATTACACTTAAAGGACCACTATAGTGCCAGGAAAATGAGTAGGTTTTCCTGGCACTATAGTGCCTTGAGGGTGCCCCCACCCTCAGGGACGCCCTCCCGCCGGGCTTTAGTGGGAGGAAGGGGTTAAACTTACTCTCCTCCTCGGCTGAATGCGCACGTCTCATAGGAAAGCATTCATAATGCCTATGGACGCTTGCGTCTTCTCACTGTGATTTTCAGTGTGAAGCACGCAAACGCCTCTAGCGGCTGTCAAGAGACAGCCACTAGAGGCCGTATTAACCTATTTATAAACATAGCAGTTTCTCTGAAACTGCTATGTTTATAAAAAAAAAAAAAAAAAAGGTTAACCCTAGCTGGACCAGGCACCCAGACCACTTCATTAAGCTGAAGTGGTCTGGGTGCCTATAGTGGTCCTTTAATTGAAATACGTGCTGGAATGGCATACCTCAAATTACATACAAATAACAGCTTCACTTACCGAGATCTGAGCGTGTGTTGGTAAATAATTCCGCAGGACAAAATTCACATAGATAGTATTTACAGACCTGGGGAAAGAAGACATTGGATTAGCATTCGTGAAATCTCAACTGCAATCTTCGAATTGAAATATTTGTTTCAATTTCCTAATATATTCTATAACAAAACCATATGATCAAAAAGTTTGCTTGTTACATTTTTCTCCCAACAGAACTTATCCTTTGCATTTGCAAAGAGCCATTCAGAGGGATTATTTTGTTACCAATATAATTTATACTCAAGAATAGAGGGCTCTTATAACTAGAAGTCAGTCCTGGTAATATTCTAAAATTGACCATTATCACCACTCTTTTCATACCCGGCAACATCAAAAACATTTAAACTTATCTCTGATTCCAGCAAAAGACACATGGTCAGGCGCCTCCATTTTCAGCTAACGGGGGAGGGAGTGCCGCTGTGCATTAGCCCATCACCATAGGAAAGCATTGACTCGATGTTTTAGAAGACACTGGATATTCTCATGCAAAGCGTGAGGACACTCCGTGTCATTTCATGGACTCAAACTCAGTGAGAGGCCAGGAAGCACCCCTAGTGGCTGTCTGGGAGACAGCAGCTGGAGGCTGTCTTACAGCAATGTAAATATTGCCACTTCTCTGAAACATTGCCTTAAATCTGGCTACTCTGACTGTAAATTACAAATTCACTTTTCAGTAAATAGCCCTGAATACCATATACCAGCGTTTACAGACATGCAATCCACAAAAGTGCACACAGAACATGGCTCTCCACCAGCACTGTAGCACAATATATCCTTCCACAGGGCTACGGATACTGGCATGAGTCCATTTTAATGAAATCATGTAGATTTGATATGATTTAGTGTTTTTTTTTTTTACAGTAAGCAAGCTACTGTAGATTATAAACATGTTAAAGTTCCATAGGCTGGAATAAATACTCCATTAAAGCCAGCCTTTTACACCTCCGTGTTACTGCTGATTATCCTAAAGAAAGTGAAAATCCAACTTTGAATGGACTTACAAAGCTTTATAAATAGTAACATCACTATATATTAAGTGAGAAAAAAAAAAGCTGAGAAGACTGCTCCTTGGATCAAGAAGCTGCTTTGACATAAAAAAAAAACCAAAAAAAACCCCATACTTTGTTTATGATGATCCAAACTTTTCCGGTTGATCTACATACTATCGCTAGATGATTGGATGTGCAATTTCCTTTTCAAACAGAAAAGCAGAGTGACTCATTGATTCACAGGATGGACCACACAATTTGTCTCAATCCCTATGTAATTACTGAAGGTCACAAGACCTTTCATGGAAAACTACTCAACTGTACTTGGCTTCTTGTTGCCATGGAGTGAAAAACAAACGATTTCACTAAAACGAAGACAGGGTTTCAGATCAACTTAAAACCTAAAAGTAATAACTATTTGGAAAGGACCTACAACATAACTATAAAAGTCAATTTCTAACAAACTCAAGGTCAATACTGACAGCAACAGCTCATTAACACTGACTGCTGATCAAAGCTTATACACATACCTTCTATGCCAAGCCATGCCACACAGCTTGAATATTAGTTACCCGACTGTAAAAATGCACATTTGCCTCTTGTACTATTAAGCTCTTGAATTGAGCCTTCATTTTAATAGCAATCAGCGAGGGGTCCCAGTCTGACATTTCTAGGATTATTTATAAAAGTCTAAATGTTTAGGAATTTAAATACCGAAATTTTAGGACAATATATCCAAATCAATACATATCTAACATGTAAAATGTATTTCAGGTGTAAAATTCACTTAGAATTTGTGAAAATTCAAATTTTCCCCACTGTAAAGCACCTCTCCCAGCGAACCCCATTCAGCCTCTTTGTGAGGGGTCCTGATCTTCCACATTAACCCCTTAAGGACACATGACGGAAATATTCCGTCATGATTCCCTTTTATTCCAGAAGTTGTGTCCTTAAGGGGTTAAACAGCTCCGGGCTGTAGAAATTAACCCCTTTCCACACCAGTGAGGCGGTTCAGTGTTTATCTCCAAAAAGCTGTCTTGCAATTCCAGCTTAACAAATTTCCTGTCATCAAACGGTTGTGGCCTTTCACATCAACTTTTTGCCCACCAGCAAAACTTTCTGGTTTACAAACATTGAGAAGCTGGCTTTGTATTAACCCTTTCCTATCTGTTAGGTGACGTTGGCTTTGTACATTAACCATTTCCCTGCAGATTAGGGTACCTGGCCGTGTACATTAAAGGGACACTGTAGGCACCCAGACCACTTCAATTAATTGAAGTAATCTGGGTGCTGTGACCCTTTTGCACTTAGTGCTGCAATGTAAAACATTGCAGTTCCAGAAAACTGCAATGTTTACATTGCAGCTCTAAGTCTGCCCCCAGTGGCAGTCTACACGACAGCCACTGGGGTTGCTTCCGGAATCTAAACGGACTTTTGGACCGTTATCGGACACTGGATGTCCTCATGGACATCCAGCATCAGATTTCACCAATAGGAAAGCACTGAATAATGGGAAAGTCTAATGCGCACATTAGGTCTCCCCTGCTGGCAGAGCCTGAGCCAGCACCAAGGGACATCAGCGCTGGATTCAGGTAAGTGGCTGAAGGGGGGACCCATTAACCCTATAGTGTCAGGAAACCAAGTTTGTTTTCCAAGCACTATAGGATCCCTTTAACCATTCCCCCTGCTGTTGTGCCGCACTTACTCTGGAAGAACCCCTAGTGAGCGAGGGCCACTGGATGTGTTCTTGGGTAATAATATAAAATACTGACTTTTCTCTGAAAAAGCAGTGTTTATAGAGACACTATAGTCACCTGAACAACTTCAGCTTAATGAGGTTGTTCAGATGAGAACTATAGCTCCCTGCAGCCACTCGTGTAAACACTATTTTCTGAGAAAATACAGTGTTTACATTGAAAGCTAGGAACACCTCCAGTTGCAGTCACATAGTGGGAACCAGAGGGACTTCGGAGTTGATGGAGGCATAATATGCCTCCATCCACTCAGATCTGCTGTCAGCAGAGCACAGCATCCTGTGATTCAGTATCTCCTCCCTCTGCATGCAGACACTGAACTTTCCTCATAGAGATTCATTGATTCAATTCATCTCTATGAGGATATGCTGATTGGCCAAGGCTGTGTTTGACTTATGCTGGCTCTGCCCCTGATCTGCCTCTTTGTCAGTCTCAGCCAATCCTATGGGGAAGCACTGTGATTGGATCAGGCTTCCACATGTCAGCAGACTGCTTGTTTTTCTGAGTCTAACGGCATGTAGATTTACAGCTTCAGGCTTGAATACAGTAAGATGTTTACTATATTTATGGAGGCATGAGGGGCCCAGAGAGGCTAGATGGTGGTGTTAACACTATAGGGTCAGGAATACATGTTTGTGTTCCTGACCCTATAGTAAACCTTTGAATTTAAAAAAAAAAGTGTGCCGGGAAACCAGAACTACATTAAAAAGGGACACTATAGTCACCTAGACCACTTCAGATCAATGAAGTGGTCTGGGTGACAGGTCCCTCGTGTTTTAACCCTGCAGATGCAAACATAGCAGTTTCAGAGAAACTGCTATGTTTACATTGCAGGGTCAAGCCAGCCTCTAGAGACTGTTTTCCGGACAGCCACTAGAGGCGCACCTGCGACGCTGGAGGCATTATATGCCTCCATCACGCAGAGTGTCCATAGGAAACATTGAATAATGCTTTAGTTGGACACTTTGGGAGCAGACGTTGGCGCTGGACAAAGATAAGCTGCTGAAGGGGTTTTAACCCCTTCAGCGCCACGGGAGGGGGAGCCTGAGGGGAGGGGCACCCTCAGGGCACTATAGTGTCAGGAAAACCGCTTAATTTTCCTGACACTATAGTGATCCTTTAAGCTTTAGTAGTCCAAGTGACTAAAGTGTCCCTTTAACCCTTTCCTTGCAGTTAGGGAGCAGTCATTGTACATTAACCCTTTCCATGCAGAGTGGCTATTGTACATTAACCCTTCCCTTGCAGTCAAAAAAGCTATTGTTGTACATTAACCCTTCCCTTGCAGTCAGAGAGGCTATGTTTCTATATTAACCCTTCCCTTGCAGTCAGAGGGACTGTGTTCCCACATTAACCCTTCCCATGCAGTCAGAGAGGCTGTGTTCCCACATTAACCCTTCCCTTGCAGTCAGAGAGGCTATGTTTCTATATTAACCCTTCCCTTGCAGTCAGAAGGGCTGTGTTCCCACATTAACCCTTCCCATGCAGTCAGAGAGGCTGTGTTCCCACATTAACCCTTCCCTTGCAGTCAGAGAGGCTGTGTTCCCATATTAACCCTTCCCTTGCAGTCACAGAGGCTGTGTTCCCATATTAACCCTTCCCTTGCAGTCACAGAGGCTGTGTTCCCATATTAACCCTTCCCTTGCAGTCACAGAGGCTGTGTTCCCATATTAACCCTTCCCATGCAGTCACAGAGGCTGTGTTCCCATATTAACCATTCCCATGCAGTCACAGAGGCTGTGTTCCCATATTAACCATTCCCATGCAGTCACACAGGCTGTGTTCCCATATTAACCCTACCCATGCAGTCAGTGAGGCTGTGTTCCCATATTAACCCTTCTCCCATGCATTCACAGAGGCTGTGTTCCCACATTAACCCTTCCCATGCAGTCACAGAAGCTGTGTTCCCACAGTAACCCTTCCCATGCAGTCACAGAGGCTGTGTTCCCACAGTAACCCTTCCCATGCAGTCAGTGAGGCTGTGTTCCCACAGTAACCCTTCCCATGCAGTCAGTGAGGCTGTGTTCCCACATTAACCCTTCCCTTGCAGTCACAGAGGCTGTGTTCCCATATTAACCCTTCCCTTGCAGTCAGTGAGGCTGTGTTCCCATATTAACCCTTCCCTTGCAGTCAGTGAGACTGTGTTCCCATATTAACCCTTCCCTTGCAGTCAGTGAGGCTGTGTTCCCATATTAACCCTTCCCTTGCAGTCAGTGAGGCTGTGTTCCCATATTAACCCTTCCCATGCAGTCAGTGAGGCTGTGTTCCCATATTAACCCTTCCCATGCAGTCAGAGAGGCTGTGTTCCCATATTAACCCTTCCCAGTCAGTGAGGCAGCAGTCAGAGAGGCTGTGTTCCCATATTAACCCTTCCCATAGTCAGTCTGTGTAGCAGTCAGCTGTGTTCCCAGTCAGAGAGGCTGTGTTCCCATATTAACCCTTCCCATGCAGTCACAGAGGCTGTGTTCCCACATTAACCCTTCCCATGCAGTCACAGAGGCTGTGTTCCCATATTAACCCTTCCCATGCAGTCACAGAGGCTGTGTTCCCATATTAACCCTTCCCATGCAGTCAGTGAGGCTGTGTTCCCATATTAACCCTTCCCTTGCAGTCAGTGAGGCTGTGTTCCCATATTAACCCTTCCCATGCAGTCAGTGCAGGAGGCTGTGTTCCCATATTAACCCTTCCCATGCAGTCAGTGAGGCTGTGTTCCCATATTAACCCTTCCCTTGCAGTCACAGAGGCTGTGTTCCCACATTAACCCTTCCCTTGCAGTCACAGAGGCTGTGTTCCCACAGTAACCCTTCCCATGCAGTCAGTGAGGCTGTGTTCCCACAGTAACCCTTCCCATGCAGTCAGTGAGGCTGTGTTCCCACAGTAACCCTTCCCATGCAGTCAGTGAGGCTGTGTTCCCACAGTAACCCTTCCCATGCAGTCAGTGAGGCTGTGTTCCCACATTAACCCTTCCCATGCAGTCAGTGAGGCTGTGTTCCCACAGTAACCCTTCCCATGCAGTCAGTGAGGCTGTGTTCCCACATTAACCCTTCCCTTGCAGTCAGTGAGGCTGTGTTCCCACAGTAACCCTTCCCTTGCAGTCAGTGAGGCTGTGTTCCCATATTAACCCTTCCCTTGCAGTCAGTGAGGCTGTGTTCCCATATTAACCCTTCCCTTGCAGTCAGTGAGGCTGTGTTCCCATATTAACCCTTCCCATGCAGTCAGAGAGGCTGTGTTCCCATATTAACCCTTCCCATGCAGTCAGTGAGGCTGTGTTCCCATATTAACCCTTCCCATGCAGTCAGAGAGGCTGTGTTCCCATATTAACCCTTCCCATACAGTCAGAGAGGCTGTGTTCCCATATTAACCCTTCCCATACAGTCAGAGGCTGTGTTCCCACATTAACCCTTCCCATGCAGTCACAGAGGCTGTGTTCCCATATTAACCCTTCCCATGCAGTCACAGAGGCTGTGTTCCCATATTAACCCTTCCCATGCAGTCAGTGAGGCTGTGTTCCCATATTAACCCTTCCCTTGCAGTCAGTGAGGCTGTGTTCCCATATTAACCCTTCCCATGCAGTCAGTGAGGCTGTGTTCCCATATTAACCCTTCCCATGCAGTCACAGAGGCTGTGTTCCCATATTAACCCTTCCCATGCAGTCAGTGAGGCTGTGTTCCCATATTAACCCTTCCCTTGCAGTCACAGAGGCTGTGTTCCCACATTAACCCTTCCCTTGCAGTCACAGAGGCTGTGTTCCCACAGTAACCCTTCCCATGCAGTCAGTGAGGCTGTGTTCCCACAGTAACCCTTCCCATGCAGTCAGTGAGGCTGTGTTCCCACAGTAACCCTTCCCATGCAGTCAGTGAGGCTGTGTTCCCACAGTAACCCTTCCCATGCAGTCAGTGAGGCTGTGTTCCCACAGTAACCCTTCCCATGCAGTCAGTGAGGCTGTGTTCCCACAGTTTCCCATGCAGTCCCCCACATTCCCTTCCCTTCCCATGCAGTCAGTGAGGCTGTGTTCCCACATTAACCCTTCCCTTGCAGTCAGTGAGGCTGTGTTCCCAGTCAGTGAGGCTGTGTACCCATATTAACCCTTCCCTTGCAGTCAGTGAGGCTGTGTACCCATATTAACCCTTCCCTTGCAGTCAGAGGCTGTGTTCCCATATTAACCCTTCCCTTGCAGTCAGTGAGGCTGTGTTCCCACAGTAACCCTTCCCATGCAGTCAGTGAGGCTGTGTTCCCACATTAACCCTTCCCTTGCAGTCAGTGAGGCTGTGTTCCCACAGTAACCCTTCCCTTGCAGTCAGTGAGGCTGTGTTCCCATATTAACCCTTCCCTTGCAGTCAGTGAGGCTGTGTTCCCATATTAACCCTTCCCTTGCAGTCAGTGAGGCTGTGTTCCCATATTAACCCTTCCCATGCAGTCACAGAGGCTGTGTTCCCATATTAACCCTTCCCATGCAGTCAGTGAGGCTGTGTTCCCATATTAACCCTTCCCATGCAGTCAGAGAGGCTGTGTTCCCATATTAACCCTTCCCATACAGTCAGAGAGGCTGTGTTCCCATATTAACCCTTCCCATACAGTCAGAGGCTGTGTTCCCACATTAACCCTTCCCATGCAGTCACAGAGGCTGTGTTCCCATATTAACCCTTCCCATGCAGTCACAGAGGCTGTGTTCCCATATTAACCCTTCCCATGCAGTCAGTGAGGCTGTGTTCCCATATTAACCCTTCCCTTGCAGTCAGTGAGGCTGTGTTCCCATATTAACCCTTCCCATGCAGTCAGTGAGGCTGTGTTCCCATATTAACCCTTCCCATGCAGTCACAGAGGCTGTGTTCCCATATTAACCCTTCCCATGCAGTCAGTGAGGCTGTGTTCCCATATTAACCCTTCCCTTGCAGTCACAGAGGCTGTGTTCCCACATTAACCCTTCCCTTGCAGTCACAGAGGCTGTGTTCCCACATTAACCCTTCCCATGCAGTCAGTGAGGCTGTGTTCCCACAGTAACCCTTCCCATGCAGTCAGTGAGGCTGTGTTCCCACAGTAACCCTTCCCATGCAGTCAGTGAGGCTGTGTTCCCACAGTAACCCTTCCCATGCAGTCAGTGAGGCTGTGTTCCCACAGTAACCCTTCCCATGCAGTCAGTGAGGCTGTGTTCCCACAGTAACCCTTCCCATGCAGTCAGTGAGGCTGTGTTCCCACAGTAACCCTTCCCATGCAGTCAGTGAGGCTGTGTTCCCACATTAACCCTTCCCTTGCAGTCAGTGAGGCTGTGTTCCCACATTAACCCTTCCCATGCAGTCAGTGAGGCTGTGTTCCCACATTAACCCTTCCCTTGCAGTCAGTGAGGCTGTGTACCCATATTAACCCTTCCCTTGCAGTCAGTGAGGCTGTGTTCCCATATTAACCCTTCCCTTGCAGTCACAGAGGCTGTGTTCCCATATTAACCCTTCCCATGCAGTCAGTGAGGCTGTGTTCCCATATTAACCCTTCCCTTGCAGTCACAGAGGCTGTGTTCCCATATTAACCCTTCCCTTGCAGTCAGTGAGGCTGTGTACCCATATTAACCCTTCCCTTGCAGTCACAGAGGCTGTGTTCCCATATTAACCCTTCCCATGCAGTCAGTGAGGCTGTGTACCCATATTAACCCTTCCCTTGCAGTCAGTGAGGCTGTGTACCCATATTAACCCTTCCCTTGCAGTCACAGAGGCTGTGTTCCCATATTAACCCTTCCCATGCAGTCAGTGAGGCTGTGTTCCCACAGTAACCCTTCCCATGCAGTCAGTGAGGCTGTGTTCCCACAGTAACCCTTCCCATGCAGTCAGTGAGGCTGTGTTCCCACAGTAACCCTTCCCATGCAGTCAGTGAGGCTGTGTTCCCACATTAACCCTTCCCTTGCAGTCAGTGAGGCTGTGTTCCCACATTAACCCTTCCCATGCAGTCAGTGAGGCTGTGTTCCCACATTAACCCTTCCCTTGCAGTCAGTGAGGCTGTGTACCCATATTAACCCTTCCCTTGCAGTCAGTGAGGCTGTGTACCCATATTAACCCTTCCCTTGCAGTCACAGAGGCTGTGTTCCCATATTAACCCTTCCCATGCAGTCAGTGAGGCTGTGTTCCCATATTAACCCTTCCCTTGCAGTCACAGAGGCTGTGTTCCCATATTAACCCTTCCCTTGCAGTCAGTGAGGCTGTGTACCCATATTAACCCTTCCCTTGCAGTCAGAGGCTGTGTTCCCATATTAACCCTTCCCATGCAGTCAGTGAGGCTGTGTACCCATATTAACCCTTCCCTTGCAGTCAGTGAGGCTGTGTACCCATATTAACCCTTCCCATGCAGTCACAGAGGCTGTGTTCCCATATTAACCCTTCCCTTGCAGTCACAGAGGCTGTGTTCCCATATTAACCCTTCCCATGCAGTCAGTGAGGCTGTGTTCCCATATTAACCCTTCCCTTGCAGTCACAGAGGCTGTGTTCCCATATTAACCCTTCCCTTGCAGTCAGTGAGGCTGTGTACCCATATTAACCCTTCCCTTGCAGTCACAGAGGCTGTGTTCCCATATTAACCCTTCCCATGCAGTCAGTGAGGCTGTGTACCCATATTAACCCTTCCCTTGCAGTCAGTGAGGCTGTGTACCCATATTAACCCTTCCCTTGCAGTCACAGAGGCTGTGTTCCCACAGTAACCCTCCCCCCCCCGCGGCCTGTCTCCCCCCGCGGCCTGTCTCCCCCCTGTGTGGCCGAGCTGTGGCGGTCTATGAGGCCGACTCTCACCGAATCGTCATCCCACTTCACGTTGCACCGCTTCTCGTCGGGGGCCAGGTTCCTGTCCCTCCCCATCAGTTCATCGAGCAGCTGGGCCGCCGACAGCATGGTGAGCTCCGCGCGCGCTGCGTCCGCCTCACACAACGTTCCGGTGCTAACAAAATGGCGGCCGAGGCCCTCGCTGCCCCCACAATGCAACGCGCGGCGGGCTGGGCGGGCGGGCGGGCGAGTGGGAGTGACTGGCCACGCCCCCCCGAGACAGCCTCGAAGCCCGCCCACAGAACGCGAGGCCGCGCCCACCGTGGAGCAAGCGTAGCCACGCCCATCTAGTGCTAGTCACGTGACTGTCAGAGAAGGCCATTTTCTCTGATCAATGTAAACTCAGGCATAGACAAAGTACAGCCAATTATTGAGGCTGAAGAGCATGAAATGCATAAAGTGTGTTTTGGGGCCTGGAGTGTCCCTTTAAAAAAAAAAGAAACCTCGGTGGAGCACAATTCCTCGGATTAAAGTGTTAGCCCACCGGACCTATTTGTTTTATTCGGTCCCCCTAGAACAAATAAAAGTAGATTTCCTTGCCCGTCTCGCGGCGATTGATCCGCCAGGCCACCTTAGCCAAACCAATTCACCCCGTAGAGCAGCTTAGGGAGGCTATTGCGCATGCACGCTTAATCGCCCCTGCTGAGCCAGTCACCATCTCCTTACATTCAGTCAACGCATCTCAGCGAGGAGCATTCAGCGTCTCCATGCAGAACGTAGAGCCGCTGAACATCGGTCCTGCATTCTTTGGGCGATTAAAGTCTGGTGGCATATCGTACTTAAAGGACCACTACAGTGCCAGGAAAACAAACTCGTTTTCCTGGCACTGTAGTGTTAATAGGTCCCCCTCCTCGCCCCCTCATGGCCCCCTCCCGCCGGGCTCTAGGGGGAGGAAGGGGTTAAATCCTTACCTTTCTCCAGCGCCAGGCTCCCTCGGGGCTGGGGACTCTCCTCCTTTCAACGTCATTAGCTGAATGCGCATGCATTAAGCTAAAGTGGTCTGGGTGCCTATAGTGGTCCTTTAAACTTGGAAACAAGCATCTTGCCGGATGCATTCTGTCACGGTTTGGTTTTAAAAATTGGTGCTTGGTAAATATTCTGGGTCCTATTACGTTATAAAGGGATTGGGTGCGAAAAGCACTGATTTGAAACCAGACACAAAATGGATATGCCTAATCAGTGCATATTCCAATAAGAACTGGCGGTAGTAAATATGAGGATCTCCATTCTTGTTGGAATTCAGCCATTTTCACCGAATTTGGTCATTCCTCAACAAATCAGGTCTTTAGTAAAAAAAAATAAAAAATTTAAAAAGCAACTAAATTTTATTCACTGACACTAAACAGTGAGATGCTTGGTCATAATGAAGACATAACTCGCCATATCTCTAAACACAGGGAGTCAAATAAATCTAGATAGGGGGTGGGCAGACTGGCAATCGCCCCACCTAGGCGTGATCATGTATAGAGCGTATTTTACAGCTCCCTGTGCGTGACCCTAGTACTCTTGGTCTAGTGCAAGCATATCTAATGATGCGCTGACTCTACGCTTTATGGGGACAATTCAAACTCGCGACTGTTCCATTCGATTTGGGAAAGTCGGAAGGCCTGATAACACCTCTAACAGTCCCATATTGGAGGGACAGACTAAATTTGACTCTGTGTCACAGTGCCTGGGATTGTTGTCTGTTTTTCTGCTTATGGGGAGCCCTGAAAAAGGAAAAGCATCTCTATTAAGTGCTTGCTTATGAGGCTAACACTGCCACTTTTTGTCAGGCCCTGTTCTAATCCCCAGTAATTTAATAGCCAAGTGAAAACATTCAGGTTAAAAAAGCCAAGGTGTAATTGTAACTGCATAGGAAATTTCTTGCCAGTTGGATTTTAATTTTGTAAAATTCAGAGTCTAGTGAACGATCTTCATAGGGAGGATACTCAGTAAATGCTAAAATGTTCTGAACAGAAATAACAGTTACATAATTTGGATAAAATCTTCTTGGCTATCTGAGGCAACATATTGACATTTATTTAAATTTGGTACAATTTAGAGTTTAATGAATTAACCCCAAAATGAAGTTTAAATTGAAGGTCAAAATAGCCACTCTAAAAACATAGCTGGCAGATGTTCCCCCCCACCCCCCAAATTCTTCTACTACTCTAGCTAGAGTCACCTCTTGGCTACTTTCGCCTAAATCTTGGCAACCATATTTTAATTTGCTACAGTTTAGAATTTCAGGGAATAACCTAGTTTTATTTTAATCGTATATGTATTTACTTAAGTGATAATTATTAGGATTTTAAAGTGAATTTCAAATATAAAGTATCTCTGTTACCCCCCCATACCCGTTGTTTATTTTCTATTTTGGCCTTAAATACATTTGAAATGTACTCTAAATAACTGAAATAAATCACTGATTAGTTCAATTACCCTGAATAACAACTTGCACCTTTGTGAATATAAAATTTAAAATGGTGAATAAACCTTGCTTTTTTTTTTAATTCCTTTTTTTAATTAATTTTATATTTTACTGAACAGCAGAGTATGATTAAAATGAGAATCCCAAAAAGACATCACTAGCAGGCTACACAGCAAGGGGGAGACACTGTATGGGAATGATTCTTCCCCGGAACAGAATATTCAACACCCGGTGCTACACTCATTACTGTCCCCCAGCAAAAGTGTTTGGGGACATGCAGAGCACATAGAGTGGTATTAGGTGCATATTATCCCCAATCTCTGGATTTAAGGACATACAGCTATATATTTTTGAGCATTGAATAATTTGTATTTTTTTTAAGTAGATCTTTCCTATCACAATCTAAAACTAATCTTTTATTTACAGGAAGAGAAGCCACATCCACCAGCAGATCTATATTTTGCTTTCAGTAATTAATCAGATGCATAGTTAATGTACATATTTTTATTCAGTCACTGTGTACATTGTTTGCACATTTATAATTTAAGCAATATATGTGTTTATAGAATATATAACTCACCACCTTGTCTATTACAGGTGAAAAAAAAAAATATATATATATATATTTTTTTTTACATACTCTTAAAATAACAGAAATAATATACATATTTTTATATATATATATTTTATATTTATACTGCAGCTTTATGAGTCCTTAAGTGTGTTGGTAGATATATGACCTAGTTAGAAATCTTATACATGGAAGAAAGATTGAGGGAGGCTTCTGCTTTGGGGGACTTGGAAGAAGTGCAGAGTATTATCAAAAGTGGGGCAGATGTCAACAATCAGAATGAGATCAACGGATGGTAAGTTAATATTATGTTTTATTAAATCAGAAAGAAACACACACATCTAGGGATAATGATTGGTTGCATGAGAAATTAGTTGCATGTACAAGCAACAATTTTTTTTCATGTAACCATTCATTATCCCTAGATGTGTGTGTTTCTTTCTCCTTTTTCTTATGTGTGTGTTGAGTATATTTATATACTAAAATATAGGTGTTTGCAAATCATATGCATTGATCATATATGTAACATCACATGTATCTTTAACCCCCCCCCCCCCCCCCCTTCAACCCTCATGTGATGTGCACGTCCTGTAGTCTGTAAGCTCGTTTGAGCAGGGCCCTCTTCAACCTATCGTTCCTGTAGGTTTTCTTGTAATTGTGCTATTTATAGTTAAATCCCCATCTTATAATATTGTAAAGCGCTACAGAATCTACTGGCGCTATATAAATGGCGATAATAATGTCATTCCAAAATACATGTCTCAAGTGTCCTTTTAGGCCTGGCATTTTAGTGCAGATGCCATGGTGTCATGTTTTTTAATGTATTTTTTTTAACTTCCTCATCAAAAGTGAAGGACAAATTATTTAGTATTGACTGTTCATGTATGTATTTGCCAACTATTTGTCTAGCACAATATATAGATTACATTTTCAACACTGCTCAATGTTACTCTCCAACATTTGTTTTGACCAACTATTTTACAGGAACATGTCAAGCACTATACTAAAATAATATATATGTAACTACTTTATGATAAATACTAATTACTGTTATTCAAATGAGTTTTAGACAGGCATAGTTAGCCAAGGTATAGTGGAACCTATCATCTCAATAACCACTACAGGTGTTCTGAAGTGGTTATGGTGCAATTAGTTTTTGGGTGCCACGTCTCAGGATAAAGTAACATGAACTACGCAACTACTAAGAAACCCTGATGTAACTAGCATACAAGTAAGAGTTGGCTTGTCAGCTGTTGTCTGATCTCTTTAAATAAGATTATGGTATCCATTGTTAATCATACCCTAGCATGGGTGTGACAGTTGGAGATGCATGTATTCTGGCATCAAGGGTAGCCTTGATAGTGTAGTAAAATAGCAAGGGACAGGTAGCTTGCAAGCTGTTAGAGAGGCATATTAAATAAGGTCAGACTACAATCCGTTAATCCGTTGTTGATTTTATTAAAATTAGAGTGTGTACCAAGGCACTTTAAAGAGACACTCTATGCACTATAGCTACAAGAGCGCATTGTGGCAGTTATGGTACAAGGAGTCTCTCCCCAGTTTGTGTCAAAACCTTTTCAAGTGTTCTGACAAAACCAGATCTCTCCCAGTATAAAGTACTGGTCTCCCTGCTGCAGCTCGGCTCTTGTTGACGTGAGCTAACGTATAACGAAGAGGTGGTTTTATCAGAGTCTCTACAGCAATTGGATAAATACTTGCAAAACATTCAGGGATATAATTTTTAATTAGTGGGGTAATAGCGTCTTGATCCAGGGAGATATCTGACTGCCATTCTAAGGTCAAGAAGGATTTTTTTTTCTAGTTAGTGGCAGAATTGTTAGCGCTTCAGACTGGCTTTTTTTGCCTTCTTTTGGATCAACAGCAAAAACAACAGCAAAAACAGATGTGAGAGAGACTGAACTTGGTGGACACATGTCTCTTTCCTTTTCAGCTATGTAACTATTAGCCGTCCTACTTATAATAACAGTAATAGGATGAGTGCTCTGAGCTAAACAGTCCCCTATCCTGATATAAAATGTGTATATTTCTATTTCCCTAGGACTTCCCTTCACTGGGCTTGTAAAAGAAATCAAATTCAGGTTGTGTCTTATCTGCTAGAATCGGGAGCGGACAATACCATTCTCACAACCAAAGGGGAGAGACCAGAGCAACTGACATCAAAGAACGAAATAAAGAAATTATTGGGAGGTAAGACATGACACACAAAAAGAAAGAAAAGAATACGGATAAAAGGACATAAAAAAATTCCTATAAAGGAAGGAGCAACCCAGAAAGTAATAATCGTTAAAACATACCTTTTAATAAGTGTACGGAAACCAAGTACATTTAAACCTCAATCGGTAGTTTCCTCCCGAACCACTAGAGCCCAGTGAATATAGCCCTCCGTTCGGTAGTTATGGTAGACAAATCCTAGTGTAGTTCCAATAGTGTCACTGGATAATTCCCTCAGTAAAACACACGAATTCCCAAACATCAGTCGTAGTCAGAAGAAGGGTGCAAAGATGAACTGAAGATTTATTGATAGACACTCTCTTTTTATGGGATTCTGCCCATGCAAGGGAGACTCCCCCCTAATTAACAATACAACCAATCCTGACAATATACATACTGTACATCTCCTCCCCTCAGATAATCCATTAACACAATTAAAACGGAACACATTTTCCCCAAAGTCTGGATGTACCCTAAATACTTGATAGCTGGACTCTGGGGGACCAACATATTAAAGAATCAGCCCATTCGGTTCAGCCGTTCGGGAGATATGGGTGGGCGTGATCATTACAAATCGTCAAAATGAAATGAGTATAGAGGCGGCAGTTGAGGAAAGTAATTAAATTAACCCTTTCATGATAATGCAAGTGACCCGCTCGATACTAAAAGAAGAAAAACTACCACAACAAGAGGACATAGTCTTAAATTAGAGGGGCAAAGGTTTAAAAATAATATCAGGAAGTATTACTTTACTGAGAGGGTAGTGGATGCATGGAATAGCCTTCCAGCTGAAGTGGTAGAGGTTAACACAGTAAAGGAGTTTAAGCATGCGTGGGATAGGCATAAGGCTATCCTAACTATAAGATAAGACTAGGGACTAATGAAAGTATTTAGAAAATTGGGCAGACTAGATGGGCCAAATGGTTCTTATCTGCTGTCACATTCTATGTTTCTACTACAAATAGGACTGTATATAAAAAATATTCTTGTAGTATGTACATGTAAATACGAGACTGTATGCGGTGTGAAAAGGTATAACGTGGCCAGTGATCATTGATTAGATATGCAATTAATTTTGGTCCGAATTTGAATTCGGACGAATTTTGGCAATTCGGATGCTTCCTAATGTCCGAAGTGCTGAACTTCGGAAGTGCAGAACCCAAGTGCTTTGGATTTCTGCAAAGGGGCAAAACAGGAGAGGGAGGGGAAATTGAGGTAATGATGACAGGAATCTAACCCTAACCCCACCACTAACCCTCCCCCTACAAGAGGTTGGGGTTAGGCTAGGAGTAGGGTTGGAGCTAGGTTAGGGTAGGTTTAGGGTTAGAGTTAGGGTTGGGGTTAGATTAGGGGTAGGGTTAGGCTTAGGTTAGTGGTAGGGCTAGGCTTAGGGGATTGCCGAAGTCCCAAATTAAATTTTTTGCCCATGCACATCCCTATCATTGATAGAAAGTTCACTGTATGAAGGAGGTTAGTATTCTAATGATTTGGTAAACATATATACAACGGCAATAAGTAACATAAATATTATTATATTAATAGCTTTAATTAATAGATCGTGTTCTAAATAAGCTCAATGGCTTATTACATTGTCCCAGCAAATAGATGTATCCAAAGGCATTATAGCACGAGTGACAATCAAAATAGTTAAAATCTAAAAATTAAACCCCTAAACAAGGGGGGAATTATTAACTGATGAACACTTTATATTGATATAACCATAAAATTGAAATTGAAAGGGAACAACTTTCCTCTTATGGAAAAATAGAACATCCAACGCTACCTTGACTTTTAGATGTTACTGTATGAGTTCTGTTTGGATGGGTGATCTGACATGTGAATGACTTTTTGTGAATATTTATTAAAGAAACTTAATGTACAGATTATAAGTTTCCTAGAGACATCGAATACTAGAGTGAATAAAAAAGTAAAGTGTGATACTGATGGCTAAATCCATCATCAAAGAGGTAAGACATGAATTTCGTCTGGAAAAATTACTTTAAATTTTCTATCATTTTACCCAGTGCACAGCCATAGTACATCAGAATTAATAAAAAATCACTATGTTTGGACATAACACAAAAGGTCTTTGCATAATAGGGCTTTTGTCACTTGCAATTATCTTTCAATTTACCTACATCTTCACAGCCAGCATGTCTCCATGTAGATCTGGGGGAAATTTGGACAAACCTTGCTTCAATCTGTATAAAAAATTGAGGCAGACCATGCCTTCATTCAGTGATATGACCACAAATATACTGCAGGCACGGCAATGTTTACCTTGCAGGGTTAACATGCTTCTATTGGCAGTCTCCCTGACAGCCACTAGAGGCGCTTCCACCCATATAGCGGCTTTTTCAATCAGATGATCTCATAGAGACCGTTTTGATTGGCGCAGCTCTGCCTATGGGGAAACATTGGATTGTCTCAGACCTTCTACATCGATGATCTCACGTAAAGTAAATCTCACCTTTCAAACCCTCACACGGTGGGGACTGGGCACTAAAATATAGGTAGTTAAAGACTATAGTGTTAGGAACACATGTTTGGAGTAACTGGAAAGAGTCTGTCTTTAGGCATGCTCAGCTCTTTCTAAATGCTCCATTCTGTTGCACAATTCATAAGGATTGAGGTTGCAGGAAAATATGAGCCTCCGACTGTCAAACTAATTTATGATGAGTGCTCACTTTGAGAAGAACAATTCATGCAGAGATCTGTGAGTTTTGTGCTCAAAAAAATCATTCATTTATACATGACCCCTAGTCATGAAGCTGGCAACTCTCTCTTGTTTATGGGGTGGATCTGGAAGAATGCTGAAGGGGATTATTGCAGGATACGTTAGATAACTCCTATAATTTTCTAATAGCCATTTATGTAACAGAATGGTCATAGAAATGACCACTAAATTCTTCCAGACCACTTCATCTCAGTGGGTACAGTGATCCTGTACTTTTAACCCTTTAATGTAAAAACCATTACTGTTTTGTAATGGATTAAGCAAGCCTCTAGTGTAATGTGCATGAATTCTCCAATCCATAGCTTTTCTATGAGAAGCCTTGGATTGGACGAGATCCCAGGTGACATTAGCTTGCTTGCTGACATCACCGGAGGCTAGATTGGAAGAGTCTCAGCGCTGGAAGTGAGATGAGTAATATTTTTTTTAGAATATTTTTTAAATGGCAAAGGGGGGCAGTTTGTACATTGCAATAAAGAAAATGTCTGCAAACTCTTTTCTGAGTGCATTCACTATAGTTTAAATGTGCAGACTTGTAAATTTGATTGCTGCAGATCTGTGGGATTTACTCATGCATAAAATAAATTCGGACCTCCTTGAAATGAGGCAAAGAAAGAGAAAGAAACTGCACTCAATTCACTACAGACACTGGATGCGTAACTGAACCGAGGGCCAGCACAATCCCATAGAGTAGATACCAGTGTTAGAGAGAAGGTCCAGTCACTCCAATGTCTTCAGGCACCTTCATTAGAACATGTGGGGGTCGAAACGTCGCAGCACTTGACAAAGACCCCTTGGGGGGTCAAAATGGTGCAGTGTTCCACAGGTTGTTATAAAATGTGTCTAAAGACATTGGAGCGCCTGGATCTTCTGTCTAACACTCCTTGAAATGAGGGACATTTGGACAGAAAAAAAATGAAAGAAGAGGTATTGGAGATTTATCATATAGTGAGGGTTGTGTAGAAGTATATTTTAGTGAATGGTTTGTAAACCTATGGATGTATGTAAGTAGCTGCATAGTAAGGGTGGTTTATAAAAATGAAGATTGGTGAATAGTGAGGGTGTGAAAATGATTGTTTTATTATAAGGCATGTGCAAAAGTGAATGCTGGATATAATGATAAGTGTTTGAGAGTGAAGGTGTATAGTTATGGTGTGTGAAAGTGAAGGTTTGTGTATAGTAATGGGATGTGTGCAATAGAAGACTGGTCTACGGTGATGAGTTTGTAAAACTGATGGTTGTGTAACAGTGAAAGCGATACATAGAGGTGCGTGCTAACCTGAAATCAGTTGTGAAGGGCCTCGTCCAATGATTAAATGATAAGGTTTTGAATGGACCAGTAGGGACTCTTGTAGCTTATGAAAATGTTCTGTGATCATATTCTATTTAATATCGCAACAAAAGAAGTGCCTTGCCAGTTCTGATTGTCTTCCAGGCTGTCTGTTTATACTTTGTCCAGGTAACGCATTTAAATAACCTGTCTGATTGTTTAATATTTCAGTGGAAGACCTTGAAACTGAAGATGTAAAACCTGAATCGGGATTGCCATTTGTTCCAAATTATTTAGCAAATCCACCTTTTCCGTACAGTTATAACAGAGAGTCGTCTTCCAAGGAAGCATATTCTACCACGTCCCATTCTGAAAATGGCGGCTCCTGCTGCGCTCCCCAGTCCACAGCTAGCTTCCCTTTGGTCACCAACGGAATGGAAAATATACACATTTCTACCTCATCAAAGAAAGAAGACACTTTGCCAGCATTATTCTTTAATGGTGATGTCCAGATTCCACAAGAATGTACGCACTCTCCCGTACCCAATGGATCCTCCTGTCAGCCTTCAATATCCCAAGGCAGGAGCATGTTTTCCTCTGTCCCATCTAATTTGCAGCACGGCAGCGTCCACACTGGACCTATGCAAGTATTTCAGCCATTTTTTTTTACTGGAGCCTTCCCGTCTCATCTGAAAGGTAATTTACAAGTTTCTTATTTAATGCATTATCCAAACCACATAACCATCTGTTTAACGTAGAAGTTCTAAGAAAAGCCTCACGTAGTGTATGCTTTTAGGAAAAACACTTAGGTTGAAACACATCCATTCATATCTGCTTTGGTTGGCAAAATTTTGAAACTTAATTTGTTAACTTTATTTAGTTTTATCTTTGCGGACCAACTTTCCTGCCTTACTGCTCTGCTCTAGGAGGGGAAGCTGATTGGTGCAGCGTGGAGGTCACCACGCATGCACAGTAGGCCCGCAGTGTTTCCCTTTTTTTTTTTGAAAATCTGTTTATTGAAGAAAAGAGAGGGTTACAGAAAGAATTCGGCTCGCAGGCCTACTTAGAAGACAAGGGTATTGTAGCGATATTTCCATGTTTTGAGTCACATTTATTTTGTGCCCACGTAACCAAGTCTCCTGACAGGATTTAATTACAGCGATAAGTTACGTAACTAACAGTAGGCGTACATAGGATAACAGAAAGGTAAAGTATGTAGAGTGACAACCGTCACTGTTTTGGCGTACGTACATATGTATAGTATGTAACATCCTTATTGCTAGTAAGCGGTCTTTTAACATAAAGCGTGGCTCTAAGTCGGGTGCCTTCATAAGACACAGTATACCTTGTAGCAGGAGTGCCTAATAATAGGCTGGACATAGTTAACTAGCTCCTGGCATGAAAGGAGCGTAGGTGCTTTGGTCTTAAGGTTAGGCTTGGTTATTCTATGGGTGTGTTCCCATGTCCCGCAATTCGATGTACCGATAATAGTGCCAGTATTATGTATTCCTTTTTTTTTTATTTTTTTTTGGTTTTCTTGACTCTTGGCTTCCCCCTCCTCCCCCTGTCCCCCAGGCGTGTGCATTGTGTATTAGACATGTAAGAGGGGTCAGCATGGGAAAGAGAGTCGAAAAGGGAGAAAAGAAAGTAGCGGTCCTATCAGGTTCCCCTCCCCCTCCTTGTCCCCATGTCGCGCCCCGTGGGTGCCCAGTGGTTATAGTCGCGTGCGAGAAGGGAGGTCTCGGTTGGGTCACGTATTTTCAGCGTTTCGGAATGTGTGTGGGAGGGTTGGGTCGGCGGGCCAATGTTGGTTTCATCTGCCCAGGGATTATATTTCCAGTGATGGAGTGGTCCCAACCCCCATGGCTTTGGCGGGGTAGGCGCGTGATCTGTCTCCCCGTCCACCGTCACTCCCTCCCCCCTCACGAGACCTTTAGTGCCCTCCAGCCTGGTAGATGAACCATGGTTGCCACATCTCCGCGTGCCTGGTCCCCCGACCCGTCAGGGATGCCTGTAGTGCTTCCGCCAACTGTATGTCTCCGACTCTGTTTCGCCATTCTGCAACCGTGGGGACCTCAGTTCGTTTCCAATATACAGGGATAAGGGCTTTAGCTGCATTCAGTAGGTGACGTAGGATGGACTTCTTGTAACCTGATATGGATCGCGAGGTGATGTGCAGGAGAACTAGTTCCTTGGACCATTCCGTGTCCTCCCCTAGTACCTCCTTGATTTCAGACCGGATTCGTTCCCAATATGGGATAATGATCTTACAATCCCACCAAAGGTGTATGATCGTGCCTCTCTCCTCCTGACATCTCCAGCATGTTGGGGACGCCGTTGGGAAGATCCTGTGTAGGGCAACTGGTGTTCTATACCACATGGATATCAGTTTATAGTTTACTTCCTGATAGTGTGAGCTGGAGGAACTCTTGTGTTGCCATAAAAGTGCTGCGTCCCACTGTGGTTGCGATATCGGTCCGCCCATTTGTTCTTCCCATTGTCTCCTGAAGGTGTTGTTAGTTGGGGTAGCTCCCAACAGCAGGTGTTGGTATAGCAGTGAGATTGCTTTGTCGAGTGTGGCTCCTCGTTGGCAAAGACCCTCAAACCATGTGAGGTCTCTATGTAGGTGTTCCCTGCGTGGAATGGATCTATAGTAGTGTGTTAGTTGCAGGTAGCGGAGGGACGCCATGGGCGTATTAGGTCTGTCGGCCATTAATGTGTTTAGGGGTCGAAGTGCCCCTTCTTGAAGGACCGTTCGAATCGGGATGTAGTCCCCCTCCTCCAGAAATATCCAGGCCTTGGCCGAAATGCCTCCCGCCAGATTTGGGTTGGGGACTATGGGGAGCAGGGGGCTGGGGGTCGGGGACACATGGCTGGTTTTCCGTATCGTTGCCCAAGTCTTTAGCGTCTGCGTCGTCGGGTTCCCTGCTCCTTCGCCATCGCGACATCTCGTTCCCCCTTGCCATACCGCCGCTTTAAGTGTGGCCCGTGATTCTCCCCCATCCAGGACGACCCATTGTTTTGGGGAATCAGCCGCGTGCCACTCCAGGATTCGTTGAAGTGTGGTGGCTTGGTGGTATCTTTTGAAGTCCGGGAGCGCCAGGCCACCTCCCAGTCTAGGTAGGCAAAGTACGTTATGGCGTAGTCGAGACTTCTCCCCTCTCCAGACATATCTAATTACCGCCGATTTCAGGGTGGAGAAGAAGGTTGTCGGTGGTGCCACTGGTATTGTCTGAAATAGGTAGAGGATTCTCGGGAGCACGTTCATCTTGATTACTGCGATTCGTCCGTGCCAGGTGATGTGCGGATATGCCCATCTGTCAAGATCTGAGGTTACCTGTCGCAGGATGTTGGCAAAGTTATGTCGATAAAGTTCCTGCGGGTTTGTGGTGATCCACACTCCAAGATATTTCATTTTCTCCGCGTACCAGCGGAATGGAAAGACTGTTCCCAATTCCAGGTATTCTTCCGGTGGAAAGGTTAGATTAAGTACTTCACATTTTGAAAGATTAAGTTTAAATCCTGCGATTTTCCCGAATTTTTCGAATTCTAGCAGTAAGCAGGGCATCGTGACTCGTGGGTTAGAGATAAAGAAGAGAAGATCGTCCGCGTATGCGGCCACCTTATGCTCCGTTCCCCTCCAATTGTATCCCGAGATGTCTGGGTTATGGCGGATCGCGTGTAGTAGTGGTTCCATAGTCATTGCAAATAGTAGTGGCGACAAGGGGCATCCCTGTCTAGTTCCATTTTGAATCTCGAAGCCGGAGGTAAGGGCCCCGTTCACCCGAATAGATGCGTGTGGTTTATCATACAGGGCAGAGATCCACGTCAACATGTTCTGTCCTAGGCCCATGGCCCTCAGTGTGTCCATCATGTATGACCAGTTAACACGGTCAAAGGCCTTTTCGGCGTCCGTGGAAAGGAGTAAGATCTTGTCCCGCGTCTCCCGTGCTCTGTGTTGTATGGAGAAGAGGCGCAGTGTACTGTCTCGCGCCTCCCTCCCCGGTATAAACCCCGTCTGGTCTTCATGGATCAGGCTTGGCAATATACGTTGTAGCCTAGTTGCTAGTACCTTCGTGAGCAGTTTCGTATCCACGTTTAGTAAGGATATTGGTCGGTAACTGCTACACTGTTCCGGGTCTTTCCCTGGTTTGAGCAGGACCGTGATAGTGGCGGCTAGTGATTCCGCTCCGAATCTTTTCCCCTCGGTGATGGTGTTGACCGCAGTAGTTAGTTGAGGTAGGAGAGTTGAGGAAAAGCGTTTGTAATAACCTATGGAGAATCCATCAGGTCCCGGTGCCTTGCCCGCCTTAGCGCTCTTCAAGGCTGCGGCCATTTCCTCAATGCTAATCGGTTCGTCCAGCGTATTCGCTGCTTCCCGTGATACCCGGCTACCTACGTTGTCTTGTAGGTATTCTTGGATAGGTGTGCTGGCGTGGTTTCCCATCGTCATATTTCCAGGGCCATGTAGATTATACAAGGCGTGGTAATATCGTTGGAATTCATTGGCGATGTCCTCAGGGAATTGGGACACTGTCCCTGTTTGTAGACGTATTTTATGTATCCGTGTGCGGGGGGTATCGCCTTTCAGGACGCGGGCTAGGTATTTGCCTCCTTTGTTAGCATGGATATAGAAAAAGTTCTTGGAGTGTTGTAGTGAGCGGTAGTATCGTTTCGTGAGAAGATCTTTCAGTCTGCGTCGGGCATCTGTCAGGTCTTGTCGGACACTGGCAAGTTGGTTTTGTTTGTGTTGGAGTTCCAGCTTTGAGATAGTCCCATATAGGTCCGCCATTTCCTGCATGGTTGCCTTCCGTCGTCGAGAGGCTATTTTTATAAGTATACCGCGGATGGTACTCTTATGAGCTTCCCAGAGTACAATTGGAGAGGTGTCTGACACATCATTTTCTTCGAAGTAAAGGTCAAGAGCTCGTGCAATTTCGTTTTCCACCTCGGGGTCCTGTAGCAAGGATTCGTTCAGACGCCAGGTCCATGTTGCCGGTTTGAACAGTGGCGATTCCAGTTCCACTGTAACCGGACCGTGATCCGACCATGTAGCGGGGTCGATTGTGGCCTTCTTCAGTCGCGACAGGCCTTCCTGTTGGATTAGTACGTAGTCAATCCGCGAGTAGCGGTTGTGAAGTGCGGAGTAGTGGGTGTAATCTTTGACATCCGGGTTGAGTACTCTCCAACAGTCCACCAGTCCCAAGTCACCCATCGACTTACGTATCGAGTGGATGCTAGACATAGGTATATAACAGTGTCCCGTGGATGTGTCCATCTGAGGGTCCAACGGGGTATTGAGATCGCCCCCCACAATGAGTGTGCCCTCCGAGAATCCGCTCAGTTTGTTCATTGTTCTCCGAAGGAAACGTGCCTGGTTTTTGTTGGGCACATAAATGGAAGCCAGGGTGTACATTCTGTCCGCTATCGTGCCTTTTAGGAAGAGGTATCTCCCTAGCTTGTCAGTTACCTTATCTAGTTCTTTGAAGTCCAGTTCTGCTGCAAGGGTGATAGCGACTCCTGCTTTACGGGTTGTGGGATGATTGCTGAAGAAGGTGTTGGGGTATTGCCGATTACGGAGTTTAGGCGCGGACCCCTCGAGGAAGTGAGTTTCCTGGAGCATCGCTATGGAGATTCGTTTTTTCCGTAGTTCACGAAGCAGATGGGTGCGTCGTTCCGGCACGTTCAGGCCTCGGCAGTTGAGAGCCATAGCAGCTAGCGGAGCACCGAGGTACGCCATCGTCAATCCGCCAGCCAGGAGGGGGCACGCGGAGATCCCAGCACCAGGTCTTATATTACAGCTAGCTGGAGGCCTGTCCACGTTCCCTCAAAGTCACCCAGTGATCAGTCCACAGTGTAGCCGCAGGTGCGGTGGGTCGATTAGCGTGGGATCAACGAGTGCGCAGGGCTCCCACCCCGCGACCGGTGCTATGTCAGGACGTCAGGCACTTCAGGTTGCGGGTCGATATGTCCTTATGTGGTAGGCTCAGAGCGACTAGGGTAGTAGGGGCGATAAGTGTACTCACACGCGGAGCACACCCTTGAGTCGGGGGGGGGGTTGTCACAGGTCCGTCAAAGTAGGTTGTAGAGTGAGGAAAGTGTGTGGGTTAAAAAAGTGGGGAGTTATAAAGACCCCCAAGTAGAGGTGGCCCCGAGAAGGGGAAAGGAAAGTGTCCACCTCGGTCCTCCTTTGTGGAAAGGAGGGTGTAGCCGTGCGACGGCGGGAGGTGCCCGGGCCCACCCCGGTAACCAGACCGATGTGTGGGCCTGTGGGAAGCCCCGACGTCTAAAACTGTGCACGGTTTTTGTTAGGGGTTAGCAGCCCCGCCCCAATCCTTCTTGGGCCGAAAGTGAGAGTGTTGTAACCGATCAATACTAACCAGCTCCCCCCCGCCGGCCCTCCAGCCTGGTGCCGGTATCGGTACATGGAAAGCCAAACATATAAACAGTAGTATACATACATTTCAACATTGTAACATATGAGGACAATACCCAGAGTCCAATCGGCTTGCCCCCTCCACCGTCCCGTCTCCCGCCCTCCCCGATTCCCCGGACCTGGATGCGCCTCCTGCATCCTGGACGTTAGTCAATGAAAAACAAGTAACGTATAAGTGACATCATCACGAACATTAGGCATGCATACATAATATGAGGTTATTATTATGTCTCATTCCCCTTCCCCCTTCCTTTTCCTACTTTCCCCCCATCTGTCTTCCCTCCCCCCTCTCTGTTTACCCTTTGTGTGGCAATTGGGGAATATATTCAATACTGTGTCTGCGAGATATGGCCCGGGTGTCTTCTATGTCCCAGTACTATCCCCCTCCACTTCTAAATATGCTAAATCCTCCTATCTGTTTCTGCGGGTGTGTTGTGGCGAGTGCCCCCTACTCCTGGGTATGGCAGCCCATCAAATGACTATCCAGAGTATAATGTGCCCCACCCTCTTATCTGCTGGTACTTAACGGAGGGAAAATATCACGTGGTGGAGCATGGCTTAACTAATGAAAGGCCTGCAAGATCCAGGGAGGTGTCATGTATAAGGCTATTGATGCGTCTTATTCCCTGTGTGTTGTGCAGATACTATAACCATTAATTCTAGGTGCAAAACATGCAGATCAGTGGGGTCGAGCTTAACCATTAGCTTATGTGCAGGGGTAGTGTCCTGTACCGTAAAACCGTGGTGGGCTTCTCCTGAGTTGCCAGCTGATGCTGGGGATTCCGTTCCTCGTGTGATGGAGCTTCGTGTAGTGGTGTGTGTTCATCCCCCAAAGTACTTAGCTCGTCATGTCATCTAGAGCTTGTGTTATGCCGCCCTCATCCGTTTGGTACGGCAGCTCCACTTGTTTCGTATAACGAGTGCCCCCCAGTTTCCCCACCCCAAACCTTATTCCCGTGTGATGGTATGGCAAGCTGTGTTCGAGCTCAGTCTCGGCAGGAAAAAAGAAAAAAAAGAAAAAAGAGAAAAATATACATGTACGTTACATCTTCGTTATCCAGCTGTGTAGGTCCCCGGATCGTCCAGCAGGGTAGCATGTTCCGTGAAATCTATGGCAAGTGCAGGTCTCCCAGGTGGGGGCGAGGATCAGGGAGACGTGCCCGGCGGGGGCGGCGACATGACCGCTTATTCTGGTGCCTCCTGGTTGTTGCGCCTTCGTTGCGCTGGTCCCTGTGGCGGTCCTCCTCCTCGCCTCCTGGGTGCTCTTTGCGGCTGTGGTCTCCCCCCTAGGGGGCCCAGGATCCAATCAGGGACCGAGATATGCGGTAGATCCATTTCTTCCAGAAATCTCGGAATCTCCTCGGGCCAGCGTATGGAGGACCATCCATTCTGGTGGCGGGCCAACAAGGCAAAGGGGTAGCCCCATCTGTATTGGATATTCCTCTCTTGAAGGGCTGCTGTTATGGGCTTCAGTGCCCTTCTGGCCTCTAATGTGATGGGGGAGAGATCATTAAATAGGGATACCATTGTGTCCCTAAAATTCCAGGTAGGCCTGGATCTGGCCGCCTTCATGATGGCGTCTTTGTCACGGAAGGAGCTGAGGCAGCATATTATATCCCTCGGGTTGTCGTCCGACGGCCTGGGGCGTAGTGCTCTGTGTGCCCGCTCATAGCTGAATGTGTGTGGGGCATCCGCTCCCAGGATCATGCGAAAGATGTCATTGAGGATGTTTTCAATAGTTTCCCCGTCTGATTCAGGGACCCCACGGACCCTAATGTTGCATCTTCTCCCCCTATTGTCCAGATCCTCTATTGTTCTCCTCATGTGTAGGAGCATTTCCCCCTGGCGTGCAAGGGCTGTATCGGTCGCCTGCAGCCTAGTGGCCTGGGTTTCCTGGGAGTGTTCCAGGCTTTGTATGCGGCCTGTATGAGCAGTTACTTCTGACCTGATTCCTGCAATCTCGGCTCGTAGGGCGTCCTGTATGGAGGTGGTATGTACCAGGAGGTCTGCTTTTGTGGCCATGGCAGCAGCCATTGATCTGATCTCCTCCCCGATCCCCTCTAGTGTAGCGCCACGAGGTTCTCTGGGGGACTGTTCTGCCGGCGCCATATTGGATCCGCTGGCCTCCCCGCTCATGTCGGCTTGGCTGTGGAGGAAACCGTCCATCGGGCCGTGAGTGTGCCCTATCTGGGAGCCCCTCGGGGTCTGGGGGGCATCAGTGCGACGGTGGCGTCCCATGTGTGCGGAGAGTTGCTGATTAATAGGCTGTGGTAGGTGCCGGCGGGTCGGAGCTCACTCTCTATGCGTCCATCTCGCTCGGAGCTCAGGCCACGCCCCTCGCAGTGTTTCCCTTTGGGGAAGCATTGGATTAGCTGAGATCATCACTGATAATCTCATCCGGGGGCGGAGTGTTGGCCACAGCAAGACCACCACGTATTGAGTAAATTAAACAATTTTATTAATGTCTCAAGGCGAGAGGCATAACTCTAATTCAACAGGAGTACCTCTAACTTTAAAAATACAACTTTGTATTCCTAACGTTAGAGCGCTCATTACAGGTCAAGAGAAAAGCCGCCATATGCCAATAAAAGGTTAACAAATAACACGGATCTGGTTTATTACGAAATAGATGAATCATTTTAACCTTTGGTCCAATTGAGTGTCAATTCCCCTGCATTCACCTTGCGGGAACATTCAGGGATCGTAGTTTTCAAGGCCCCATGACTTCAAATCACGAAATATCAGAGCAAAATACATCCGATGGTAAGATAACTTTTTTTTATATGTGTTGCATTACCATGGAGCTTCTTCGGAAGGATCACAGAGGACCTATACATACAATATAGTTCAGTTTTAAACATGTTGCTAATTTTAGGATTAAGCTAGGAATAGAATAAGGATGTCACTATTTCTGCTGTTTTAGCCGTTTGATATAAAAAAAATTTGTTCATTTATTTTTAAACTGAAATTTAATTCTGTAAATCTATATCTTAGCCATGATCTATTTTTAATTCATTATTTGTTATGATATCAGTGATATTAGTAAAGTGGACATTTATCTAGGGGCTCTTTTATGAAGTGCCCTCTAGTGGCTATCTAATAGACAGCCACTAGGGGAGGACTTAACCCTGCAAGGTAATTATTGCAGTTTATAAAAACTGCAATAATTACACTTGCAGGGTTAAGGGTAGTGGGAGTTGGCACCCAGACGACTCCAATGGGCAGAAGTGGTCTGGGTGCCTACAGTGTCCCTTTAAAAGAAAAATGTTTTTATTTTTATTATTATTATTGAGTTTACAATACACAAATAAGTGAGAGTCAAAAAAACAAAAATCGCCTGTGAACGAGTGTCCCCACATAAAGAGACTGCATGACAATAATAGAAGCTTCCAAACACTGTTGATATTCCAGCCTTTAAAATGGCAAAAATGCACATTCTCCATGAGGGACACCGCTTCTTGTGTATTTGTAATGCACATATATAACTTAATATCCCTCAATAACCACTCCAGCTGGCTGGTTCCCTGGCAGAGCCCCGTGGTGAAATGCCAGCTCACACCCTCAACCAATGAATAATGTTACAGTACAGTATGAGTTAGTATGAAAATGGGGAGCAGTAAACTTCTGCTTCACCACATCAAACTGGGGTACAATTAATGCCCAGCCGGGGGTAGGTAAGTGTCAAACTGTTCTCAAGTCGTTTACAATTTACCATCAAACCAATCCATGGTGGAGCTGTGAAATTTTGACATCAGTGATATTAAAATAAATTCTGACCTCCTTGAAATGAGGCAAAGAAAGAGAAAGGAACTGCACTCAATTCACTACAGACACGGGATGCATAACTGAACCGAGGGCCAGCACAATCCCATAGAGTAGATACCAGTGTTAGAGAGAAGATCCAGTCACTCCTTCACCCACTCCCAAACGCCATCCAAGAATTCTCTCCTTCACCATCTTTGTTTAGCTCTAGATCTGCAATTCCTTTTGGAGAGCTATGTCCCCTCTGGACCATTGAAAATGGGTTTCTAAATTTCAATGGATTTTGGGTCCTGGTCTTCTGAAGACCAAGCTTCTCAGCGCGCGCGTGTATGTGTTTGTTTGTGTTTCCCTTTGAGTTGCGAAATCGATATCTGAACTCCTTCTAGTGTCCATCAGAGGGAGAAACTATCTGCTATGCTTCCTTTAGGAAGGTTCCCAGGGCTATGGACACTGACTGTTCTGTCACCGTATTTAGTTCTCTTTTCTAGTTTTTCTAGCGTTTAATTTTTAAATTTTTTTTTTTAATCTAAACTTTGTTTTTGCTATCTAAATATATTGCAGCTTATAATTTTGATAAAACTGTTCACATGTTATTTTTATGCACTGTCATTAATATATAGCCTTATTCTGTATAGCTACTTAAAAAAAAGATTAATATGGCTGCTGCCATAGTTAGGCAACTAGGAATTTTGTCCTTGCACTTGGGTGTTTGTCAGCCCGTTCAACACTGCTTGCACCGATGTCTGCTTGTGCAGTGGTGGAAATACAGGGGTCACAGGGTGTGCGACCTGGCCCTCTGTGTTTCACCTGTCAGAGGGTGGCCCAAGAGCTGGCCACCATAGGGCCCCCCGAGGTGGACGGCGAGGGAGCTGTATTCCTACTGCTCTTCTTGCTCTGCGACCTTGCCCAGCCTGCTCTGATGCCGGGAGCCGGAATATGACATCACTCCGGCCCGGCATCATGACTACAAAAAGCCAAGTGCAAAAAACTGTACATTGCGTAAAACATCTGGTGTGTCACATCAGATTTTTAAGTTAAATGCCCATAACGTTTGGTTTTAGTATTCTTTATGTGTAAATACAAACATGTATTCCTGACACTATAGTGTTAAACTAACTAGGTTACGATCCCACCTCCAATCTCACAGAAAAGGTGTTTTACTCACTTTTGTCCCATGCTGCGCTGATCTTACCGCGGCTGGCCCCGTCTCCATAGCTGAGATTATCAATTTTGATCAATTTAGCTAATCTAATGCTTTCCTTTAGGAAAGCATTGGGAGGCTATTGCGCATGCATGGCAAAACACCATGCTGCGCCAATCAGCATCTCCTCATAGAGATGCATTAGATTAATGCATGCCTATGGGGAGCGTTCAGCGTGTCCATGCAGCACTGTAAAAAGAATCCGCTATAGTGGCCATCTGAGTGACTGTCACTAGAGGCGTTACTAGGCCTTTTCTCTGAAAATTTTCTCTTTACATTGAAAAACCTGCAGGGACAGAATATAGACACCAGAACCACTACATTTAGTTATAGTGGTTCTGGTGACTATAGTGTCTGTGACGAACAGCATTTCACCACAAGCGTTTGGAGGGGCCTGATTGCCAGCCTCTTGCCCCAGGATTATGGCCCATGCACTAAAACCTTGTCCCCAGATGGTGAAAGGGCTTGTACGTGCAAGTACCGAACAAATTGCCCTACGACCGACCACCCGGTATGTGGAGTGTGCCGCTCATCAGCCTCCCAGAAGATGCGGTTTGCGGTTAACCGCAGCTTAATTGACGAACGGCTGGGTGGTCGTCGTTCGTATGAACGAACATGTGGCGGCGGCCACCTTTAACTGCCGAATGCCCAGTGGTGTTTGTCGTTGTCCGCGTGGAACTGTTTTCGGCTACCATTTCCCACGAACACTGCTGGGACATCCAAACTTTCCATCCGTTCGTCTATATACATACGAACGCCGCGTCGTTCGTTAGTTTCACACTCACGAACTAGACTGACCCTATGATTAAAAACTGTGGAACTAATGCTGGGTTGAATTCTGCCGAACAGCCATTGAGACAACTTTAACCCCATGGCGATCCAACTGTATTCGTGAGATCTGAGCACGTTTCGGACATATTGAGCGCTCAGGTCCAAGCTATCTGGGGATATGTTGGACATATAGCTTAAACATTGTATTATATGAGTTATGTATTTTTATGTGGTTTTTGTTACAGTTTTTGACTTAGAGATATTTCCTGTACCTGGAAATTATTAAGTTACCACAGCCACTTAAGCCAATTAGCTCCAGGATAGAGTGGAGGGTTTTGTTTTGATTGGTTTATGCTCCTTTTGTTCCTATGTTCCATCAGGTCCAGGGGGTGTGCCTGTGGCCTGGAAATGTGTAAATAAGAAATGCAAGTTGCTCATTAAACCAGTTCTACTTGACCTTCAACTCGCAGCCTTGACTTGTGTTTGGAGGGGACAGCTATAATCACTACAGGGATTGCTATGCTCTTCATACTCCCTTAGCTTCACTGAGCTCTTGTAAGATCTTGTTCCTGTTCCTGCTTCACCCATTGGGGAAAGAGAGGTTCACTCACTGGAACCTGGAGCCTTGTCGTAGGTCCGGGGTGGGTAGGAGACGGCAAGACCCCAACCAAGCCGCGGCGGTTCATGGGGTCTGTGGTGGTTATGGTGTCTGGTCTGGTGCTGATGTTCCTTGGTGAGCGCTAGGAGCATCCTTCTACGGTCCAACCCTCAGCTAGCCTGGGGCAACCGTAACAGTGTCTCTTTAGGAATTGTATTTTTGTTGTTGAAAATTAAGCTTTGTTTAATAAAAAATTTAAAAAGTCTCCTAACTTTTTTTAGCTGGCACCTAGATTCCAAGCAAATTTGTCAGGCCCTGGTTTAGACACCAGGAAACCCCACAAATAAAGTTACCACCAATAGCTCGTCCCTGAGTGCCCTAGCTGTTAGAACCATGCCCTGATACCATGCTCTAAAAGGTTAAATGTTTGGCCGAGTTCCGAGCCAATGAATAGTTCCATGCAGCCATCCTGAGCTGGCAGGCTGCATTGGAGCACTCAACCAGCACAGATAGGCGACCTGGTGGTCAGATTTCAGATTGCTTGGTCTGGAAGTGTCTGCTAGGAGAAAGCAAGAGCCACGGCAGGGTGATTATCAGTCTTTTCTGCTTAGTTAGTAAAACCTCGTTATTGGACTCCTATGACAGCACTGAGACCGGGCCTGGGATCACCGATATTTTTACAGACACCGACAACTCAAAAATGGAAAACTTCGAACTTCAAATACTCGTAGGCACTAATGCCAAAACAACTGTCCACTATGTATAGAATCAACATGATACCAATCATGACTGAATTGGAATACCTTCTCACTGGATGGTAAAACCTCCCTTTGACTATATCGGGGAGTGTCACCTTACTAAAATCTGTAATAATACCAAGGCTTCTTTTTCAAAACATGGAGTGACAATGGAAACCTCAAACCATGCCACAAAAGTAACCCACATGGATCTTAGCTGCAGTACGTAATAGTATACTGCACAATTGGATCGATCCATGCCCTCCCTCATTATCGTTACTGCACACTAAGCTATCTTTATTTTATATGGACTGGGTAGAAACCTCACCAAATAAAAGTACTTTAACGAAAAAAATATTTCTTATCTGGCAAACATATGCTAACACATTGGATAGAACTATCCAAGCGAAAATGAAAACTACTTTTTTTATTCATGGTCTGGTACTTAAACAGGATAATAGCAGCATAATGCCAACCTTCCAAACCAAGTTATCACGAAACAGTCATCCTTAACAGTAAGCTACTCACGAGCTTAACCAGCCAAAACACTGAGAGAGAGCATGTTTAGTTCATTTTAATGTATTGTTCTATTTGTTGAACAATATTCATGTCTTTTTATTTTATTTTATTTATTTTTTTAGATATAATCTAATGCATAATTAAATATACTAAACATTGATTTAAAAAAAATGTTTGTATTTGGGCTGTGGAGTGTCTCTTTTAAGGATTTACCTGGCAACATCAATGTGTCCTCCAGCAAGTCCACAGATGCTGGGGGAGGTTAGGAGTCTTGCAATGTAATGACAATTAAACCACCATATTTTTTTTACATGTAGTAGGTATAAGATAACCAAATTAACCTCTTCCTGACCGCGGACGTATCAGGTACATCCGACAAAAACTGGTCCTTAACTTACCTGATATGTCCGCGGCTTATTTGAGCGCTGGAAGCGATCATGATCGCTTCCAGCCGCTCTGATGGTATTGCAGCAATGCCTCTATATCGAGGCATCATGCAATACTTCTCCTTACTGCCGGCTTCTGATGCTCTGCCTGTGCTGAGTGCCTCGAGGGACTAGGCACTCAGTGAAGAATTAAGAAAATCAAAGAAAATAATTAAAATTACATCATGGGGCTTCCGGGGGTGTCCATAGCCTGCCTCATCATAGAGGCAGGCTGGGCACATCCAATCTGAGCTTGCCCCTATAACAATTTTATTTTAACTATGATCCCCATTTGTCTGATCAGGTCAGTATTAGTAAATATTGACTCTGATCAGTTTGGATCTCCCTCCCTCTCTTCACTTGTGTTTGTTTTACTGAGAGAGGGAGAGAGATATGTGTTTTAGGTAGAGAGATTTAGGTATTTTTAGGTAGGGATTTGTAAAATTGTGAGACCCAAGAGCTCTTTTCCGAGCCATTAACCCCTATCTTGCCAGTGATCACTATAATCACTGGCTCTTGCACAGCAGCACTTTTTTGCTGTCTGCATTTTTTTAAGGGTTAATTGTATTTTTTAAAAAAAATTTTGTGTGACAGATCACTAAGTAAAGTAATTGTGATCATGTCACAGAGGTCGTATAGCACTGAGGAGGCGTATGCCATCCTTGCGTTAGTCTGACGCGTCTACGTCTGACTCCGACCCTGATTTTGACTTTGCCAGGTGCTCAGATACATCACTAGATACAGTGTCTGCTACTAGTGATGTATCTAGTTATGTTGTATCTGTGCCTGCTAGTCCCCCTGCCAGAAGGAGACGTGCTGCTCCAGCTGGCAGTACTGCTGAGGAGTTGGTAGTGCCTCATCGCCAGAGGCCAGATATCCCACCCTTCACTGCAAATCCTGGCATCAATGTGGATGTTGCAGGATTTAGCCATCAGCATTTTATGGAGGTGTTTCTGGGCAATGTATTGGGGAACATTGTCGCCCAAACTAATTTATATGCCAATCAGTTCCGTCCTTCTAAGCCTGAGTCTTTTTTGGCAAAGCAGCAATGGGCCCCCGTCGACATGCCAGAATTTAAAAAAAATTCTGGGCCTTGACTATGCTGATGGGCATCATAAAGAAGCCCTCCATCCGCTCCTACTGGAGCAGTAGCCCCATCTGCTCTACCCCCACTTACTCCCAGTGTATTTCGAGGAAAAGGTATGGAATGATTCTGCATTTCATTCATTTCAGCGACAACAGCCTGTGCCCTCCTAGGGAGCATTCCCAGTTTGACAGGCTGTATAAAATCCGCCCCCTGTTTACTCACTTCGCTGCCAGGTTTGCAGAGGCTTATACACCTGGAAGGAATATATGCGTGGATGAATCCCTGATGAAGTATAAGGCAAGGCTGGGATTCAAGCAGGATATTCCTTCCAAGCGCTCCAGGTATGGTGTAAAGGTGTATAAGCTCTGTGATTGCGAGACTGGATATACTCAGGCATTCTGGGTGTACGAGGGAAAAGATAGCCACCTTGACCCTCCAGGTTGCCAAGAACATATGGGAACCAGTGGCAAGATTGTCTGGGACTTGATATTCCCCCTGATGAACAAAGGGTGCCACTTGTATACTGACAATGTTTATACAAGTGTGCCTTTGTTAAAGCTACTGTATTGTTTTGATACAGTAGCTTGCGGTACAATGAAAAAGAACCGCGCAGGTTTCCCAGGACAACTTGCACGCACCCGGCTACGAAGGGGGAGACCTCAACTCTGCTCCAAGAGGAGCTGTTGGCAGTTAAGTACAGAGACAAGAGGGATGTGTACCTTCTTACCACCATCCACACTGAGAGGACTGTGGAGGTCTCTGTACGTGGCAGAGCTGAGAGAACAAGGAAGCCAGTGTGCATCAAGGCCTATAACCGGCATATGGGTGGGGTTGATCTAGCAGATCAGCTGCTGCAGCCCTACCCAATTATACGAAAGACAAGTGCCTGGTACAAAAAGGTTGCAATCTACTTAATGCAGATTGGAATCCACAGCGCTTTTTTGTTGTGCAGAAAGGCAAACCCCGGAATGCAACTGACTTTTTTACAGTTTCAGCTCAAGATCATTTCAGGGATTTGTACCGTGATGCACCTGCTCCCCAGGCGGTGATGGGAGAGAGCAGAGTTGGGGCTATTTTTAAAATCCCCCCTACTGCGGAAAGCAGAATCCCCAAAGCAGAGTCTGTTTTAAGAGGGGGCAGAGAAAAGATACTGAATATCACTGTCCTTATTGCCCTGGACAGCCTGGACTCTGCATTGGGGACTGCTTTAAACGATACGACATGCTGGTCCATTTTTAGTTATTTTTTTAACATTTGCTGTTCAATTTTTTTTTTTTTTGTTACGTTTATCCTATGTATGGTGGGCATGGGTGTACTCAGCAGGCCTTGCAGAAAACAGCTTGGAGTGTTTTCTTGCAATAACCAACAACATGCTCCCCTAAATCACAGTCAAAAAGCAATGTGTGTGTAAAAATGAAAATTGAAAAATTACCACCACACATTTTCTCCAATTTTTTGACTAAAACGATTGCATCAAAGGCATCAAAACACTCCATATACAACACCGTGTCAACTTTTCAAATATATGCATGCTCATGGCAAGAAAATAAATTGGGATATCTAAAAAAGCCCCCAAAAAGAAGATAGGCAAAGAAGATATGTCAGATTTGAAAAACACGTCAGAAGTTTAGCATTGCATCACCCAAACTGCCCAACAAACCTATGCATAGGTGGTATCACTGTACTCAGGAGATGTTGCTGAACACATATTGGGGTGTTCTTTGGCAGTAACACCTAACAGGAGCTGAGAATCCACGCCTAAATTAGAATGTGTGTGAAAAATAACTCAAAAAAATGACTACCCAAAAGTTTGACAAAGACTGGTGGTAGAATTAGTGCATGGAAAGTGTTAAAATACCACCATTAGAAATACCCTAGGGTGTTTTCTTTTCAAAACTATTTGGTTTGATGGGGGGTAAATTATTAGGGTTATTCGGGGATTCCTGACAGATATCAGTGTTACTTGCGTTAAGTTTGAAAAACAATGGTTTTCAAATAGCAAATTGCTACTTGTACTTATTGCCCTATAACTTGCAAAAATAAAAGCTAAGAATATGCTGACATTGGGCATTTCTAAACTCAGGACAAAATTTAGAAACGATGTAGCATGGGTGTTTTTTGGCGGTTGTAGATGCGCAACAGATTTTGGTTCAAAAGTTCAAAAAAATTGTATTTTATTACATTTTTCATCATATTTTATAAAAAAAATAATTATAGTAAATTATACGATATGATGGAAATAATGGTATCTTTGGAAAGACCATTTAATGGTGAACAAAACGGTATATAACATGTGCGGGTACAGTAAATAAGTAAGAGGAAAATTACAGCTTAACACAAACACAGCAGAAATGTAAAAAGAGCCCTGGTCCTTAACGGTAAGAAAATTGAAAAACTGTCTGGTCACAAAGAGGTTAAATGGACACTATAAGCACCCAGAACACTTCAGCTCATTGAAATGGTCTGTGTGCAATGTTCCTGTCCCCCTTAGTCCTTCAATCTAATACATTGCAGTTCTTGAGAAACTACAATGTTTATTTTGCAGCACTAAAACTGCTAATAGTGACTGTCTACCTGACAGCCACTAAAGGTGCACCTGGGAGTTTACCGGACTCTAGGTCACCTAACTCACGCTGGACGTCCTTACGCACTGCATGAGGATACCCAGTGTCATTGAAATGCCCATAGGAAAGCATTAAGTCAATGCTGTGTGAGTAAATACAAGGGTATTTTTTTGACCCTTTATGTTCCTCTGAGAGGGAGGGGGTGGCCCAGAAGGCACTATAGAATCCCCTTAAGAATTCAGGTAACATTCTCTGTTTGTGACCATGGCAACCTGCAAACAAAACACAGGGGCTTTCTGAACATGAAGAGGCAAGCTTCTTAAAAAATTCATTATTTTATTCTTGAGTTAGACACATTTATTTTAAATAGGACCTATCATAATCTCTATTTTTTTCCCAAAGCTCAGCCATGTATTATAACATGTTTGCAGGTGACATCTGGAAGAAGAATATCTATTCACCTTTACTTGATGTAATGATCATTTCTTGTGTATTGTGTAAGACGTTCCCTTTCACTATCACTACAGGTGATGTGAAAGTTCAGGGCAAGGCAGCTGGAAATTAATATTCTGTTTTTTTGAGTGCTTTTTTTTTTTTTACTGATTTGTGTTCGCAATCTTTAAAGACATAAAAGAAAAGAAAATATGTTTGATACACAATGAATAAAACAAAAACACATATGAATGTGCATTACTAATACCTAAGCATATACGCCGTCTCTTTCTAATATGCGCATGCAACATCAGCTTTTAGAGTCAACAAATATTGTCATGTTTCTATTCTGACTTGTTAAAATATTTTCAGAGGTATTTATAAGCACACCCTACTTTATCTTAGGTAAATATATTTTGATTGCTTTGGAATTCAAGTGAAGTTTTAATGCAATACATGTCGGCATTTTTCTGTGTATATGAAAACTTCACATGTAACAGAACCTTTTATTTATTTATTTTTTAATAAAGTTTGCTTCTATTAACTTTTCAGAGTTGGTTCTAAAAGTGCGAATTCAGAACAGCACTCTCGTTGACAATGACTTCATTGAAGTTGAAATGGATAGGGAAGAGCTTACGTACCGTGAACTGGTTCGTGTGTGCTGCTACGAACTTGGCGTTAGCCCTGAGCAAGTGGAGAAAATTAGAAAACTACCCAACACTATAATTCGAAAGGTAATGAAACATATCCCGATATGGCGTGTGTACACACTGATTCAGAGAATATATCACTTTGTGATTAAGGTAAGTTTTAAGTGGAATTGCTACATTATCGTTGTGGCTAATAAGGATACACGGTATGGTTGCTATAGAAAACCCTAGTGTTCATGTAACCACTCTTAAATGGTTTGACCCAAAAAAATCATGCGAAAGTGCCCATAGCCTCTTTGCAAAATAACTAGTGCAATGATTTATAAGGTTGCTGGTGCTTAGTGTGTCCCTTTGAATTTTTTTAAGGTCGTAGTTTCATACCTCCAAATATTGGGAGGTGGAGCACAAAGCTCTGCTGATGGCGAAAAGGCGTCCTCGTTATTTTTTCTTCTCTTCTCCTTTTATTTTTTTTTAACCTTTTCTTAAGCCCCTAGTATGTTAAAGATTATACTCTCCCTGGCCACTTGCCTGTATTTATATTGTCTTTTCTTTCTTGCACCGGATCTCAATATCTGGGAGAAGCCATTTTGTTCTCCTGTGCCCCATGCGGTCTGCTGTTTCACCCTTCTGTGGGATTGATTTTACTGATGGCTTATGGGTAGATTCAAACCGAAGCCTGAACCTTGCCTAAGCTCTGCCTGTCATGTTTTATCTACTTGACTGCGAAACGCGAGGAAAAATAGTCCCTACTTTTCCTTATTTATTTTATAAAAACTTGAGCACTGAGTAAAAAATTAAAATTGAGATCCAGACACAGGGAACAATATTGAAACCGATTAGAGGTGACAGAGCTGCTATAATGACATGCATTTTTGGGGAACTCGTCTCTGGCTTTTGCAAAAGCGGGACAACAAAGTGTCGCAAAATACAGACTGTCCAACACAATAGGACAGTATGGACGTGTATGTAGTTTTTGAAGGTATGTAGTTGTGCATGGTGCTTAACATAGGGGTACACGTTTCCAGAGTAGCATATATTCTGAATATTGATCCTTATGGTCAAAATATTCAGGGACCTGTAAAGAACAATGACGTTTCTGTTTGGCTTTGAGAGGTTGGATCATGTCTGGGCTTGTTTAGCAACACACAAGAAAAATATAGTTTCTCCTGATAAATATGCTGTGCAAACCACACCCACTGCAGAAATATCTACAGAAAATCTCTATTGTACAGAAACAAAAAAAAAGTCAAAGAAATATACTAACAGAATGGGATTACTTTACCTTTAAAAGATTATATGTCTACATCTTAAGTGAGATCTGTCACTTTTCTGAATAGGGTACCTTTTAATACCACGCTTAAAACGGCTAAATACAGAGATTACATTATTTTCCCTAGTTATGCGTCTTTTATATTACATAATTTTCAGAAATTATAAATAAAAAATATATATATATATATATATAATGTTATATGAGAGAGACATACACATATAGAAACCTGTAGCAGAATTTTTCCAAATCATCACATTTTTGGGAAATGTGCAATTCTGATTTCAATACTCTAGAGTTTGTTAAAAGTAAGCCCCACAGTGTCATTTGTTACTTTGGTGTTTTCTGACCATTACAATGCCAAAATGTATCATAAATTAATGTTGTGACAAGGCGTTATTCCCTTTTAACAATTCTTCCCTAAAAGGAAGAAGTGATCATGGTAGCGAGCTTCACGGAACAATTAGTTAATTGTTGCAAAGATTAGCCATCACTGGTTTAGGAGATATTAAGTCCAGTATTCTATGTATTACAGAAATTCGTTAATTTATTTTTAATAATCAATAGTCTAATCGTGTGTTTTTTTTGTTATTATTTTATTTTCAAGGACAAAGATGTTGCAAGACTTCAAGATTTCCAGGAGTTGGAACTCGTTCTCCGAACCGACAGCAGTATGTTTCGAACAGCGGCCACCCTGGCCGAGCGGCCATGTTTCAACAATAAAGCTTCACATCTAACATACTAATAGCATCACACAAAGGCATGTGTTCAAACTGAGTATATTCTAATAACCCAACTAAACATGGAACAATAAAATACTAATAATTAATCCGCTAAACGTTTCAAAAAGCACAAATCACTGGGAGAATGGGAGAAGCAGTATTTTTTACTAATTCCGTTAACTCATATTATTTTTTAATCGGCTGTTTTTTGCAGTATTTCAGGGGTGCCGTAGGGCTATTTTTACATAAATTACTTGGTAGTCTATCTGGCTTTTAATTTATAACCCAGGATCTTTCCAATCTTTCCAATATGTGTGAAATCCCAAATGTAGCTTTGTAGGCATATTTAATTTATTGACAGTGGACGTTAACAAAATGACCTTTATTCTGTACTAAGGAGGGCCTGTTGTAGCCTTTTTCTGACTGACACCAATTAATCTGACCTAATACAACAATTTAAAGAGATACATTATAGAAAAGATGCTTTGTTAAAGACTGCACAGATTTTTTGGAATTTAAGTACTTATTGTTTACAAATAAACAGCTACAATATTGTCTATGATCGTGAAATATTGTATTTCAATCACATTTCGCTGACACTTTCAAAGATGCTTGTGTTTTTAATAACTATTGTAGAGCAGTGGTCTTCAACCAATGGTCCACTGACTGGCGCCGGTCTGCGAAAGCTTTCACCCGACTATACCGTTGGGTGAAATTTTTCACGGACGGGCAATAAATTGCAGCAAAATATTTCCCCGGTGCTATGATCTTATGACCGTGTCTCCCTATCCCCTACCGGCTCTGCAGGACCGGAGCGGAGATTAGAGATCTCCCTCACCGGCCCGCTAGCACTGCAACGCTGGCAGCAGACAGGGAAGGGAGAGAGGACCCGGGGGAGCTCTAATCTGCAGCTCCACTGGGTTCTCCTCTTGCGAGCTCGGAGCTTTGCTGCGGTTACCACGGCAGCGCTCCGAATCTCGCAAGAGTGAACTCTAGTAGCTCCTGAGGCTGCTAGAGTTCACTCTTACCAACTGGACCACCAGGGCTTCTCCACAGGACCCCCAGGGATTGCCTTGTACAGTACCCCCTCCCAGGCAAAGGTAAGCAGGGAGAGGGGGTATCAAAATTACTATTTTTTTTTTTAATTAAAAAAAATATATACATTTATTAACCCCTTAAGGACACATGACATGTGTGACATGTCATGATTCCCTTTTATTCCAGAAGTTTGGTCCTTAAGGCGTTAATCTACCCTCCAACCCCCAGACCCACAATCATTCTCCCCTATACACACACACTGCCCCCTATACACATACACTGCCCCCCCATACTCACACACGCACACTGCCCCTCATACTCACACACTGCCCTCCCATACACACACACACTGCCTACTAAACACACACACAAACTGCACCCTTCACACACACACAGCACCCCTCACACACTGCATCCCTCACACATACCATTGGTTTTTATTTCTGGCTGACGCCGGTCCGCAAAATATTTCTCCTCTTTTTGCCGAGCTGCGGGTGCTAGAAGGTTGCAGAACACTGTTGTAGAGAACACACAGTATGAAAAATAAATGTGTTAATGGCGTGCCCACTAATAGTTTGCTATACGGCTATCTGGAAAATAGTTTGCTATCTGACTTCTGGTGTATAAAGCAATAAAGAATCCTTAGAGTTTAGAAAGGGGCTCTGATATTGCAATTCCACAACACAGCCATATCTTTAACTGATGAGAAAAAGTCTACAAGGAATGTCCAAATAGAAGTTACCTGTGAAGTCCATGTGGTATACTGCAGCCTTTCAAACACTCCTAGTGGTCGAGTGTTGTCACTGCATTGTGTTCACAAAAGCAGAAAACTAATTTTAAACACTTTTAGAAGTAAAGAAGAAAAATCTAAAACAGAACCTCATACGAAATATAAGAAAATATTTACTGCACTTTAACCAACACAAATATTAAAGCGTGAAAAAGAATGATGAGGAAAACAACACATTTACGATATTTTAAACGAACACATTACAGACGGTCTGCTGTGACCGTGAAAACATCTGCGTGGTGTTTTTTTCAGATGATTTTCCTCCTTTTTAAGTTCTAATTTTCTTTTATTTTTTTCAGTTTTACATATTTTTTATCAAATTTTTTTTTTATGCTTCCGAATGTGTGGCTGGAGGAGGAGGATGGATAAGCCATGGATCTGTGTTTTTCAAGAGGGCAAAATAAGGAAAAGAATACCGTCTGTGTAGGTGAAAGGACATCATGATGGGTGACTTTGAAATCAAAGAGTTCTTTTTGAAAAAGTTGTTTGGTTAAAGTAAAAGTCAACACTACTAGAAATGGAGTGTCTAAAGGGTACAGTATGACTTTATGATAATATCAATCTGCATAAAAAATGGTGTCAAATTTGACTAATGGAAAAATTATGGTGAAACAATGCAATAAAAATAACAATGCTCCGAACTATGGTACTTAACTCACCTGCATCATTTTGCCTGAGTGACTTGGTGATACACATCATCTGCACAATCATGTAGTATTTTGGGGGTGTAGTGTATCCCATTTCAAATTTAGCTAGCAATTTGATTGAAATTCTAAAATGTGATGGTGAATGGTCCTTCTTCTAACACTATCTGCATTTCAATTTATTCTGTTAGTACTTTAACTAGCTGATTCTTCCAATGGTCAGAAAAAAATATACACTATCTCCTTTTAGAGAAAAATACTAAATATTTCATAAAGATAGAATCTGGAATTTCATTGTGACCCCAGCCCATTACTATAATGTGTATATACTGCATAGGGAGTCACTGTGACCCCAGCCATTACTATAATGTGTATATACTGTATAGGGAGTCAGTGAGACCCCAGCCATTACTATAATGTATATACTGTATAGGGAGTCACTGTGACCCCAGCCATTACTATAATGTGTATATACTGTATAGGGAGTCAACACGACCCCAGCCCATTACTATAATGTGTATATACTGTATAGGGAGTCACTGTGACTCAAGTCATTACTATAATGTGTATATACTGTATAGGGAGTCACTGTGACCCCAGCCATTACTATAATGTATATACTGTATATGGAGTCACTGTGACCTCAGCCATTACTATAATGTGTATATACCGTATAGGGAGTCAGTGTGACTCCAGCCATTACTATAATGTATATACTGTATAGGGAGTCATTGTGACCCCAGCCAATTACGATAATGCATATATACTGTATAGGGAGTCACTGTGACCCCAGCCATTACTATAATGTATATACTGTATAGGGAGTCACTGTGACCCCAGCCATTACTATAATGTGTATATACTGTATATGGAGTCACTGTGACCTCAGCCATTATTATAATGGATATACTGTATAGGGAGTCAGTGTGACCCCAGCCATTACTATAATGTGTATATACTGTATAGGAGTCACTGTGACCCCAGCCATTACTATAGTGTGTATATACCGTATAGCGAGTCACTGTGACCCCAGCCCATTACAATAATGTGTATATACTGTATAGGTAGTCACTGTGACCCCAGCCATTACTATAGTGTGTATATACCGTATAGGGAGTCAGTGTGACCCCAGCCATTACTATAATGTGTATATACTGTATAGGGAGTCACTGTGACCCCAGCCATTACTATAATGTGTATATACTGTATAGGGAGTCAACACGACCCCAGCCCATTACTATAATGTGTATATACTGTATAGGAAGTCAGTATCACCCCAGCCCATTACAATAATGTGTATATACTGTATAGGGAGTCACTGTGACCCCAGCCATTACTATAATGTATATACTGTATAGGGAGTCACCGTGACACCAGCCATTACTATAATGTATATACTGTATAGGGAGTCACCGTGACCCCAGCCATTACTATAATGTATATACTGTATAGGGAGTCACCGTGACCCCAGCCATTACTATAATGTATATACTGTTTAGGGAGTCACCGTGACACCAGCCATTACTATAATGTATATACTGTATAGGGAGTCACTGTGACCCCAGCCATTACTATAATGTATATACTGTAGAGGGAGTCACTGTGACCCCAGCCATAACTATAATGTGTATATACTGTATAGGGAGTCACTGTGACCCCAGCCCATTACTATAAAGTATATACTGTATATGGAGTCACTGTGACCTCAGCCATTACTATAATGTGTATATACCGTATAGGGAGTCAGTGTGACTCCAGCCATTACTATAATGTATATACTGTATAGGGAGTCATTGTGACCCCAGCCCATTACTATAATGTATATATACTGTATAGGGAGTCACTGTGACCCCAGCCATTACTATAATGTACATACTGTATAGGGAGTCACTATGGCCCCAGCCATTACTATAATGTATATACTGTAGAGGGAGTCACTGTGAACCCAGCCATAACTATAATGTGTATATACTGTATAGGGAGTCACTGTGACCCCAGCCCATTACTATAAAGTATATACTGTATATGGAGTCACTGTGACCCCAGCCCATTACGATAATGCATATATACTGTATAGGGAGTCACTGTGAACCCAGCCATAACTATAATGTGTATATACTGTATAGGGAGTCACTGTGACCCCAGCCCATTACTTTAAAGTATATACTGTATATGGAGTCACTGTGACCTCAGCCATTACTATAATGTGTATATACCGTATAGGGAGTCAGTGTGACTCCAGCCATTACTATAATGTATATACTGTATAGGGAGTCATTGTGACCCCAGCCCATTACGATAATGCATATATACTGTATAGGGAGTCACTGTGACCCCAGCCATTACTATAATGTACATACTGTATAGGGAGTCACTATGGCCCCAGCCATTACTATAATGTATATACTGTAGAGGGAGTCACTGTGAACCCAGCCATAACTATAATGTGTATATACCGTATAGGGAGTCAGTGTGACTCCAGCCATTACTATAATGTATATACTGTATAGGGAGTCATTGTGACCCCAGCCCATTACGATAATGCATATATACTGTATAGGGAGTCACTGTGACCCCAGCCATTACTATAATGTACATAATGTATATACTGTATAGGGAGTCACCGTGACCCCAGCCATTACTATAATGTGTATATACTGTATAGGAGTCAGTGTGACCCCAGCCATTATAATGTGTATAGACTGTATAGGGAGTCACTGTGACCCCAGCCCATTACTATAATGTACATACTGTATAGGGAGTCACTATGACCCCAGCCATTACTATAATGTATATACTGTAGGGGAGTCACTGTGACCCAAGCCATAACTATAATGTGTATATACTGTATAGGGAGTCACTGTGACCCCAGCCCATTACTTTAAAGTATATACTGTATATGGAGTCACTGTGACCTCAGCCATTACTATAATGTGTATATACTGCATGGGAGTCAGTGAGACTCAGCCATTACTATAATGTATATACTGCATAGGGAGTCATGTGACCCCAGCCATTACTATAATGTGTATATACTGTATAGGGAGTCAGTGAGACCCCAGCCATTACTATAATGTATATACTGTATAGGGAGTCACTATGGCCCCAGCCATTACTATAATGTATATACTGTAGAGGGAGTCACTGTGAACCCAGCCATAACTATAATGTGTATATACTGTATAGGGAGTCACTGTGACCCCAGCCCATATAATGTATATACTGTATATGGAGTCACTGTGACCTCAGCCATTACTATAATGTGTATATACCGTATAGGGAGTCAGTGTGACTCCAGCCATTACTATAATGTATATACTGTATAGGGAGTCATTGTGACCCCAGCCAATTACGATAATGCATATATACTGTATAGGGAGTCACTGTGACCCCAGCCATTACTATAATGTATATACTGTATAGGGAGTCACTGTGACCCCAGCCATTACTATAATGTGTATATACTGTATATGGAGTCACTGTGACCTCAGCCATTATTATAATGGATATACTGTATAGGGAGTCAGTGTGACCCCAGCCATTACTATAATGTGTATATACTGTATAGGAGTCACTGTGACCCCAGCCATTACTATAGTGTGTATATACCGTATAGCGAGTCACTGTGACCCCAGCCCATTACAATAATGTGTATATACTGTATAGGTAGTCACTGTGACCCCAGCCATTACTATAGTGTGTATATACCGTATAGGGAGTCAGTGTGACCCCAGCCATTACTATAATGTGTATATACTGTATAGGGAGTCACTGTGACCCCAGCCATTACTATAATGTGTATATACTGTATAGGGAGTCAACACGACCCCAGCCCATTACTATAATGTGTATATACTGTATAGGAAGTCAGTATCACCCCAGCCCATTACAATAATGTGTATATACTGTATAGGGAGTCACTGTGACCCCAGCCATTACTATAATGTATATACTGTATAGGGAGTCACCGTGACACCAGCCATTACTATAATGTATATACTGTATAGGGAGTCACCGTGACCCCAGCCATTACTATAATGTATATACTGTATAGGGAGTCACCGTGACCCCAGCCATTACTATAATGTATATACTGTATAGGGAGTCACCGTGACCCCAGCCATTACTATAATGTATATACTGTATAGGGAGTCACTGTGACCCCAGCCATTACTATAATGTATATACTGTATAGGGAGTCACTGTGACCCCAGCCATTACTATAATGTACATACTGTATAGGGAGTCACTATGACCCCAGCCATTACTATAATGTATATACTGTAGAGGGAGTCACTGTGACCCCAGCCATAACTATAATGTGTATATACTGTATAGGGAGTCACTGTGACCCCAGCCCATTACTATAAAGTATATACTGTATATGGAGTCACTGTGACCTCAGCCATTACTATAATGTGTATATACCGTATAGGGAGTCAGTGTGACTCCAGCCATTACTATAATGTATATACTGTATAGGGAGTCATTGTGACCCCAGCCCATTACTATAATGTATATATACTGTATAGGGAGTCACTGTGACCCCAGCCATTACTATAATGTACATACTGTATAGGGAGTCACTATGGCCCCAGCCATTACTATAATGTATATACTGTAGAGGGAGTCACTGTGAACCCAGCCATAACTATAATGTGTATATACTGTATAGGGAGTCACTGTGACCCCAGCCCATTACTATAAAGTATATACTGTATATGGAGTCACTGTGACCTCAGCCATTACTATAATGTGTATATACCGTATAGGGAGTCAGTGTGACTCCAGCCATTACTATAATGTATATACTGTATAGGGAGTCATTGTGACCCCAGCCCATTACGATAATGCATATATACTGTATAGGGAGTCACTGTGACCCCAGCCATTACTATAACCCCAGCCCATTACTATAATGTGTATATACTGTATAAGGAGTCACCGTGACCCCAGCCCATTACTATAATGTGTATATACTGTATAGGAAGTCAGTGTGACCCCAGCCATTACTATAATGTGTATAGACTGTATAGGGAGTCACTGTGACCCCAGCCCATTACTATAATGTATATACTGTATAGGGAGTCAGTGTGACCCCAGCCATTACTATAATGTGTATATACTGTATAGGAAGTCAGTGTGACCCCAGCCATTACTATAATGTATATACTGTATAGGGAGTCACCGTGACCCCAGCCATTACTATAACGTGTATATACTGTATAGGGAGTCACTGTGACCCCAGCCATTACTATAATGTGTATACTGTATAGGGAGTCACCGTGACCCCAGCCATTACTATAATGTATATACTGTATAGGGAGTAACTGTGACCCCAGCCATTACTATAATGTGTATAGACTGTATAGCGAGTCACTGTGACCCCAGCCCATTACTATAATGTATATACTGTATAGGAAGTCACCGTGACCCCAGCCATTACTATAATGTATATACTGTATAGGGAGTCACCGTGACCCCAGCCATTACTATAATGTATATACTGTATAGGGAGTAACTGTGACCCCAGCCATTACTATAATGTGTATATACTGTATAGGAGTCAGTGTGACCCCAGCCATTACTATAATGTATATACTGTATAGGAGTCACTGTGACCCCAGCCATTACAATAATGTGTATATACTGTATAGGGAGTCACTGTGACCCCAGCCATTACTATAGTGTGTATATACCGTATAGGGAGTCAGTGTGACCCCAGCCATTACTATAATGTGTATATACTGTATAGGGAGTCACTGTGACCCCAGCCATTACTATAATGTGTATATACTGTATAGGGAGTCAACACGACCCCAGCCCATTACTATAATGTGTATATACTGTATAGGAAGTCAGTATCACCCCAGCCCATTACAATAATGTGTATATACTGTATAGGGAGTCACTGTGACCCCAGCCATTACTATAATGTATATACTGTATAGGGAGTCACCGTGACCCCAGCCATTACTATAATGTATATACTGTATAGGGAGTAACTGTGACCCCAGCCATTACTATAATGTGTATATACTGTATAGGGAGTTACTGTGACCCCAGCCATTACTATAATGTATATACTGTATAGGGAGTCAATGTGACCCCAGCCATTACTATAATGTGTATATACTGTATAGGGAGTCAATGTGACCCCAGCCCATTACTATAATGTGTATATACTGTATAGGGAGTCAATGTGACCCCAGCCCATTACTATAATGTGTATATACTGTATAGGGAGTCACTGTGACCCCAGCCATTACTATAATGTATATACCGTATAGGGAGTAACCGTGACCCCAGCCATTACTATAATGTATATACTGTATAGGGAGTCAATGTGACCCCAGCCATTACTATAATGTATATACTGTATAGGGAGTCACCGTGACCCCAGCCATTACTATAATGTATATACTGTATAGGGAGTCACCGTGACCCCAGCCCATTACTATAATGTATATACTGTATAGGGAGTCAATGTGACCCCAGCCATTACTATAATGTGTATATACTGTATAGGGAGTCAGTGTGACCCCAGCCATTACTATAATGTATATACTGTATAGGGAGTCACCGTGACCCCAGCCATTACTATAATGTATATACTGTATAGGGAGTCAATGTGACCCCAGCCATTACTATAATGTATATACTGTATAGGGGGTCACCGTGACCCCAGCCATTACAATAATGTATATACTGTATAGGGGGTCACCGTGACCCCAGCCATTACTATAATGTATATACTGTATAGGGAGTCACCGTGACCCCAGCCATTACTATAATGTGTATAGACTGTATAGGGAGTCACTGTAACCCCAGCCCATTACTATAATGTGTATATACTGTATAGGGAGTCAATGTGACCCCAGCCATTACTATAATGTGTATATACTGTATAGGGAGTCACTGTGACCCCAGCCATTACTATAATGTATATACCGTATAGGGAGTCACCGTGACCCCAGCCATTACTATAATGTGTATATACTGTATATGGAGTCAATGTGACCCCAGCCATTACTATAATGTATATACTGTATAGGGAGTCAATGTGACCCCAGCCCATTACTGCCTGTATAATGTATAGTCTATATGTAATGTAGAATTTACTACATATATAATGTATAGTGTATAATATACATTGTAAAACCTGTAAGTAGGTTACACTGTGATCCCAGCCTATTACTGCCTGTATAATGTACTGGATATTTACTTAATGTATAATCTATAGTCTGTACAATGTAAACCTTATACAGCTGGGTACACTGTGAGGTATAATGTTTATTATATAATGTATAGAGCCGGGCACACTGTGAGGTATAATGTATAGTATATAATGTATAGAGCTGGGCACACTGTGAGGTATAATGTTTATTATATAATGTATAGAGCCGGGCACACTGTGAGGTATAATGTTTATTATATAATGTATAGAGCCGGGCACACTGTGAGGTATAATGTTTATTATATAATGTATAGAGCCGGGCACACTGTGAGGTATAATGTTTATTATATAATGTATAGAGCCGGGCACACTGTGAGGTATAATGTATAGTATATAATGTATAGAGCCGGGCACACTGTGAGGTATAATGTATATTATATAATGTATAGAGCCGGGCACACTGTGAGGTATAATGTTTATTATATAATGTATAGAGCCGGGCACACTGTGAGGTATAATGTATAGTATATAATGTATAGAGCCGGACACACTGTGAGGTATAATGTTTATTATATAATGTATAGAGCCGGGCACACTGTGAGGTATAATGTTTATTATATAATGTATAGAGCCGGGCACACTGTGAGGTATAATGTTTATTATATAATGTATAGAGCCGGACACACTGTGAGGTATAATGTTTATTATATAATGTATAGAGCCGGACACACTGTGAGGTATAATGTATAGTATATAATGTATAGAGCCGGGCACACTGTGAGGTATAATGTATAGTATATAATGTATAGAGCCGGGCACACTGTGAGGTATAATGTTTATTATATAATGTATAGAGCTGGGCACACTGTGAGGTATAATGTTTATTATATAATGTATAGAGCCGGGCACACTGTGAGGTATAATGTTTAGTATATAATGTATAGAGCCGGGCACACTGTGAGGTATAATGTTTAGTATATAATGTATAGAGCAGGGCACACTGTGAGGTATAATGTTTATTATATAATGTATAGAGCCGGGCACACTGTGAGGTATAATGTATAGTATATAATGTATAGAGCCGGGCACACTGTGAGGTATAATGTTTATTATATAATGTATAGAGCCGGACACACTGTGAGGTATAATGTATAGTATATAATGTATAGAGCCGGACACACTGTGAGGTATAATGTATAGTATATAATGTATAGAGCCGGGCACACTGTGAGGTATAATGTTTATTATATAATGTATAGAGCCGGGCACACTGTGAGGTATAATGTTTAGTATATAATGTATAGAGCCGGGCACACTGTGAGGTATAATGTTTATTATATAATGTATAGAGCCGGGCACACTGTGAGGTATAATGTATAGTATATAATGTATAGAGCCGGGCACACTGTGAGGTATAATGTTTATTATATCATGTATAGAGCCGGGCACACTGTGAGGTATAATGTTTATTATATAATGTATAGAGCCGGGCACACTGTGAGGTATAATGTTTATTATATAATGTATAGAGCCGGGCACACTGTGAGGTATAATGTTTATTATATAATGTATAGAGCCGGGCACACTGTGAGGTATAATGTTTATTATATAATGTATAGAGCCGGGCACACTGTGAGGTATAATGTTTATTATATAATGTATACAGCCGGGCACACTGTGAGGTATAATGTTTATTATATAATGTATAGAGCCGGGCACACTGTGAGGTATAATGTTTATTATATAATGTATAGAGCCGGGCACACTGTGAGGTATAATGTTTATTATATAATGTATAGAGCCGGACACACTGTGAGGTATAATGTATAGTATATAATGTATAGAGCTGGACACACTGTGAGGTATAATGTATAGAGCCGGGCACATTGTGAGGTATAATGTTTATTATATAATGTATAGAGCAAGGCACACTGTGAGGTATAATGTTTATTATATAATGTATAGAGCCGGGCACACTGTGAGGTATAATGTTTATTATATAATGTATAGAGCAGGGCACACTGTGAGGTATAATGTTTATTATATAATGTATAGAGCCGGGCACACTGTGAGGTATAATGTTTATTATATAATGTATAGAGCCGGACACACTGTGAGGTATAATGTTTATTATAAAATGTATAGAGCCGGGCACACTGTGAGGTATAATGTATAGTATATAATGTATAGAGCCGGGCACACTGTGAGGTATAATGTTTATTATATAATGTATAGAGCCGGGCACACTGTGAGGTATAATGTATAGTATATAATGTATAGAGCCGGGCACACTGTGAGGTATAATGTTTATTATATCATGTATAGAGCCGGGCACACTGTGAGGTATAATGTTTATTATATAATGTATAGAGCCGGGCACACTGTGAGGTATAATGTTTATTATATAATGTATAGAGCCGGACACACTGTGAGGTATAATGTTTATTATATAATGTATAGAGCCGGACACACTGTGAGGTATAATGTTTTATCATATAAATGCAGAATGATTAATAATCAGAGGTATAATGTATAGCATATAATGTATAGAGCCAAGTACCACTGGTGAGGTATGTAATGTTTATCAAGGTATAATGTATATCAAGTACACTGTGAGGTATAATGTATAGTATATAATGTATAGAGCAAGGCACACTGTGAGGTATAATGTATAGTATATAATGTATAGAGCCGGGCACACTGTGAGGTATAATGTTTATCATATAATGTATAGAGCCGGGCACACTGTGAGGTATAATGTTTATTATATAATGTATAGAGCAAGGCACACTGTGAGGTATAATGTTTATTATATAATGTATAGAGCCGGGCACACTGTGAGGTATAATGTTTATTATATAATGTATAGAGCCGGGCACACTGTGAGGTATAATGTTTATTATATAATGTATAGAGCCGGGCACACTGTGAGGTATAATGTTTATTATATAATGTATAGAGCCGGGCACACTGTGAGGTATAATGTTTATTATATAATGTATAGAGCCGGGCACACTGTGAGGTATAATGTTTATTATATAATGTATAGAGCCGGGCACACTGTGAGGTATAATGTTTATTATATAATGTATAGAGCTGGGTACACTGTGAGGTATAATGTTTATTATATAATGTATAGAGCCGGACACACTGTGAGGTATAATGTATAGTATATAATGTATAGAGCCGGACACACTGTGAGGTATAATGTTTATTATATAATGTATAGAGCCGGACACACTGTGAGGTATAATGTTTATCATATAATGTATAGAGCCGGACACACTGTGAGGTATAATGTATAGTATATAATGTATAGAGCAAGGCACACTGTGAGGTATAATGTTTATTATATAATGTATAGAGCTGGGTACACTGTGAGGTATAATGTTTATTATATAATGTATAGAGCCGGGCACACTGTGAGGTATAATGTATAGAGCCGGGCACACTGTGAGGTATAATGTTTATTATATAATGTATAGAGCCGGGCACACTGTGAGGTATAATGTTTATTATATAATGTATAGAGCTGGGTACACTGTGAGGTATAATGTTTATTATATAATGTATAGAGCCGGACACACTGTGAGGTATAATGTATAGTATATAATGTATAGAGCCGGACACACTGTGAGGTATAATGTTTATTATATAATGTATAGAGCCGGACACACTGTGAGGTATAATGTTTATCATATAATGTATAGAGCCGGACACACTGTGAGGTATAATGTATAGTATATAATGTATAGAGCAAGGCACACTGTGAGGTATAATGTTTATTATATAATGTATAGAGCTGGGTACACTGTGAGGTATAATGTTTATTATATAATGTATAGAGCCGGGCACACTGTGAGGTATAATGTTTATTATATAATGTATAGAGCCGGACACACTGTGAGGTATAATGTATAGTATATAATGTATAGAGCAAGGCACACTGTGAGGTATAATGTTTATTATATAATGTATAGAGCCGGACACACTGTGAGGTATAATGTATAGTATATAATGTATAGAGCCGGGCACACTGTGAGGTATAATGTTTATCATATAATGTATAGAGCCGGACACACTGTGAGGTATAATGTATAGTATATAATGTATAGAGCCGGGCACACTGTGAGGTATAATGTTT
>OW240916.1:17406488-17444457 GCA_933207985.1 Pelobates cultripes
ATCAAATAACACAGCCCTGGCCTTATTAGATTACAGGCATTACAAAACGTCATTTTAGTAGACTCACATCTTCCTCGTCTTTGCCCCGTTGCCGCGCTTCTTCAGTCTCTGCCCTTGCCCTAGAAAGAGTTAAAGCACATATGCAACTAAACCCTTTTGTACTGTACGGTTTCAAAGTGTAAACAGGATCAAGATATAAGAAAATGTGTGTGTGTGTGTGGGGGGGGGGGGAAGAATACCTTTATTTGGTACTGAAGGGGTTAATAATCTAATAACATAGTAATATGTGTTCCTGGCTTATCTGGTGCTAATCTTAATAATAGAGGGGTGTGGGGTGGGGGAAATGGTTGCCAGTGTCCGGGAGAAACAGAATGTAAGTCTTCAATAAATATATTGTGGATGGCTAAAGGCTGGCCGATAATTATGCAAAATAAAGCCCTGGATTGTCTGCAGAGCTGAAATACCCACTTCTTCAGCTCTTCCTCCAGTTCCTTGTTCCTTTCCTCAAGCTTGCTTTTCGACTGCTTTATGACCAACAGTTCTTCCTCCAAGACCTGCTTCTCACACACAAGCTCATCCAACTTTGCGATCAAATCATTTTTCACGACATTTAGAGCATTTCTAGGCAATGGGGAAAAATAAAGTAGTTTAAAATGTAAGTAAAATAAATGTACTAAAAATGTACACAAATAGGAATAAACCCTCTCCGACCCCCCGAAAAATAAAATGTATATGAAACCAAAATCTCAACAAACATCCCAAACTACTATAGAGGCCTCTTTATTAAGAAGTGAAAACAGGGGTTTGGGTCAAAAAAGATCAAGGAAAACAAGAACGGATTTAAAGCAAGCTACTGTGCAATGTTACTACTGGACTGATGGAAATCGGAGCATAAAAATGTAGGAAGAAAGGATCAGATGGTGAGAAAAAAAAAAATATATATAATAATTGTAGCATACATGAGATACATAAAGCCACGTACTTTGTTTCTAGAAGCTGGGAGTTCTCTAGGATAAGATTTTCAACTTCTCGCCCCATTCCTGAAATAAACAAGATTATTCGAAAAAAAACAAAACTGAGAAACCGTTAATGTTTTATGGCTTGGAACAGCAAACATTGAAGAGATTGCTTCTTGTTAAGATGCCTGTAAGAGATATATTTTATTATATATAAATATTACAGTTAACACTAGCCTTACAGGCCGTTCCATCCCATAATAAATGTGCATTGTTCTATCACCTTTTATTTATTTCCCCTTACTGTGTCCATTAGAAGCCCCTGAATCTCGGTTTCTGGTCTTTCCTCATACATATTTCTCAGTTGTTCGTGCATGGAGCAGATTATAAGAACTAAGAGTTTCGCATTATGCTCTAATCTACATTTAAATCTACTGCAGAATTTATAGGTTCTTTTTTTGTGGTTAACAAAGCAGAAGCCAATCCAGCAACATAAAAAAGCTTACCTAACAGATCTGCACCTTCATCAACGTCCCCGATTAGGTCTGTTCCAGCTGATGAAAGCTCCTCAAACAAGGATTCCGTGTTCCGATCAAACCCTTTGTTTTCAATGCCCTTTGTTGGAGTACTGAACGTGGAGGGAAAAAAATGGTGAAAAATAAATACATGCATAATTCGGAGGACGAGGAAAACTTTTGAGTGGTTTTCTAACTTCACTTCAGTTTCTACAAAAATGTGAGTTGTAAGGTATATATAACTGGCAAACAAAGATGCCCTGGTTCTGGGGCCAGCAGTGTTTACTGGCTGACAATATCAGGTATACAGTTAAAACAAGAGTCCTGGGTTGGCAGGTATCAGAAAACCTATTAAGAGGACTCGACTGGGATTAGAACACTTGTGCTCCTTCTAAGACGCATATGCTCAGTATTTCAGTCATTGACACCAGAATGCAGAGGGCCAGTTGTAGAGGTTAAGCCAAAACAGAGTAGAGAACAATTAAAAATGTCTGAAATACATTTTGCTCACAAGTGTCATTGGAGAGAGAACCTATACCATTTGCCCATAATGCGGACAGACCTCCTGTGCACAAAAATAGCCTAGCACCAATGTGTGGTTTTAGTAATTAAAGGAACACTATATGGTGAGGAACACAAACATGTATTCCTGACCCTATAGTGTTACCACTGCCCCAAGAAGCACCTCCAGCCACCGGAGGAGGGTCCACTGGAGGAGTCCCCAGTCTTTAATGTAAACACAAAATAAAAAAAAATCTGCAGGGACTGACTATACTCACCAAAACAACTACATTAAGCTGTAGTCGTTCTGGTGACTATAGTGTCCCTTTAAGGCCCAAAGTTTCAGCAAATAAAATTTGTACCTGGAAAACTGAAATCCTTTGGGTTCCTTATCCATGTCCAGCTCTGGTGTTGATTCAATGATTGACTGAACCTCAGATTTCTCCTCATTGTTATTGGTACCTATAAAAAAAAAATAAAAAATAAAAAAATCTAATATTAAGCTGCTTTATAGGGGAAAACGACCACGGTTTATATGAATATATATATATAAAAACAAACCCAAAGTTGTGAATTGAAGAAATGCATTAAAAAGTTACATTTTATTCCAGGTGACCAGTGACTTTTTAAAGGGATAGTATAAGCATAAAAGCCAGGAGAATCACGAACACACTGAATTTCTACTCGTATGGTGGAATTTTCATTAGCCAATGGCTAGAGGAAATTTTGAGCTCTGATAGTTAATTGATTACATTGCAGTGTTCATTTAAATGTTTAGCTTTAAAATTGCAATTGTAAAATGTTTCCGATAACTGCTAAATATTGATTGGGATCATAGACCTGAAATAATAAATGCATAAGCAAAATGCCATTAAAAGGATACCACAGTCACCAAAACAACTTCAGTTTAACGAAGCAGTTTTGGTGTATTGATCATTTCCCTGCAGTCCCTGCTCAATTCTCTGCCATTTAGGAGATAAACACAAAAACAAACAAACAAACAAAGCTTTTCTTTGTGTTTATACAGCCCTGGCCAAACCTCCCAAGACTGGATCACACCGATAGCTGCATGAAAAAAAAAATGGTTCCATTTTAATCAGATATTTCGCTGTAGGAGTTTTATTCTTTTTATCTTCTGCTCTGTAAATTAAAACTTTAATCACAGACAGGAGGCTCCTGCAGGCTGTAGCAGATTATTGTCAGATATGGAGAGAAGAAATTCTAAATTAAACAGAATGTGCAGTAAAGGAAGTTTAAACATTAGATCTCTCTTTACAGGAGGTGTTTAGGACGGCTGTGCAAGTCACATGCAGGGGCACGTGACCAGGGCTGTATAAACATGATCTATACACCAAAATGGCTTCATTAAGCTACAGTTTTGGTGCCTATATTGTCACTTTATTTTTATGATGTCAAAGTAATGGATTTAAGAAAGAAACAACTGGGGGGGAAAAAAAAGCACACACACATCAAAAACTAACATTTGACTGATACAAATTAAACCGGTTCCAATTAAATTACATTTCAGTTAGGCAGGAAACTCCAGAGAAGATTATCTGCACCATCTCAAGAAAAATGATACATTACTTGTGTAACAAAACCATATAAAAACACACACCCACCAAGAAAACATTACCTATATATTAATAAAACGCTGTGTCACACAGAGAGCCAAAAACCATTACCTCGAGTACTATATATTAATAAAACGCTGTGTCACACAGAGAACCAAAAAACGTTACCTCGAGTACTATATATATTAATAAAACGCTGTGTCAGACAAAGAACCAAAAAACGTTACCTCGAGTACTATATATTAATAAAACGCTGTATCACACAGAGAGCCAAAAACCATTACCTCAAGTACTATATATTAATAAAACGCTGTGTCACACAGAGAGCCAAAAACCATTACCTCGAGTACTATATATTAATAAAACGCTGTATCACACAGAGAGCCAAAAACCATTACCTCGAGTAATATATATTAATAAAACGCTGTGTCACACAGAGAACCAATAACCATTACCTCGAGTACTATATATTAATAGGGTGCTGTACTATACAGGAGAGCACAGGAAGATCACCCCATTACTACAGGTCCATATGGTTTCAATATTTACAACAACAAAAAACCAACAAAACTCTACAGAACAGAAATGAGACTTGTATTGACCACCATCACATTTACAAAGCCCGAGGCCATCAGTCTACCAACGCTACTTTAATGTATTGCGGTTCTATCAGCCATTACCCCACAACAAAATGCTTTGTTTGCACTTAACATCCTGCAGAGTCCTTTCTTTCACATTGAAATCTGGCAACGTTACCTTCAGCGCAGACGTAATCAATATGTTCTTTAAAAATCAATCCATTAAAAGGGAGCCTAGCATTAATAAATTATTTGGTAAAGACATTAAGGACAACTATATAGTTATCTGGGATTTAAGAAAAATGCTGTGACAAAGATCTGACTTGTATAGGTTAGAGAATCCCTACCAATAAGAAAAGAAAGTCTTACAAAAACAACCTGCAACACAGTTAAAGGCTGTAATGCAGGCTTAGTGCAACACAAAACCCCATCTAGAGGCCTAACCATGGATCGAACAATAAAAGCACAAAACAAGATAGAAAAAACACATTATGTAGAATAGATTAATAGTGTTTAAAGATGCATCCAAGTAAGCACAACGTATAAAAATAATAATATAAAAGTGTATTGGTTCATAACTATAAAAAGAAAGATTGAAAATCTGCATTATTCACAGGTCCTAAACAAACTGTGCAGGTTCACGACAAGGGCTATGCAGTACCTTAATGATTTGTATTTAATTAAAAAATAAAAAAATAAAAATAATCATTTTGGCATCTCTTTGTTCAGATGCGAAGTTTGAGTCCATATGAACAGAATACCAGTGCAGAAACAACGACTTAAACGTAGTATAAAACAAAACTCCCTGATGTTCCAGAGCACTAGACATTCTCCTCAGTCATCCGTGGTTTTCGGGTGTGCATTCTGACTTTGTGGTAGTGGAGTTATTTCAGCAGTAATGTTATATGTAGTAAAAGTGGCCGTGTCTGATGCTGCATCACTAGCCATGCGAGAACAAAATATCCACGGAGACCAAAACAGTCCTTGCTTATATTCCCTGGAAATTGCATTTTTTTTTCCTATCAGTAATCTCACAAAATAAAGAATACTATTTAGAATTTGTATGGTGTAGTTTTCTTATTTTATTGATGGATGTATTCTCCAAAAAACTCTGTTCTGGGATCAGAATTTACAAGAGTACATCATTTTCAATTGCCATTTCCTATCCATGTGGAAAAATCAACATCAATTATTTAACAGACAATTACCATGATACACAGAGGGACCAGTTGCTGTGACAAATACGAATGCATAAAAAAGTTGCATATAAAGTGAAATACAGGATGTACAAAAAAAACTATTAAAAAAAAAAAAAAGGAGTCAAACCAAGGATGTTTTGGGCCAAAACCAAAAAGGTTTTCATTGAGAATACATTGCGGATCCTGCAACGAGGACAGTTTCTATGATAGTTACCATGGTATCACATCATCGCGAATGCACATACATTTTTGATCGGCTCTTCTGACCAAATTGGCTACTAAGTAAATTCAGAGACCATGGGAGGCATAAGCTTTAGCACAGTTACTATAGGAAGCATAACCAGAAACCTGACAGAAAATAAAGTCAAACAGAACAGGATTTGTTTCACCCAAAATGTACAGTGTGCTACATTGCGTTCTCACAAATTATCATCACATGGAAACTTTAGTATCATCCCAACAATGTAACAGAGAGAATCTCAGCACTAGTGGTAGTAGTTCGAACCAAGCCCTTAGCTATTACCACAAAGAGACTGAACTGTGGTGGTGAATAAAGGCTGACTTTGTAATGCATACGGACCCTTTAAGACTGCTTACCCATCGATGGTGCAGTGGTCTCCTGAGTGACACGCACATCATCGCTGTTCTTGTTATTTGGCAGATTGTTATTCTTTGCATTGGCTTGCCTTATGACATCATCTTTCTGTGCCTTGGAGGCGGCATGGACCATGTTGTCTGAATCGGTACTGCCGGTCTTGGGACCTGACTGGCTAATCTTTAAAAATTCATCCTAAAACAAGATTCAAAAACAAGTGTGATGAGATAACATTGAATTAAAACCTGTGTACATGTCCTCAAAATAAATTCCTGGATGGGAACTTCACAAAATTATAAAAACATTCTATCTGATATAACTCCTGGTGCTCACCAATTCTAATTCTGACGTGTCCCCCTTAATCACTGAGGCTAGGCCTGATGTATCGAACCCTCTGCTGGGGCGAATCTTTACCTTCAAACTGGTATTACAGCGTGCGTGGTTTTGTTCTTGAAGTTTCCACGGTCCATTTCCTGGTGTTTCACCGCCACGTGCATCTGGTAAAACCAAAGAATCTCCAGAAGCCAAAGGAAAGATTCCGAGAGAGATGGGGCGGTCTTTTCTGTTTAGGAGGAAATAAAAAGGAATACATTGTTTAGGAGCAAACCTAAACTGTGGAAATATAAAAACAAAGTCGCACTTCAATACAGGTTTCCAGAGAATGGCAAGTTCTTCATTATACTTTGTCGAATTGTAATTTATTATCAAACATTCATATGCCTTTCTATGACTGTCCCCTGTGAGATGACTTACAGCATTATTTCATAAAGTGAGAACGCAAAGTTTATTTCACGTTTAAGGCCAAAATAGACAAACTAGAAAGCTATTCTGGTTTGGCTACTTTAGTCTTAAAGTGGCACTGTCACCGCCTGAGGACTTTGTATAATTTGCATTCTGGGTTCTACTTATTTGAACCTCCCCCTCTCAGCAACCTCCATCTTTTTCCGGCCAGTCCTCTTCTGCTCCTGCTTGAGATTGCAGGAGCCGATGTCCCTGCTGTAGTCTTGCACATGCACAAGAGTACAGCCACAAGATCTATGGAGGATCCCGCGAAACCGTCCATAGACAGCGATTAATAACCTGCAGCTGTCACTGGTGACTGCTGGGGGACAGACACTTCTTATAGAAACATAGAATGTGACGGCAGATAAGAACCATTCTGCCCATCTAGTCTGCCCAATTTTCTAAATACTTTCATTAGTCCCTGGCCTTATCTAATAGTTAGGATAGCCTTATGCCTATCCCACGCATGCTTAAACTCCTTTCACTGTGTTAACCTCTACCACTTCAGCTGGAAGGCTATTCCATGCATCCACTACCCTCTCAGTAAAGTAATACTTCCTGATATTATTTTTAAACCTTTGTCCCTCTAATTTAAGACTATGTCCTCTTGTTGTGGTAGTTTTTCTTCTTTTAAATACAGTCTCCTCCTTTACTGTGTTGATTCCCTTTATATATTTAAATGTTTCTATCATATCCCCCCTGTCTCGTCTTTCCTCCAAGCTATACATGTTAAGATCCTTTAACCTTTCCTGGTAAGTTTTATCCCGCAATCCATGAACCAGTTTAGTAGCCCTTCTCTGAACCCTCTCTAAGGTATCAATATCCTTCTGAAGATACGGTCTCCAGTACTGTGTACAATACTCCAAGTGAGATCTCACCAGTGTTCTGTACAATGGCATAAGCACTTCCCTCTTTCTACTGCTAATACCTCTCCCTATACAACCAAGCATTCTGCTAGCATTTCGTGCTGCTCTATTACATTGCCTGCCTACCTTTAAGTCATCAAAAATAATCACCCCTAAATCCCTTTCCTCATATGTTGAGGTTAGGACTATCAAATATTCTGTACTCTGCCCTTGGGTTTTTACGTCCAAGATGCATTATCTTGCACTTATCCACATTAAATGTCAGTTGCCACAATTCTGACCATTTTTCTAGTTTACCTAAATCATTTGTCATTTGGCTTATCCCTCCTGGAACATCAACCCTGTTACATATCTTAGTATCATCAGCAAAAAGACATACCTTACCATCAAGACCTTCTGCAATATCACTAATAAAAATATTAAAGAGAATGGGTCCAAGTACAGATCCCTGAGGTACCCCACTGGTGACAAGTCCAAGCTTCTTGACGGAGGTAGCTCTGTCTTAGAATATCTTATGATTTTGGGGTGGGGGGAATGACAGTGCCACTTTATGTTTGAAATTCACTTTCAATGGATGTCCAGGATTAATCCTTCCCATTATTTAACCAATTTTAAGGAAGATTAATATGTCCTGTCTGCTTAAGGAGTCAGACTAAGCACATGGGAGTTTAGGACAGGGGTGTCAACTCAACCTGCAGTAGTTTGACTGCAGCTCACCCTATTGGATTGCCAGAGAAAAGCAGATAATTATAGAAGACGTAGTTTGGGGGGATGAATTGACAGCTAACAAGGCAACAGAACAGAAAGAACGTAAGCAATGCATAAATCCATATCTCAAAAGTTCCTGCAGCTTTGATCAATACACTAAAATCAGAAGATGGCAGACCTCTTAAATCCAGAAGAGGATCCACCAACCACTAACATCTGTGCTGTTTTATTTTTTTGTCCTGCAAGGGTTTCTTGGGTTATGAAGTCCAGCACCCAGCCACATTTCCACTCATCTCGAAATCAGTCAATAAGTAGACTTCAGTCATACCTCTGCTGTTAACAGTATTTGCATGCCACATTCACAGTTTTGTGAAGTGGGCTGCCCTCTGAGAGCTAGGAGTGAAGACGACGAACATGCGCACACACCACACACCCACACAACTTAAATGGACCATTGCCAAGCTGGAAGTCAAATTCCTCCTTTAATTTCAGTCACTAAATACACAGTCTTATCCCTGCAGAAATATTAGCTAATTCCTGCAGTTGTAAGCTACTTTGTGTCAAGGGTTCGTGACATATCATAACCTATGCAGGTTGCAATGGAGCTTTGACTGTCCCTTTCAATACAGGAAGCCAATTACAGTCTTATAGATGTTTTTCTGTCTCTATGCCTCTAACGTAAACCTTCACCGACCCTATAAGCTACTACATGGGATGACGGCAGTCATGGTATCTCCCAGCAAGCAGCTTTTCCCTCTTGCCCTTCTATCAAACTTTGCAGAGTCACCGCCTGACACAGTACAGTACTAAACACTTGACAGACACACACAAAAGGAGCCATCAGCGATATGGTAACATAATGGTGCCAGTCAGGAGTCCTAGTGGAGGCAAAGTCTAAGAATTTGTAATTCAGGGGAATTACAAGCTTTTCTGATTTGATTAAAAATGAAAAGCAATTTGATCCAATCACGTGCCTCTATTTTAGCTCAAGTTTGCGGTGAGCACATACACTCAACATGTCAAAACAGCCATCAAGGATAATGTATCAATCAATAAGGCAATAATGACTCTGTATTCGTGAATTCCTCTCCTCCTGTTCATGGCTAGTGAGTACAAGCACTGTTAAGCTACAACACAGACAATGTATAAAATGCAGTACTTGCTACATTAAGGGAAATAAATTAAAAATGTACAGAGGGGTTAATATTTAATGCACATTACACTCATTAACCAACTTTTTATTTATTTTTTAAATAATTTCAAAGCTGCACTCCCCAGTTAAAGCTAAAAATTTAATATGACAGAGTACATAGCTCTGGATGTTACTCAGTGCCATGTATAAAGGAGGACAAGCTACGACGCACAGTAAACAAGGAATCCCAAGGCTCAGAAGAATGAAGATATTTGTTGTGAAACCCCATTAATAAGAGCTGCGTATTTGAAATGTCCTTGCTAGTACTACGCAGCTGACACTGCAGAAATGTGCCCTCTTTACCCTTCATTAGATCAGATTGCTCTAATTCTCGAGTACTTCATTAAGCCAATACACACTATTCCGGTTGACGCATCCCATGGGAGCGTGTATATTATACAGTAACACAGATGCACGGGAGGGAGACTGTAGGTTAGAGCACAAATGCTTTCTGCCTATCTACAGACAGTGATAAATAGCACAGAGCTCGGGTAGAACAAAAACAATGTCTCCCCATGGATTTAAAATGAAGGCACTAATTAGAAAGTCATTTTTTCATCACACAGAGCATGCCACAAGCTACAGCAAGGTGACTGCTTTACGAGCAGAGTTTGTTAAGGAAAAATCACCTTAATCAACTCCGTAGAAGATTATTAAATTGTAGCTGTAGTCTCTGGCAACTCACATTCATCACAGTGATAGTTAATAAACCAAGATAAATCAAATCTCTTTCCTGATACACATTAAAAAGGAAATAAAGTCACAGGTCAGGATTAAGAGGGCACTGGTGCAATTATGAATAAGTTTATTAAATTATGTATTACTTTAAAACATACTTAATATAAAGGTTGATGAAAAGAAAGATAGTTATTCGCTTGACAATATATCTAGTAAAGCCTCATTCAGTGTTTATACTTAAAATAATAATAATGCACTATACTTCTATCAGTAGCTTGTTCTTTTCAAGTCAAAGAGGGATACACACAGTCTAGAGAATAAGAGTTATTATTATGGAACAGGCCAAGTTAGATCTGATACATCAAACCACTTAACGCAGTATTAAAAATTCTGTATTTTTGGAACATTCTAAGCAGTAAATACACCGTTCCAAAGTGCAGACTTAGTTATCCTATAAAAATATTAAGACAGGTGATGGCAAAAATCGCACAATCAGAAATGAAAGAGAAAATCCCTTCTCTGACGTAGGGATGACTAATACATCGCCAGCCATTACTGCACACGTAGGGTTAAAGAAAAGCAGACATGCAAGGCCTTCGTACCTGAGTATCCTCGGGAGCTTCTGCGTTAATGCCGGCAAGCCGTTGGAGAACGAGAAATGCACAAGTAACAGAACGGAGAGGGACACTAAAATCGCCGAATTAATGACCACCGCCCCGCCAACAAAGCCAAACACAAACAAAAGCATGCATCTGGGACTCATGGCGCTGAGATGGCATGGTGGCACGCCGGTATCGAGAAAGCTACACGGCTAATAAGGGTGTATCTTGGGTCTGCCGAGAGCCTTTCATTCAGCTGCTGCCACAAAAACAATGCCATTAGCTGCAGTTCTTCCCGATCCTGCAGCAGCCAAAGACCGATGACATCATCCCCCTGACTGCTCTCTCTCCCTCTAGCTCGCTCTTTCAGAGATAAATAAATAAATCAGGGGCAGGCTGCTCTCTCCCAGGCGGCATCCAATACGCTTCCATTAACTATTCTGTGACTTGAGCAGTTCAAAAAACAAACCTATACAGACTGAATGCTCGAAAAGCAACATTGTTTTATAGTTTACATTTTATTTCAAACTTCCACCTAAATATTTTATTTTTTTTAATTCATTTCACAAAATAATTTACAAAAAAAAAAAAACAACACACACACCAAAAAACATTAACAAGGTTAATATTTAAAAACACGAACACATACTATTAAAAATACACAAAAAATTAAAAAAAAATCTTAAGTAGCTAAAGTTTTAGTTTCAGCGAATTTCATCTCTGTTCTCCTACTAAATTCCAAACATTCAGCAAACTTCTCTGCATCAGCCGAGTAATTGTTCTAGGATTTAAACACACAATGGATACATTCTCTCTGTTTAACAAACGTTGTAGGGGTGGGTGTGCCCCCTCCCACCCAATTTATGTTAAGCAAAACAGTTCTTACCTAATTTTACTGTGCATGGTAGATTCCAGCTGGTCCCCTCCAATAATCTGCTGGAGTTTTGTTCGCTCCAAGTGTTCCATGTAATTGTGAATCATCTACAGAAACATTAAAAAGGGGGGCAAGGTGACCTATTGGCTATAATAAAGAAACACAATTAAAAATAATAGACCTCTCCGACCTTCCATTGTAATATGTTCAAAGCAATACAGACCACCAGAGAGAGAACTCTTCCATATCAACTGTTTTTGCCTCCAATTTGCAGTTTTCTAATTCTCCAAAGTCCCCAGTCTCCAGAGTAAACACATTAATGGCAATAAGTAAAGAATTGTGAACGCAGAATGTTTTAGGAAACTATGTATTTGGGGATTTACCACACTATCGCTAAAATGGAACCAAAATAAGCTGAGTTCGCAGGAAGACGGCAGCTTGTACGCTTTAATAATCCCATAATCTAATAGTTTAAATCGAAGTGTACATTTAGAGAAGTTACAAATATACAGGTCCTAGTTCTGGAATTTGGATAATTTTGCCTTTTGTTGCTCACCGATATCTGCATTATACAGAGGAAAGGTATAAGCCATTAGGATCATTTGTGTAGTACCTGGTCACGGACTAGGACTTAAAGGACCACTATAGTGCCAGGAAAACATACTCGTTTTCCTGGCACTATAGTGCACTGAGGGTGCCCCCACCCTCAGGGACCCCCTCCCGCCGGGCTGGATGGCGAGGAAATGGGTTAAACTTACCTTTATTCAAACGCCGAGCTCTCCTCCTCCTCTCCACCTCCGATCCTCCTCTTCGGCTGAATGCACATGCGCAGCAAGAGCTGCACGCGCATTCAGCCGGTCTCATAGGAAAGCATTTACAATGCTTTCCTATGGACGCTGTCGTCTTCTCACTGTGATTTTCACAGTGAGAAGCACGCAAACGCCTCTAGGGGCTGTCAATGAGACAGCCACTAGAGGATTTGGAGGCTGCATTAACCCTAACATAAACATAGCAGTTTATGGGGGAAAAAAAAGGGTTAACCCTAGAGGGACCTGGCACCCAGACTACTTCATTAAGCTGAAGTGGTCTGGGTGCCTAGAGTGGTCCTTTAAAGTTTAGCTGTATAAATCAGTGCAACAAGGATTTGAATACTTAATTACGAAAACAAGGCAAATACAGTATATGACGGTGCAGTAACTGAACACTGAATGTTATTGACCATCTGCCACATCTAATGCTAAAACTCTGGGTGTGCACCGTGCAAACTTCATCTCATGACAGATATATGTAAAATTATTCTAATCGATGGGGGAAGCTGAAAGCACATTCTATAGCAGTGATAGCCAAGGATCGAGGGAGAGGAGTTTAGAACCATCTGGGTGCATGATTAGTCATAAATTAAATAAATTATCAATCTAAAACTGCAACATAAGCTGTATTCAAGTTAACCAGTCCAAATACAGCTAGGGTTGTGTTTCTCCCATTTCTCCTCGGTCGCTCTCATTAGCCAGTTTCTATAAAATGCTGGGCTTTGTTGAGCAATAAAAGGTAACTCCTACAAACTTTATAAACATGACTTTTTCCGCAGGGTGCCAAGTCATTTAGAAGACACTCATTGCTATCCCGGTAACACTAGGCCCTTCCTGTGCCATGACTCAGGATGAGTCTTCTACTCCAGTAGGGGTCAGACTTCACTGCTTTCTCTCTCTTGGTCTCTGATCCCATTTCATAATCTTTCCACAGAGAGTTTGGAACATGCCTGTTAAAAAAAATAATCATTTACACACCAAGGTAAACTGAACTAGAAAAATTGAATTGCATCACAGTGTAGCAATTTAAGCAGATTCTTCAGTGTGCTGTGCATTTACATAAAAAGGGATCGTTAGATTTACAGATGTAGATCATAGCTAACTTTTTAGGGGACAGCAAAGTCGGAGAAATGTCAGTACATCCAAAGTCAGGTTCTACTTTGATGACATCAGATCTCAAATAACTTGGCATTTATGCGGTCAACAGACCATACTTTTTCACAAAACAGTTAAAGCAACATGTTGACCTTTTAAACAAGAGTACAAAAAAAGAAGAAAAAAAAATTGATCTCAAAGCAAAACCACATGTGCAGAACATTAACTATAAAACTCCAATCGTGATCAATGAATAACTGGTACAAGATGATAAACTCTGCCGTGAATTCTAGGGATAAAGTACATAATTTGTCTAGTCAAAAACGCATTTGGCACAGGACAACACTTTTGTGAACCACCAAGCTGATAAAGGTGGAGCTAGTGTCCTTCAAAACTGATCATAGAGAGGAGATTCTTTCCCATTTAGCAGATCAAAACATATAGAAGAGAATTAATTTTGACCCTACTTCTAATGTGGCACAAAGCTCACGCTCTTATTGCAAGAGGGCCATCTATCAACTAGAATTTTTGATGAGCAGTATTTACAATTTCTTTTTGAAAAACATCCCAGGGTACCCATTTTGTATAGGTCACCTAAGATTCATGAGGATTCACAACATTCTACTGACAGACCTATTGTGTCTGCTTGTGGTAGTATTCTAGAGCCCACAGACAAGTTTGTGGATCAACATTGCAAAACCAGTGTGAATACTTTACCTTTTTGTTGAAAGGACACTGCAGATTTTCTGGATAAGATTACAAATAGTTTTACAGCAGATGTAAAAAATGTGTATGTAGGATTTGAATTTCTTCTGGACATGTATTTATTACTCACTTGCAATTACTTTAGGTTTGAGAAACAGTTTTATTTTTAAATTGCCGAGACTGCTATGGGGTCGCCAGTAGTGGCCACATATGCAAATTGCTTTATGCTATTTTTTTTTTTATCACAGTAGATTTTGGAAACATTTGGTCATAATCTTAATTTATGCAAGATTTGTCAATGATATTGTCATGATTTGGGACAATGCCGCAAGGGATAATTGATACAGATAATTGAAACTATTACTCCTTTGGAGACTCCAATTAACCCATGTCATGATTCCCTTTTATTCTAGAAGTTTGGTCCTCAAGGGGTTAAACTAACTTTGACATATGAAACACATTGTATCAGTTTTATGGATGGTGAAATTAACATAACACATGATCACTGCGGTTATAGGTAACATAAGAAATCTTCAGACAAAAACACATTGATTCTCTTCAACAGTTTTCATCTGCCAGTGAAAAGATCCCTTCCAGTTTCCAAATTTTTGAGGGTCCTTTGAAATAATTCAGACTGTCATTGCCAACAGGCAATTGGATTAAATAAAGATGGCATATGCCGCTAGAAAATACCACCGTGAAATAGTTTTAAAATCATTGTCTCGTGCTTGGGCAATCTTTTCATCAAGAAAAACCCAAATGGATTACACTCCCTTATACTTTTCATAGTCCCAACATATCCAGATGAATTATCAAAGATGGGATTTTTTTTATCTCATGATCCAAGTTTGTCCACCATTTTCCATTTACGTCCACTTATTGCATACAAGCAGTTTGTTTTAAAAATGCAAATTTTATTCTCATGCTGGTTATATTAAAAACAAAACAAAAAAACAAAACAAAGAAGGATGCTATAAGTGTACTGATATTTGACCTACTCTGGTAAAAAGGTTAATCAGGCTATCGCATCACCTGTAGCACAGCTTATTGGATTTAATCAATTGCCCTTGCAAACTATATATTATGTCGGAAAGAGTGATCTCACTTTAAGAGATCGGTTTCGTGGACATTGTTCGGCTACAACTACAGTTTTTTGAGAAGGAATAGCTGAACTAACTAGTTAGAGGTGTAAAGCAAAAATAGTTTTAAAAATGTAAAATATAAACAATGTTATTTAGTTACATTTTATTTATACACCATGCTTAGCAAGTTTAGTACCGACGAGAGCTATAGAATTTTTAATGGCTGGCTCAGAGGTAACAGACACCGGCTCAGAGAGAGAGGTGCTGGTGACGATTCCCCTGGTGCCAAAAAGCATGGTGGAGGTTCCTTGCAACTGTAGGGCTGCATTTTGAAAATGGAGTTGGGGATTTAGTCAGAGTTAATGGTCTCCTCAATGCTGAGAAGTACACGCAGACACTTATTCTTTATGTAATACCATCAGGGAGACATCGGATCGGCTCCAAATCTATTCTGCAGGATGACAGCGAACCCAAACCTACAGCAGAAGGAGTCCAGAGCACTGAACATAACATAAAAGACTATGCCCGAGAAGAACTGTGGTTAGTTCTTCAATATGTTTGGAACAACCTACCTGCAGAGTTCCTTACAAAAATGAGCGCAGGTGTTACTAGAAGAATAAGTGTTGTTTTGAAGGCAAATGGTTGTCACACCAAATATGGATTTGATTTAGAATTATTTTCTGTTCACTCACTTTGCATTTGTATAAAGGATATTTAAAAAAAAAAATACACTACTAATATTTGTTTTTGAAAGCATGCTAACTTTACTGCACATTTTCACACTTTACTAATACTGTAGTTATTATAGATCATATACATTTAGAACATGTCGATGTGATGGGATCTAATAAACCTACTTTAGTGTAATTTTATTGTCAAAAAGGCAAGTGATCTATTATCACTACGGTAACACCTCCTATACTTCACAAAAATATATATAAAAAAAAAAAAATTAAATCCACCCGTTTTTTTTCAAATCTTATCTACTAATGAAAGAATAACTCAGCGGCAAGGATTCCAACACATTTTACTGTTCCTTTAACCCCTTAAGGACACATGTCATGATTCCCTTTTATTCCAGAAGTTTGGTCCTTAAGGGGTTAAAGATTACGACACAGTAATACCGTATTGAATTCTTTAACTATACTGAATGTAAGAAAAATACAAATTGTCATTTTAAAAATAGAAAACATTCTAAGAAAGCAGAAGTTTACGCAAATTCCATTACAATAGTTTTCTTGTAAAGGGCGGAAATTAAATCCCCCACCCCTAACCATAAAATGAAATGTGGGGAAATTGAAATGAAAAACTGAAGCCAATAATCACAGAATTGAAAAATATATCTACTTTTACTATTTTGGCTTGATGGTCAATAAGATTAATGATCAATACGTTTGGTGGTCATTATCACTCAGAGCCCATTTTTTACACACTTACAACAGAATTCTGCAGTAGTTATGGTGCCAGGAGAGCCCGTACACCCCCCACAGTAAGTAGTCAAACAATTTTACACCTTAGCTGGTGTGTGTTGGGCACTGCTCCCCCTGCCTGGACTACTACTAATAGTCAAAAGTTCTCTTAACTAAATCCTAAACCTATCAGGGCAGGCAGGAAGTGGAAGGTAGAGAATAGTTTAAATGCAGTGCACTATTTTCACCATAATCACTACAGTGTGCTGTAATGATTATGGTACTAGGAGTGTTCTTTTAAAGAGGGGCCATGTTTTAAGATTAAATTATAGCAGTCGGTTTTCAAGTGATATTTTGAGATTTTCTTGTGGACTTTGTTTGGCTTCCAATCTAGCTTGCAACTTCCTCTACTGTATACAACACAGCCAAACAAAGAGATAACCAAGTAATCCCACTATTAGGAATGTATATAAAATGTAATCCATACATTATGTCCGTGAAATCCCAAGCAGTGGACTAAACAATACACTTAATTCTTTTACCTTTTCCAAACAAATTACTAGCACACAGCTGCATCCAAGGAAACAGATGCGATTGCACTTGCTGTGCCTCAAAACACATTGACGTAAAAGGCTGCAATAGGCTCAATGCAGTTCTTAAAGGGTACCCGTCATGCCAGGTACAATGTATGCCCTTTATAAAGGGCAGTAAATTCTATCTATGCATTGTGCTAGAAGTTCTGCAGAGTGACACTCCCTGTCTGTTCAAATATATGAAAAGCCTATTGTATAGAAAATAAACAAAACAGTGTTGTAGTCAAACATATAACGCAAATCACATTTTTTATTTGGTTTACAGCTTTGCCTGTCCACGGTTTGCACGAGCACATATGCACTTGCATACCAAGTTGAAAACTCTACGTTAAACTGGATGCACAGAAAGTGCTTAGCTTAAATACTTGTGCCATATGGATAGTTAGAAACATGTTGAAATATCCAAGTACAAAGTGAAAGCTACACATTTGTACGTAGATATATGCCGTAAATCTGCTTAATTTTTTGCACTTTATGTTGCAGTCATATTATATGAAAAGATTGAGGAGCGAAACATTGAGGAGCTTCTCTCCCTGCAGGAGCTGTGATAGGAAGACGAGCAGAGCACGAGAAGATTTGTCACTGACCAATTTCACTGACTGCTCAAATTGCAAACAAGTAGTGACACAAGCAATAGCAGAGAACCTTTAGACTTTAAAATAAAAAAAGTTAGAAAAATAGAACATTTTGTCTCAAAGAAGAAAATGAAAGATTTTTTTTTAGCGGACTAGTATTTGCATTTCCGAACGATTCTTCGTTACGAATATGACCACACCCACCTCAGAATGCCTCTGGTGAAGCGAATTATATTCCTTTTTGAGCTCCGCCTCCCTCTCCTCCAAACGACCAACTGGAAATAGAATAAACTATTAGATTACAAAAATATTACACTGAAAAAAACAAAACATCAAGATACCCGAAAGTATTATTTTTACATTTTCCATGCAAAGCAAATCTGCATTATGTAAACCAACCCCTCTCCCCTTTCTTAACCAGATTTAAACGAAATGATTAAGAGTCAAACTGAGTGGACTACAGCCATAAGAGTCAATGTACGGTACTAAACAATGTGTAACCACTTTATATCCAAACCTGCTGGGTGTGTGTGTGTGTGTGTATTAGGGATCAACTGATATTCTGGATTTTGGAAAATATCGGTATCGGCCACTATTGATAGCGATATTGCAGACAATGTGAGAGGCAGTGGTGACCCAGCGCACGCAGGGCCGGCGCATCCATTATGGCGGCACAAGGGGCAGTCTTAAGGCGCAAGAGCTGAGTAACTGGCAGGAAGGAAGCACACAGCGCTCACCCTACCAGCCAGTCACTCATTGTAGCGTGGTTGAGCGTACCTCTCACAGAGAGCACTTCCTGTCAGTCTGGCCGGGTACAGGAAATTGAAGCTCCTGTACCACGGCCCGCTGCGCGAGAGGTAATGAGGCACACCAGGGAGGGGAGAGGAGGAGGGGACACACAGTAAAGGACAGGGAGGGAGGGGAGATGTATACTAAGGGGCAGGGAAGGGAGAAAAAAAAACAAAATATTCTTGAAAGCATAAAAGAAAAAAAAAAATCTCATTGGCATGTATGTCATTGTGACAGGAGTTCTAGGCTAGGAGAAACATGTACATTCAGTTAGACAGAGAGCGCCTGTGCTGTGTCTTACTTTGATCTGCATAGTTCTTCGCTTTAAGTTCAAGTTGTCTAGTTTGGGACTCTAAGTTTTCCACGCGCACTTGCAGCTCTTTCTTATCCTGCTCTTGTAAATCTTCAAACTCAATAAATTTCTTTAAAAAAAAACAAAAAAAAAAAACACATTATACATTTATATTGTAGATTTAAAAACGGGCACTTTAGAGCAACTATAAGCACTTCTTGTAGGACAGTTTTGCCACAAACACACAAAATAAATAAATACAAAATTGTTCTACAGGAAAGAAAAAATAACAGTAACCACAATGATATCAAAACATTCTACCTCTTAAAATCCTATTACATTAGTCAAAGTTTTACTGCAAATCCTAAAGTAAGTGTGTAGAGGTCACTGACATGTCAGCAGGTTTTCTTTTTATTTTAAAATACATTATTAAAAAAATGCTACTGGAGGCAAAATGTGTGCTTCACAAGATGCTACTCAGGATTCTGTGGCACGCAATAAGATAAAGAAAATTCTGAATCAAAGGTTTCCATTGTATGAGAACTTGCACTATACAGAGCCTTTTCTATCCGTCAAGGCAGGATATGGAACTAATAGAATCACAAGAGATGACTGTGCCATACACACCGTTTAGTATTTAAATCAGCCTTTTTTTTTTTTTTTTTTAAGGTTTAGTTCACCGTCATTATTTTGATAGATCTGTAATATCTGCTGGAATAGGTGTCTGGAACGAGGGCTGAGATCAGCCATCAATCAAGTTTCGATAACAAGGAGGATGGCCAAAGGAAGGGACACATATTATTAGGGTTTAATCACGAAGCATAAAAAAATAAAATAAGTTACCTGGGCACTATCCTAAATCCCTATAGATAATTAAATAATTTTGTGACACTAAAAACCTACAGTTATTTCAATGTTCAGAGGGATTTAGCATAGTGCGCAGGCAACTTTTTTTATTCTATGTATTGGGCTGAGTACTATGGTCAGTGTCGCTGCCCAGGAGTAGTGGGTGTTTGAACATTGGGCTTAATTTTGTATGTTTTTATTCACTAGGCATAAAAGATAGATTTTGGAATCTCTAACTCCGTTCAAGTCACAGTTTGGCTATTTTAGGTTAAAGGGACACTATAGTCACCAGAACAACTGCAGCTTAATGTAGATGTTCTGGTGAGTATAACCATGACAATCATTCCCTGCTGGCATTTTCATGTAGGGACACCTCCAATGCATCTCTATGAGAAGGTGCTGACTGGCCAAGCCGGCCTGCAGATTTCAGCCAATCGAATGCTTTCCCAATGGGGACCTGCGCGGAGCATGACAATAAGCTACGTTTTATTACCGTTTAAGGGGGGGCAGCCACCTAAATGGTGGTTTTAACACTATGGGGACAGGATTACAAGTTTGTGATCCTGAACCTATAGTGTTCCTTTAAATTATACCATTCAATTTACTATGATTTGGTGCCAACTCATAATGTATAGGTGCTTGAGAGTAAAACCTCTGCCCTATGGCTCCCAGTAATAGCAGATACATAAAACAGAGTAAAATTGGGTTTTCACTAATGTAAGAATAGGAGGGACTTCAAAGGACTTAAATTTAAAATTCACTTTACATTTCTGACAATTCTCATTTAAATTAAAAACCCTGTATATATCCAATTAATAAAACAAACAATTCTCAAAGTAGCTTTAAGAAACAAAATGAATAAAACATGATAAATCACAAAAATAAGACACTATCAGGGTTACACACTATTCAATAAAAGGAGAACTACCGGGAATTCAAACAAAAGTTCAAATTTAAGGCCATAGTAGCCAAGCTGAACACAAAATATTTTTTTTTCTTAATTTTGTTAATTTGGACTTAAAGGGACACTGTACTTAAAGGGACCACTTTAGCTCATTGAGGTGGTCTGGGTGCAATGTCCCAGGTCCCTTAATCCTACAGTGGTAATTATTGCTCTCAGTTTCTGAGAAACCGCAATAATTACCTCTAAGGGTTAACTCCACCTCTAGTGGCTGTCTGTCTTTTGGAATCGAAACGGGCCTTTGGTCTGTTACCTGACGCTGGCCGTCCTCACGCTCAGCATGAGGTCCTCCAGTGTCAGATTTTTCCCCATAAGAAAGCACTGAATAATGCTTTCCTATGGGGAAATCCTAATGCAAGCGCGGTCATTGTTGCATAAGGTCTCTCCTGCCAGCAGGGGGAGGAGCGTAGGCTGAGCTTGACCCAGCACAGAGGGACATCGGCGCTGGATTCAGGCAAGTGACTGAAGGGGTTTTTAAACTTTGAGATTCATGTTGAATTCGTTCTAACATTCGTGAATAACCATGAACTATATATCAAAACTGCTTCAATAAAGGGAAACTTTGCAGGGTTAAGGGACCTGGGAATATGCACCCAGATCACTTAAATGAGCAGAAGTGGTATCGGTGCCTATAGTGTCCCTTTAAGCTAAAAAAAAAACAAAACAAAAAAAAAACAAAACAAAAAAAAAAATGTTTTGGTGCTTACAGAGAAATTTGGTGGTAATGCAATTTTTTCACCAAAACCAGTATTGCAGTATTAAACATTTTTGTACAAATTGCCAAAACGGCAGAAAAATAAATCTCTCATGAGATGGTTAAAAAATGAAGCTAAAAATTCCATCTATATTTAAACTTTTTTTTCCCACATACATTGATTCAACAGTTTCACTTCTTTCATTTTTTGCGAAAAGAATAAAATAAAAAAAAATTAAAAAAAAAACATCACAAGACAGCAGTCTCATGACAATCATCCAATGTATCTGGCAGTTCCCAGACTAGAAGCCTCTTCAGATTGGAGTAGAAGACTTATTAATAACACGGTTCACATTTCACAAGTGGCAAAACAGATATTCAAGACCAATTTCTTGCAAAGAGGACGCTGTTATTTCTTAACAGAAACAAGGGCAGCGGAAGACTGACTACCAAAATCACTGGCTCTCGAAAGAAAATCTAAATGTGTCTGTTAGAGTTTGATTTCAAGGGACATTTCCTCTCATTGTAGTGGTCTGTGTGCACTGTCCCTGTTCCCTTAACCTTATAATCCAAATCATTGCAGCTTTGGAGAAACAAATGTTTATATTGCAGAGTTAATACCTCTAGTGGTTGTCTACCAGACATTGGACATTGTGCAGAGTCTTCAAAAACTCCATAGGAGAGCATTAAAGGGACACTATACTCACCTGAACAAGTTTAGCTTAATGAAGCAGTTTTGGTGTATAGAACATGCCCCTGCAGCCTCACTGCTCAATCCTCTGCCATTTAGGAGTTAAATCCCTTTGTTTATGAACCCTAGTCACACCTCCCTGCATGTGACTTGCACAGCCTTCCATAAACACTTCCTGTAAAGAGAGCCCTATTTAGGCTTTCTTTATTGCAAGTTCTGTTTAATTAAGATTTTCTTATCCCCTGCTATGTTAATAGCTTGCTAGACCCTGCAAGAGCCTCCTGTATGTGATTAAAGTTCAATTTAGAGATTGAGATACAATTATTTAAGGTAAATTACATCTGTTTGAAAGTGAAACCAGTTTTTTTTCATGCAGGCTCTGTCAATCATAGCCAGGGGAGGTGTGGCTAGGGCTGCATAAACAGAAACAAAGTGATTTAACTCCTAAATTACAGTGAATTGATCTATACACTAAAACTGCTTTATTTAGCTAAAGTAATTTAGGTGACTATAGTGTTCCTTTAAATCAGTACTTCCCTACAGAGAAAGCCTAATGCGTCTAATAAGGTTTTTAACCCTTTTTATTTGAAGTGGCCTGGGGGTGGGGTATAGTGGTAAAGCTTTGTATTCCTAACACTTAAGTGTTCTTTTAAAGAGATTCTATAGTATTATGAATATAAAATCCCTCACGCCCAGCATGTCAAGGGTTTTTAAAAAAAAAAAAAAAAAAAAAACACCACCTTTATTTACTTTCCCGATTCGAACGCTGATGTCCATCAGTGCTGGGTCGGCGCTCTGCCTACATCGCCATAATTATTGCTGGCATGGCATCAGGGGAGATGTAGTCCACAACATCTGGATTGCCAAAGGTTTCCTACTCCTATCTTAGACTGTTTCTTCAAGGGAAACTATAGTCACCAGAACAACTACAGCTTAATTAGATCTGGTGAGTATAGTCAGTCCCTGCAGTTATTTTGTAGTAGATTGAAGATTGGCAAGGACAGTGTTTGGCTCTGTCCCTAGCCCACTTCCTTGGCTGAGAGCATCGGAATTGACAATCCCAGCCAATCCAATGCTTTCCTGTGTAAAAACATAGTGATTGTCTGAGGTCATCACTTCTGATGATGTAAGCCAAAGAGGCAGATGAGGGGCAGGGCCAGTACCAGCAGACTGGAATTCAATCCCTCCCCTTCTAAACCCACCCAGATTTTCTGTGGGTGTCCAATCACAGACATCCCAATGCATCTCAATGAGAAGTCTTTTGCAAGTCAGTTGCTCTGGGTGATTGCTGCCTCTAGAGCTCAGTGCAACTAAGCTAACCAAACCAGGAAGTAACAAGATCTGTTGTCTGAATGTTATAATTGTTTGGGCTAAGTGTACACCCCCCTTTTTTTTTTACTCTACTGTATAGCATTCCACTCCCATAGATATAGTTTTGAGCTTCTTAATCTCGAACATTGGTGACTATATTTTTTCTGTGTATATACTTTGTAGTGGGTAAGAGAGGAACTCACTAGAGTGTATAGCGGCTACTATCTAATTACTGTTTGAAGAACTTAAAGGGATCCTATAGTGCCAGGAAAACAAAGTCGTCAGTCACTTGCCTAAATCGATGTCCCTAGGCGCTGAGTCAGGTTCCGCCCACGCTCCTCCCCCGCCGATGTCAGCCGGCAGAGGAGACCTAATGAGCATTAGCAGCACTGGCCGCCCGCGCGCATCAGACCTCCCCATAGGAAAGCATTAGTCAAGAATTTCCTATGGGGAAAATATGACGCTGGAGGTCTGTGAGGACATCCAGCGTGGGATAACGGACCAAAAGTCAGTTTGGATTCCGGAAGCCCTCTAAGTTCTCTGGAACTGCAATGTTTTACATTGCAGCACTAGGTGCAAAAAGGTCACAGCACCCAGGCTACTTCAATTAGCTGAAGTGGTCTGGGTGCCTACAGTGTGCCTTTAAGTGCACTACTTACAATTACTGTTGCTGGTTTACAGGACCGGTTGTCTGCACGACAGTCAAGGGGGTTTTATATAAAAGTAAAATTCAATTGTGCCAACTTCCACTGAAATCTACACTTTTTGCAAAATGAAGGGGAAAAAAATAACAACAACAAAAACAGGACAGACTATTCACACAAAGCAATTTAGAAAGCTAAACTTCCCTGAAGAGTCCCCTAAAAAAGATAAATATGGCATATTGACAAGGGAAATGTAAGATGTGAGGGCAAAATAGTTTAACCGCATCATTTGTAATTGTGCACAATTCATGGCTTAGTGTGTGCATGGTTAGGATTGCTGGGGAATGGCATCACAAGTCACACTGACCAGTTTTTAGTTTCTAGCTGTATGCGTCCCTTTTCATTTCCCAGATGGCAGAGGGGTCAGCAATACAGGCATCAGATGAACAAGCGATGACCCCATAGCATTCTCTGGAAACATCCAGACACACAGTAGCTGTGCTGGGCTGTTCTTCACCCTTTGTGTTTAGTGCCCTGTCATCAGCTAAAATCACTGCCAGCACCATCCCCACTTCCTCCCCTGTGTCTGGCTCACAGTCTCCATCACAAACCCCCTCATATGTGGCCATTCTTTCATCCAGCGAACACCTGTTCTCCCTCAGTTTATCGTCCACTATCTGGCTGAAATCTGGGGTAACTAAACATTTTATTTACATGTAACCAGTCTCTTTGTCCTAGCAATTAGCAGCACATATCCTGCATAAATAGCGTACTAAAACTCCCAATTTCATTATAAAATATTTTGCCTCACCAACACTGTCCTCCATGTTTAAGGTGCCATCCTTGCGACATCGGCAAACGGACAGCAAACTGCACTGCATTGCTGTGGGAAGCCTTTTGAAGAAGCGGTCAGGTACCTCACTTTATACATTATATCTATATTAAACCATAATGCACTGCTGGGTCCATACAAACGAAAAGTTTTAGTGTTACCCAAATTGCATCGTAGTATCTAGTATGTAAATTATATACAAACGTGTATGCACATGCAAACATACACACAAACATTGAAAATGTGTACACACTCATTCATTGTGTCATTTCCTTTTAGATAATTACATTCTCCAGCTTTCTGTGTTGTTTCTCCCACACATATAAAAGTAGATATACACACACACACACACACACACACACACAGTATTTGGCAACCTTGATGCTTGCGCAATATATTTCCCCCAAGATGTTCAGGCAACCTAAAGAACACATGTTGAACACACAAGCATCGGGGTCCAAATGTAACAATATATATATCTAGCTATGGAACATTAAACTACTGTAGTCCATAATTTGACAGCAAAAGGAGTAATAGATGGAAATAACCTCTTGTTGAGTTTTATGGCATTTTTAAACTACGTTATGTGAAAACGTACCCTCTTACCAACACTTCAAGTTGTCAAATAGTTTATAAATGTCTCCAGAACCCAGAAATTACAGCGTTAAGGATTAAGGTAGTGGAGGGGTTAATGATTGTGTAGAGTAAATGTTCAGTAGTGTTAAGGTGAGGATGTTACGATTACCCTAGTTGTGCCCATGATTAGTGGGATTTACAGTCCCAGACTGCTGCAGAGTATGTGAGATGGAGAATATACATATTTCCATGAGCAGAGGCAACAAGATTAATAAAGCATATCTACCAATATGTCAAATTGACCAAGAGGGACACTTTAATTTTAGGGGGGTGGGGGGGTGGCGGTATGCCCATTGGTGGGGCTTTTGAGAAATGTTACTTAACTTACTAATAATTTCTGCATTATGAATTTATTTAAAATAAGAACAAATGTTATCTTCTTTGCACAAACCGATTTCTAAAAACACGTTTATTGTAGTTTAAAGGCACATTACTGGCAGTATTATTGATGTGGAGTACTAGAATAGATTCTATGATACATTCAGACACACCAAGAATACTGAGCTCCTACAAAAGAGGGATTTTAGATTTAAAAAAAAAAAAGGGGACGGGGGACGGGGGACGACGACGACAACGGGATTTGGCCTGAAAACAGGAACTGTCCCACTTAAATAGAGACTGTTGGGTGAAATGATAACAGATTCACATTTAGTATTTGGAATACGGTCTATTGCCAAGTCTCTCCTAATATAATCATGTGATCACAAGGGAGGAAATTCCTTTAACACATCTCTGCCTACCAGTGCGAGGGGAGGGGTGGGGAACTGTATTGCTGGAATTCTCAGATTCCCAGACAGAGCCTTGCATTTTAACCTAAACTCTGCTGGCTGCTTTAAAAAAAAGGGAAGAAAAATAAAAAGGAAGAAGAAAAAAGCCCGTTTGGCATGAAATAATTAAACATCATTGCTGGAGCCTACATGTTGTGCCAAATTAAAGTGATTTACACCCATGTATGCCTTGTTGGGTAACAGAAATAACACGTTTGCAAAGTACATAACTAACAATTATGTCTGCTGTAACAATCTGGTACATGGCTCAGCAATACAAGTGTCCCTTTAAATTTAAAGGTTTCAACACAAAGTTTTATGATGGTACAACTCCCTCCATTATCTGCGCTGTGACTTAAAGTCCATAAATGACTAAATCAGTGATGTCATTTGCCTTCGAAAAGGACAGAAGCAATCTTTTCTACTGATTTCCAATCGCAGGCAGCTTTGAGTAATTGTGGAGTTAAAAATCCTTCACAAGTCACATGAATGGTGATAAGATAAAGCAGAATATAAAGAAAACAGAACAAAGTATTTTTCTGCTAAAGAGACATTTGTTTTATAGTTATCCAACAGGGGAAACAAACTAAAAGTAAAACAAGCATATAATCCTTCTATTCTGTGAATAATATGACATGCGCCACCCAGACGCCTGAAACGAGAAACTTCATTTATTTTTAATGGATAGATTAACTAGCTGCCTTGTATTATATTCACACAAAAGAAAGATCTCTCATTGTAGTGGCAGATAACCCTACGGTTTGTCTACAGTCATCACACTTGACTGGCTGCAAAAGTACACATGGTAACATGTCAGCGCTACGGAATCTGATGGCGCTATATAAATAATAATGTCGTTCCAGAATCATACAACTACAATTACCTCTGGTGGTTATGGTACATCATCATATCCTCTACAGTCCTGAGTGCCCTGGCACTGTCCCGATAAGTGGTCAAACAGTCTTAGAATGGTATGACAACATACTTGGATCTACCAAGGACAAACGCCACATGCGGTTTTTTTTGGGGGGGGGAGGGGGAGGGGGGGTTTGCAGGAGAATTCAAAATTCACTGCAGTGTAAAAGCCTTGCAAACACAGAGCCACACAATGAGCGTGTTCAACATAGCTCTGTAAAGCGAACTGGATTCTTTTGCAGCAGAGACCTGTAGCAGTGCTGCGGGCACACTATCATGGCAGGACAGAGGCAAGTTGTAGAACCCTAATAAAAAATGCTTCGACTGTACATGTTGGACAGCGTCAGGACGGTCCTCAAACCATGAACACTAGAGCAGGCCGTATTGGTTATGGCACTTTGACTGTTCATTTAAATTGGCAAATATCTAGATCTGGATAGGGAATTAAGGATTTTATACATACATTAGCTAAACTGGACAAAAAGCTTGTTGGAGAACTTGGGTCTAAAATATGCAGTAACCGAAAGTTCCGCAAATAAACCCGTTCAGATACAGAATGGTTTAAATTAAAGCAGAGCTTTACATTAAGCAGACTGTATAATAAGGTTAGATCTGGATACCACTGGAGAGATTGATAATCACATGTTTCCCACATGGAGTCGACGTGTCTTTGGCACACAGTCTGTGAAGGCACTTATTCTAAACAATTCCTCAACTTTGCTTTAAAGTTTAAAACGCCTCTAACCTTTTATAGTGAATTGGGCTTTAGTAAGCTACTGGTCCTCTCTTACAAAAATGGACAGAAAACCAAGATCTTATTACTAAACAGCAAATTTTAGTGAACTGAATACACCATTACAAAATTAAAACCAAAATAGCTGGTTTGGGAGACAGACTTCTAGCTTCTGCTAGAGACAACATTGAAGTGGAGGTAGGGATGGGGGCCCAGCAGACCCCAAATAAAAGTCAAACTGATTGACTATTTACATTGGGGTTCAGAACTGCTATAGTGTGCTGTAGTGGTTATGGTACTTGGAGTGTTCATTTAACAAATTTCAGATTTAGTAAATAACCCCGATAAAACTGAATCCACAGTAGTTACTTGCCCTATTTCCTCTTTACTTTAGTATTTTAAGGTCAATCCATACAGAAAGAGAAAAGGCAAAGAAATGGAGTTTTGAGAGGAAATGTTTAGTTTAACAGGATGCTGGCGAGGAAACCAAACCACTCCCAAATCGGTTTACAAGAAAAAGAAGGGAGGATAAACAGCACTTCACCCAGACATAACGCTCACAATCCCCCCAACCATAAAAAGAAAGGGGCAATAATGCACATAAATCCATCTTTTACATGGCCCAAACCACTTGCTGCAAAGCAGGTAAATTGCAGTTCAAGAACAGTACCACAACTACATGTTTAAAAAATACAATATAGGTGCAATACATATAAAGAACAAAAAAATAAAAATAAGAGCAGCTACACACATCCACCAGCGACTAAAAATGAGTATAAGCTCAAAAGTTAAACAAAGCGTGTGCGCTCTTTAATCATAAGACATATGGTAATTAAGAATGTAAACAAATCAATAAATCAATATTTTATTCCAAAAAATAAAATAAATAATAAATAACAAATGTAAAAAAACAGATCAAAGATGACCTAGACCTGCTGATATGAGATAAAAAACAATGTATCCCTTAAAAAAAAAAAAAGGCAAATATGATCACACAAAAATGCAGAGTGAAGTAACCCGGTCAAAAGGATTATCTCAGACACTAGGTAAAAAGTAACAAAGTGTCAGAGTAGCATCCCTACCAGACCCAGATACAAATATAACAATTCTAACACGTAATACTATACTAAGTATATACTGTAATAGATATAAAAAGTACCTTTCCTCGGTGTGGGCCCCCCACCGAGGTGTATACACAGAACGTGTAGAAAAAATAATAATGAATAAAACAAGCTGGAGGCGATAATGATAAACTTGGAGAGATGGTAAAGTCCAGCAAGTGGCACAGATGGTTCCTCAGAATGATGTAGAGTATACCGCGGTCGGGATCTTCAAAAAAGACCGCGATATATACAGGACACACTCACCGCCACAGCTCGTTACAGCTTCAATACCAAATAAGTTCATCCGATGAAAAAAAAACGCCAAAGTACGAAAACGCTTCCTGCTCTCACTCCTCAATCACAGCAGGTGTAGGTTCATCCGATTCACCCGTCTACGCGTTTCGTCCCTCCCACGGGACTTTTTCAAGACAACTACATGTTTCACTGCATCACACTCAGCTAAGCTTTGCCCCACCAATATGGAGCTATATTCAGTCAATATATCCACCAGTCATCATAAGATTGGCCCCAACCAATCTATTGTCTTGGAAAATCCCAGGCTGCGCACCATCACCAACCACCAAAGACGATCACCTTGATCAGGGTTAGTTAAACATGTAGGAAAAGTTATTTTCAATGTTATGAACAATCTCTATATATCAAGACCGAGTGTGGAATGCATTTTATATTTGATATGAACAAGGAAGTAAGACTCACCTAGCAGAGCACAGGGTAATTCCGACCTCAAGCTCATAAGACACAATAACACCCTAGCACAGCACGTATAACTAAAGGCAGCCATTCATTAGCTCAGCACCCACTGTGATACGTTACACCAGCAGCGTTACTGCAGCTCACCTAGCGCCAGGGCTGCTGGCAAACAGGCTTGGAAAAGAAAGGAAAGAGGGTGGGCAGGGGCGGCTGCAGACACAAGGCAGGGAAAAGGCTGAAAACTGGAAAAAAAAGAATTATAAAAAGAGCACACAGGGATAAAGAAAGGAAACAAAGAAATTAATTAAGAGATCCACATATAACACTACAGTAAGTAAAGGTTAGCACCTAGCAGACTGTGCTGAATGCAAAATCCAAAAACCTAACATCCTAAAAATATACAAAATGTTTCGCTATCACTGCAGGCACTAAGAAAATGTGGACCGCCTGTGATTCAGGGTGATAAATGTGGCTTTATTCATTCACTAAACATGGAGCCATAGTGAAGAGCAAAAAAAAAAAAAAAAAACAGACATTTTAGGCCAAGTTAGCCAGACTGGGAATCGTAACACATTGCCATAGTCATGGAGTATAATATTTTATCCTACAGTTAGAAATTCAGCTTTCAAATCAGCGCTTGGTAAATAAACCCCATCTTTTCTCTGATAATGAGGATGTGGCACAAACGCATACTGGCTTCAATGCTATCTGCGCAAACAGTGTCCCACATGGATCCAATACTAATCCCAACTTTCCTAAGGATTGCATTGGAAGTGTGATCACGAGCTAGCAGAATGCTTGGATGTATAGGAAGATGTATTAGCTCTAGAAAGAGGGAAGTGCTCATGCCATTGTACAGAACACTGGTGAGACCTCACTTGGAGTATTATACACAGTACTGGAGACCGTATCTTCAGAAGGATATTGATACCTTAGAGAGAGTTCAGAGAAGGGCTACTAAACTGGTTCATGGATTGCGGGATAAAACTTACCAGGAAAGGTTAAAGGATCTTAACATGTATAGCTTGGAGGAAAGACGAGACGGGGGGATATGATAGAAACATTTAAATACATTAAGGGAATCAACACAGTAAAGGAGGAGACTATATTTAAAAGAAGAAAAACTACCACAACAAGAGGACATAGTCTTAAATTAGAGGGCAAAGGTTTAAAAATAATATCAGGAAGCATTACTTTACTGAGAGGGTAGTGGATGCATTGAGTAGCCTTCCAGCTGAAGTGGTAGAGGTTAACATAGTGAAGGAGTTTAAGCATGCTTGGGATAGGCATAAGGCTATCCTAGTTATAAGATAAGGCCAGGGACTAATGAAAGTATTGAGAAAATTGGGCAGACTAGATGGGCCGAATGGTTCTTATTTGACGTCACATTCTATGTTTCTTAATGAATGCAGGCACATTACTAATTTTTCTTGTGATAAGATTATTCAAAGACTAAGGATTCAGTGAGCAATAAAAGCTGTCCGACACCAAAACATCCATTTAAAAAAGACAGGTAGATAAATAAATAAATGTTGGCCTGTCTTCCCCTTTAAGAGCCATAAAGCACTTTTGTTCAACAGATAGTTCTGGATTCCGCAGCTCTGTGTTCCTCTTCCACCTCACTACAGTGCGAGTACATTTGACACCCAGTTTCAGCTCTGGCCTTATTTTAGAGTTAACAATGTCTATTAAAAACAGTCTTTCCTAATGGATTACTCAGCACACAAGATTAAAAAAACCACAATCTATTAACAGGCACTGCCCAGCCCAAAAACCCAGATACAAACTGGTTTACAAGAAAAGTCACTATTTCACATACATCATAAAATGTCTAGTTAAAACATACACCTATCCTGCACAACTTTATACTAATTGCAACCATCTGTTACTTTTAAAATAATTTAAAGAGATACCAAATGCCATAACCACTACAGCACACTGCAGTAGTTATGGTGCCAGGCACCCTGTGACTCAGCCTGCCAGTAAACTGAACGCTTTTACATAGGTGAAACTTTTATGAAATGACATGGGCTTTGTGACATTATGTCTTATCCTGCAGGAAGAAGCCATTAGAATATGGATACACCATGGTGATAATGGAACACACATCACAAGACTGAACATTTGGCACAGGCAGGATGCATTCACGTTTAAGCCACATTCTTTCTGCATGTTACAGCACAAATCGAGATGTGTCAGATCAGGTAATGTTCTACCAGTTCTCAGTTTTCGTTCCTTGGTTGGCAGGAGTGGAAACCAGAGTGGACTTCTGCTACTGTCACCCATCCACTTCAAGTTTAAAATGTTGAGCATTCAAAGATACCTTGCTACACAGTACTGATTTAACATTCCCCCGCCCCCCATCCCTCACATTGATGATATTTGACTCAACTGGATGCAATGAGAACCTTTGGAGCACAGGAAGCAATTACTGTGTCAATCAAATGCTTCTCATGTAGAAGCACTCCATCCAGAACTTCTCTACGAGCAGTACTGGAAGCATTCAGCGACAGCCACCAGTGAAGCAGGTTTTATGACAAATTCAAACAATGCCACTTCTCAGAAATGCCAAAGTTTACTTTGTTTATTCTGAGAAAATGGACAGTATCTATGCACCAAAACCTCTCCATTAAGATGTAAAGGTTTTGGTACATTAAAAGCACTTAATTTAACTCCTGGAATCTTCGTTTGCGGAGAGAGAAGGTGGCACAGAAGAGGGATAGCTTCAGGTAAGTTTATCTCCCCTGCACACATCTCTTATCAGATATCAGCATCCAGGAGACATGTCCTCCTTTTGCAAACAGAAAAGGCAGAGATACCACAGCTATCATATACCCAAGCCTTATTGCTTAATGCCCAATTAATCCATATGTTTTTGCAGGTCCAAACACACTTTGTGTTTAATATAAAACTTTACGCCTGGCTGTGCCTGGATGATGTACAATTTACTTTTACAAAGTTAATTAACAGGACTAAAATGATGCTTCCATTGCCAAATATGAAACAAAAAGGATTGTGTAACTTCCGGACTTGTATCAATATTCCTACAAGTGGGCAATCATAATAGAATCTTATTGAAAGACTGGGCTTATTCATTAAAACAAGAATTCTGGAAAACTGACAAAAGAAATTGCAAATTTAAGGCCACAATAAGAGTATAAAAATACAGAAAAATAAACGATTTTCCGATTTTAGTTTAACATTAGCAATTTTCTTGTTAATTTTCCCACAGTTCTAGTTAAGAGAATAATACCCATTAGCATCTCACTGTCAAATAAAATAACAGCTGTGGCAATACACTAGTAACCCAACAGGTGTTATCTTTGGAAACAACACTTAAACAGCTTAGGGCTACATGGCAAAACAGACACTGCTTCATCGTGACATTTAGGGATATGCCAGTCTAAGCCGTTTTGATGCCACATGACATTAAAGTTTGCAATCAGTTTTAATCAGATCACTGGACAGAGATTCAATTGGGATCATTCACTATCACTCCATAAGCAACAAGCAAGAACGTGCACTTGGCAAATTTCGCTTATGACCAATTGAATCGATGATGTCAAAGGAATGAAACGTGGAATCCCACAAAGGTTGTATACTGCCTTTAAAAGAATCTTAACTCAATCTACATTTAGGTGGGTTCCAGCACCCATTGTAGTTAATCTTTTTATAAAGCATATTCTGCAAAGACGTACAATAGCCAACATTCCTGCTAAGCATGGACATAAGGAAAAGTACAAGAAATAAAGCACCTGTCTTTTATTAATCCTGACCTACATATTTTATAGCACAAGACAATATAATTGCTTTGTTGGATGAAATGGGCTCTGGCTTGTTTTAGGCTACATGCCTTTGTCCAGCTTACATCAGTATGATAAAAAAAAAAAAGTGTAACCAAATTTGGGGAGTACCAGCAAGCAGGCCACAAGGAATAAACATCCACATGTTGTCTAATTGTCTGGGTACAGAGACAACAACAAAAAAAAAAAAAGTAAATAAATTTGAAAGCTGCTGCAGGCAGTTACCTGCATGTTAGCACTGGACAGCTCCTGATTGTAAAGAGGTTCTGCAGCAGTTATGAGTCCTATTCTAGAATCTATGTCCAAAATGGGATTATAAAGGATTCTCAGTCTAAATTAGCATATAAATAGAAAGTTAGTCCTGGTTTTGCCATGGAGTAAACATTTCTAATAAATCCCTGCTGGTGTCTATCTTTTAAAGTTGTACATGAAATGTATTGTTCCTGACTTGCTACAAAACACTACATAATGTTCTACTGATGATCCTTACTGTATATAGTTTGCAGGGACCCTTATTGTCTGAGGCGACCAGGACATGATGGGTTCCAGTATACTGGGGATACTCGTGGTCCATAAAACTTTGTGGAGATTGCTGGCATATAAAAGATGTCCAATATACTGGAGGTACTCGTGTATGAAGGATAGTCAGCATACAAGAGCCTTCAAGCACAAACTACAAGTCTCCAGGGTATATAGAATGCGCAGTGTATGGGGAATCCCGGTGTAAAGAAGGTAGGGATCATTATATAATGGGTTGCCTGACTCCGTGCATAAGAGGTTCCTATATTTAGGGGTCCTTATCCTCTGTGTTCAGTAGGAACCAATAGTAAGGAGTTGCCTAGTGCATGGATCAGAACACAGAGGATACCCAATAGTGCATAGCTGACTTAGTATGGAGTTACTGTCTGAGGGTCCGCACATGGTGCTATGGACACATAGTATGGAAGTACTCAATGTATGCAGGTCCCCCATAGTACATAGGAAGTAAGTAGGTAGTATGGTGGGGCTCACTGCATTAGGATGCGCCATACCATTAGAAACATCCCTCACAGTACATAGGAGACTTAGTACAGAGGTCCCCCACAGTGAGCACAACACTTGGTATGGAAGTTCTTATTGTGGGAGCATGAGACTTCATACAATAATGTTCACTGTATGACGGTACAGTACTCCAAAGTGCATAAAAGAATTAGTATATAGGTGAGCACTGTATGAGGGTATGCCATAGTACAGAGAAGTGTTAGTAAGGGGGTTACTCTATAAGAGGGCCCCTCATATTACATAGAATATTTAGTAAGGGGAAATTTAGCATATGAAAGTCCCCCATAGTACATATAAGAGTTAGTAGGGGCACTCAGTGCAATAAGGGGGTTAGTTTAGAGTACTCATTATAATGGGGGTTAGTTTGGGGTACACGGTACAATGGGGGTTATTATTGGGGGGTATACTATATAGCAGGAGGTCCCCTGTCAGTATGTGTCACCCCTCCCAGGATAGTGGGGGATTAGGAGGGGGTCCCCGGTCAGTATGTGTGCCCCCCTCCCAGGCTAGTGGAGGTACTCTATATAATGGGAGTTATTGTTAGGGGTACACTACATAGGAAGTCCCCTGTCAGTACGTGACCCCCCTCCCAGGTTAGTGGGGGTCCTCAGTATAATGGGGGTTTTTATGCTATATATTAGGGGGTTTCGCTCAGTATGTGCCCCTCCCAGGTTAGTAGGGGAGTAGTCAGTATAATAGGGGGGTTATAATGAGGGGGTTCCCTGTCCGTACGTGCCCCCCTCCTCCCAGGTTAGTTGGGAGTAGTCAGTGTAATAGGGGTGATGAGGGGATACACTATATATATATATATATTAGGGGGTCCCCTGTCAGTATGTGCCCCCCTCCTGGGTTAGTGGGGGGTACACTGTATTGGAGGGGGGAGTTCTCCCTGGTTAGTGGGGGGGTACACTATATTGGAGGGGGGGGTGTCCCCTGTCACTATGTGCCCTCCCTGGTTAGTGGGGGGTACTCAGTATAATAAGGGGGTACACTGTATTGGAGGGAGGGGGGTGTCCCCTGTCACTATGTGCCCTCCCAGGTTAGTGGGGGGTACTCAGTATAATGGGGGGTACACTGTATTGGAGGGAGGGGGGGGTGTCCCCTGTCACTATGTGCCCTCCCTGGTTAGTGGGGGGTACTCAGTATAATAAGGGGGTACACTGTATTGGAGGGAGGGGGGGTGTCCCCTGTCACTATGTGCCCTCCCTGGTTAGTGGGGGGTACTCAGTATAATAAGGGGGTACACTGTATTGGAGGGAGGGGGGTGTCCCCTGTCACTATGTGGCCCCACCTCTCCTGGTTAGTGGGGGGTACTCAGTGGTGGAGGGGAGGTGTTCCCTGTCACTATGTGCCCCCTCCTGGGTTAGTGGGGGTGCTCAGTATAATGAGGGGGTACACTGTATTGGAGGTGTCCTGTGCTGTGTGCCCCCCCTCCTGGGTTGAAGGTGGGGGGTACTCTCGGTATGTGAGGGGGTACTCAGTATTGGAGGGTGGGGGGTGTCCCCTGTCAGTATGTGCCCCCCCTCCCTGGGTTAGTTTGGGGTACTCAGTATTGGAGGGAGGGGGGGTGTCCCCTGTCACTATGTGCCCTCCCTGGTTAGTGGGGGGTACTCAGTATAATAAGGGGGTACACTGTATTGGAGGGAGGGGGGTGTCCCCTGTCACTATGTGCCCTCCCAGGTTAGTGGGGGGTACTCAGTATAATGGGGGGTACACTGTATTGGAGGGAGGGGGGGGTGTCCCCTGTCACTATGTGCCCTCCCTGGTTAGTGGGGGGTACTCAGTATAATAAGGGGGTACACTGTATTGGAGGGAGGGGGGGTGTCCCCTGTCACTATGTGCCCTCCCTGGTTAGTGGGGGGTACTCAGTATAATAAGGGGGTACACTGTATTGGAGGGAGGGGGGTGTCCCCTGTCACTATGTGGTTCCCTCCCCCTTTCCCCGGTGAGAGCCCCCTACCCACCTCCTCGGCGTGTTTGCGCAGGGCCTTCTCCCTCTCGTACTGGGTGATGAGCTGCTCGTTGTCCTCTTTGAGCAGCTCCAGCTCCACCTCGTGCTCCTGGTTGTCTGCGAACACGGAGTCCAGGTTCTCCAGCACGGCCACCACCAGCGGCATCAGCTCCTTCACCACCTCCTCGTCATACTGCGCGATCAGACGCTCGAACTCGCGGTAAATGGAGCCGGCCAGGCCCGACACCCGCTCCGACATGACCGCCGAGCTGCCCGGCTCCTCCTGGTACACCATGCCGTCCTCCAGCTCCATGGCAGCGGCTGCAGCACTGCGCTGAGTCCCCGGCCTGGGCTGAGCTGAGCTTCAGGGACAGGGCCCCGCCATCGGCAGTGACGTCACCCGACTGGGAGCCAACCACAGAGTGACTGAGAGAGAGGGGGCGGGGCCTCGCCATCGGCCGTGACGTCACCGGAGTGGGAGACTGAGAGAGCCAACCACAGACTGAGACAGGGAGGGAGGGGGAGGGGCCTCGTCATCGTCAGTGACGTCACCCGACTGGGCGCCTGACAGAGCCAACCACAGGCTGAGAGAGGGAGGGAAGGGGAGGGGCCATCGGCAGTGACGTCAACCGACTGGGAGACTGAGAGAGCCAACCACAGACTGAGAGAGAATAAATAAATAAATAAATCCTCCTCCTTCACTGAGAATACCCTCCTTCTACACACAGAGTACCTCCTCCAATAATAATAATAATAATAATAATAATACCTCCTCCAATAATAATAATAATAATAATAATACCTCCTCCAATAATAATAATACCTCCTCCAATAATAATAATAATAATAATACCTCCTCCAATAATAATAATACCTCCTCCAATAATAATAATAATAATAATACCTCCTCCAATAATAATAATAATAATAATAATACCTCCTCCAATAATAATAATAATAATAATAAAACCTCCTCCTTCACTAATACAGCACCCCCTTCATCAACAAAACCTCCTCCTTCACTAATACAGCACCCCCTTCCTCAATAAAACCTCCTCCTTCACTAATACAGCACCCCATTCCTCAACAAAACCTCCTCCTTCACTAATACAGCACCCCATTCCTCAACAAACCCTCCTCCTTCAATAATACAGCACCCCCTTCCTCAACAAAACCTCCTCCTTTACTAATACAGCACCCCTTCATCAACAAACCCTCCTCCTTCGCTAATACAGCACCCCCTTCCTCAACAAAACCTCCTCCTTCGCTAATACAGCACCCCCTTCCTCAACAAAACCTCCTCCTTCACTAATACAGCACCCCCTTCCTCAATAAAACCTCCTCCTTCACTAATACAGCACCC
>OW240916.1:17450844-17506632 GCA_933207985.1 Pelobates cultripes
CAGGGACCCCCATACCTAGAGGCCGGGGTACTCACTACTCCTGTCAGAGGCTCCATCTGGTGCTCCGTCTCGCCCGAGTCCGCACGGCCGTCCATGCCAGGCCCCGATGCTGTATGCGCTGCTCAGCTTCTTCTTCTGGGCTTCCACAAGCTCGTTTCAATCTCGCTCTGGGTGCTTCCTCTTGAACCGTGCACCCTCTCCACCGTGTTGGCCTCCACAGTCTCTGTAGTCTGTTATTCTGGCAGGCCTCTTCCTGACTGCCCTTGCCAGTGTAGGGGACTAGCGTGGTCCTCGTGCGGAGATGTCCGCCTCGGCATGTGCCGTGCCCATGAGGCCGGGTTCACCCCCACTGGGGGCGGGGCAGGTCCCCGAGCCGGCGTGGTCCCCCGAGGGGATAGGTGACTCCATGATGCGTTGTTCATCCGAGCGGATCACCAGTCTCTGAGTCATGCTCTAGTGCCGTCTGCAGTCAGGCTTATGCTAACAGGTAGGCCAGATTTATTTGTGTTAGTGTTCCCGGCGTGCTGTCGGCCCTTTGCAGGTGTCTTTTTAATGCTGGGGTGCTTCTCTCTTGCAGCATGCCCAGATGTCCGATGTTAGGGTGAGTTATATTAGGTTTTATGGCCTTTGTTTGGGGCTCGTGCTCAGAGCCATGCTTGTCTGCTTCCAGTCGGCCCGGCGGCCCGGCCCCGGCCCCCATAAATGGTTTTGCTAGTACACAACTAAGTACTTTTAATAATTGTGTGTGTTTCCCATCAGTCCCATCGACTTATTTGTCTTTACTTTTGACAGTTGAAATAGAACCTCTTTCTCTGTAAACTCACATGTAATAAATGACCCATTTGTCCTTTTTCTTAACTGAAGTCCCACCCCTTCATTTTCATCTGCAAATACTGAACAAAAATAATAATTGAGGCAGTCAGCTAGGCCTTCTACCTATCTTCCTTCTTTTGTTTTTAATCTAACTAGTCCTTGTTTTACTTTCCTTTTCTCATTTATGTATCTACAAAATGTTTTATCCCCCTTTTTTACTGTCTGTGCTATTCTCTCTTCTGTTTGTGCTTTGGAGGCTCTTATAACTTGCTTTGTCTCTTTCTGCCTAATCTTATAGATCTGTCTGTCTTCCTCACTTTATTTTGTTTTTATAACTACAAAATGCTTACTTTTAGTTTTTTAATATTTTGGCCACTTCTGCGGAGTACCACAGTGGTTTCTTAATTTGTCTGCTCTTCCTGACACGCGTAATGGAATTTTCTGTTGCTTTCAGTAATGCAACTTTTAAATAATCCTATTTCTCCTGGACTCCATTTAAACTGCTCCAGTCTGAAAAGGACTCCTTTACGCACATTCTAATTTTAGAAAAGTCTGTTTTTCTGAAATCTAAAACTTTTGATTTTGTGTGTTGTGACTCAGTCACTGTTCTGATATAAAACCACACTGACTGATGATCACTAGATCCTAAACTTTCACCTATAGTAATATCTGATACTAAATCTCCATTTGTTAACACTAAATCTAGTATGGCTTCCTTATAGGTTGGTTTCTCAATGACTTGTTTTAGAGATATTCCCAGTAGGGAGTTTAGCTTGGTGCTACTTCCAAGTGCTGTTTCTAAGTGTGTCGTTGGAGATATTCTGGAGAGTTTTACAGAAGCTTCAACTGTCTAAGAGTTGTGCTAAGAGCTTTCTTTTCTACTGTTACAGGTAAGATTCATCTGTAGGAAAAGGTTACTGATTGCACAAGGTTTGAATTCCTGTTGGTAATTATAAGGCATCTGATTTGATTAAGATAGTTACTTGCTGTTGATTGCTGGTTAATTAGCTATTGTTTGCAAATAAGCAGAGGCCTACCCAGGTGTTAATCATTCCTAGTGGGCGGTGATTTTAGGAGTTATATAAGGCCTGGTTCCATTAGCTTGTCTAATATAGCTTGGTGCTTCATCTAAGTGCTGTTTCTAAGTGTGTCGTTGGAGATATTCTGGAGAGTGCTGTTTCTAAGTGTGTCGTTGGAGATATTCTGGAGAGTGCTGTTTCTAAGTGTGTCGTTGGAGATATTCTGGAGAGTGCTGTTTCTAAGTGTGTCGTTGGAGATATTCTGGAGAGTGTTGTTTCTAAGTGTGTCGTTGGAGATATTCTGGAGATAACCTGGAGGTAATCTGAGGTATTCAGGAGGATAAATACAAAAATTAAGATTTGTTCGATTTATATTATTCTTATAATTGGAATGGCAGGTTTAGTTCAGTGTAACAATTGCTATGCATTTGTTTCACGTTCCAGTTTTTGGAGGTTTGGTTGTTGTCTAATCTGTAGACAGTTCTCTATCTTGCGGCAGGAGATTGTATTTTTGAAGTCTGAGATTTGTAAATTATCTGGTGAGGAATCTCAGACTGGAACTGCTGCAAAGCCACTGCCGCAGAGACATGCTAGGAAAGGCAGATGGATTACTGTAGGATCTGGTAGACTTAGAGTTGTGGATAAAAGGCATTTTGTACAGTCTGTTGCTCTTCATAATTCATTTTCTGCACTTTCAGAGTGTAATGGTGTTGTGGAGAGAGGCACTGAGGCTAGTGGTGTTGTGGAGAGAGGCACTGAAACTAGTGGTGTTGTGGAGAGAGGCACTGAGACTAGTGGTGTTGTAGAGAGAGGCACTGAGGCTAGTGGTGTTGTGGAGAGAGGCACTGAGACTAGTGGTGTTGTGGAGAGAGGCACTGAGACTAGTGGTGTTGTAGAGAGAGGCACTGAGGCTAGTGGTGTTGTAGAGAGAGGCACTGAGGCTAGTGGTGTTGTAGAGAGAGGCACTGAGGCTAGTGGTGTTGTGGAGAGAGGCACTGAGGCTAGTGGTGTTGTGGAGAGAGGCACTGAGACTAATGGTGTTGTGGAGACCGGCTTGGAGACTATAGTGAGGCCTAATAGAAAGCAGTTGTTGTTGGGGGATTCCATTATAAGAGGTGTGGAGATGGACAATGGTGGTCTTGTGAGGTGTCTTCCCGGAGCTACTGCTCACAGAGACAGGAGACGACTTGTAATATTGTTAAGCAAGCAAAGCAGGGTTGAATTGATGTACTTGTCCATCTAGGGCTAAAATGACTTGGTTTGAATGAGGTTTCAGAGGTTAAGGAAGTTTTAGTGTTTTGCCAATGATATACGGCAGGGTTGCTTCCACACTCTGTCATTCTCTGAAGTTCTGCCTGCGCATAACACTCCAGAACGACAGGTATGGATGCTTTATTAGGACTTTAATTTGTGGCTTGGTGAATGGTGTCGGGAGCAAGGATTTGGCTTTATTTCTCATGGTAGCTCTGTTTGGAATGGAGATAAGCTGTACAAAAAAAAGATGGTTTGCATCTTTCTCAAAAGGGAACAAATGTTCTCAGTGAGCAGTTCAGAGGTTTTGCTAGGATGTATTTAAACTAGGAGGAGGGGGCAAAAGGGTGATAAAACATCAATCCAATTGTCCCCCAAAACAAGGACAGAAGGTGCCTGTAGCAAGTGTGTTAAAAAATGATAAGCTTAGAGTCATGTCTACAAATGCTTGCAGTTTAGGGAATAAGATCCATGAACTTGTGGAAATAATGGCAACTGATAGTGTAGATTTAGTCACTGTTACTGAGACATGGTACAATGAGAAAAATGACTGGGACATAGCAATACCAGGGTACTTTTTATATAGGAAAGATAGGGAAGGCAAGAAAGGGGGAGGGGTGGCCTTGTATGTGAAGGATAGCATAAAATCTAGCCTAATAAAAGTTAGTGAGGCAAACATGGAGTCCGTTTGGGCTACGTTAGAATTTGGTAATCGCACAGTAACTCGTGTAGGTGTGATTTATAGGCCCCCTAGACAAATTGAAGAGTTAGATAATCTACTAGCTGAGGAAATAAAGCAAAATGACAAATGAAGGGGAAGTTATCATCATGGGTGACTTTAATCTTCCTGATGTAAATTGGAAAACAAAATTAGCTACTTGTGCCAGGAGCACAATATTACCCTAAATCCCTACTGAGTTGCCCCCTAAAGCAAAGCTGTTGAGGAGCCAACTCATAAAGATGGCATACTAAATTTAGTGTTAACAAATGGAGATTTGATATCAGATATTACTGTAGGTGAAAGTTTAGGATCCAGTGATCATCAGTCAGTGTGGTTTAATATAAGAACAGTGACTGAGTCACACCACACAAAAACAAAGTTTTAGACTTTAGAAAAACAGACTTTTCTAAAATTAGAATATGGGTAGAGGAGTCATTATCAGACTGGAGCAATTTAAATGGAGTCCAAGAAAATGGGATTATTTAAAAGTTGCACTATTGAAGGCAACAGAAAATTGCATTAGGCTTGTCAGTAAAAGCAAAAAATTCAAGAAACCACTGTGGTACTCCGCAGATGTGGCCAAAATAGTTAAAAACAAAAAGTTAGCATTTAGGAATTATAAAAAAAAAAAACAGAGTGAGGAAGACAAAATGATCTATAAGATTAAGCAGAAAGAGGCTAAGCAAGTTATAAGAGCTTCCAAATCACACACAGAAGAGAAAAATAGCACAGTCAGTAAAAAAGGGGGACAAAACATTTTTTAGATACATAAATGAGAAAAGAAAAGTAAAACAAGGATTAGTTAGATTAAAAACAAAAGAAGGAAGGTATGTAGAAGAGGATAAAGGTCTAGCTGACTGCCTCAAAGAATATTTTTGTTCTGTATTTACAGATGAAAATGAAGGAAAGGGACCCCAGTTGAGAAAAAGGATAAATGAGTTATTTATTACACGTGAGTTTACAGAGGAAGAGGTTCTATTTCAACTGTCAAAAGTAAAGACAAATAAGTCAATGGGACCTGATGGAATACACCCAAAGCTATTAAAAGAACTTAGTGGTGTACTAGGCAAAACTATTAACAGATTTATTTAACCAACTTCATTGTTAAACAGGAGTAGTCCCAGAAGATTGAAGCAATGCACGTTGTGCCCATTTACAAGAAAGGTAATAGGGAGTGAGTCGTAGCAACTATAGCCAGTGTTTCTACTTCAGTAGTGGGGAAAGTGATGGAAACCAAGGCTAAAAGGATATAGGATTGATGAACATCTAAAACACATGGATTTCAAGATCCGGTGACAACATGGGTTTACTTCAGGGAGATCATGCCAAACAAATCATTGATTTTTTGATTGGGTAACTAAAAAATTATAGATCATCAGGGTGGTGCAGTAGACATTGCTTACCTAGATTTCAGTAAGGCTTTTGACACTGCTGCACATATAGAAGCGTTTATCAATAAACTGCAATCTTTAAATTTGGATTCCAATATTGTTGAATGGGTAAGGCAGTGGCTGAGTGACAGGCAACATAGGGTTGTAGTTAATGGAATATATTCGGAGCTTGGACTTGTCACCAGTGGGGTACCTCAGGGATCTGTACTTGGACCCATTCTCTTTAATATTTTTATTAGTGATATTGCAGAAGGTCTTGATGGTAAGGTATGTCTTTTTGCTGATGATACTAAGTTATGTAACAGGGTTGATGTTCCAGGAGGGATAAGCCAAATGGCAAATGATTTAGGTAAACTAGAAAAATGGTCAGAGTTGTGGCAACTGACATTTAATGGGGATAAGTGCAAGATAATACATCTTGGACGTAAAACCCAAGGGCAGAGTACAGAATTTGATAGAGTCCTAACCTCAACATCTGAGAAAAAGGGATTTAGGGGTGATTATTTTGATGACTTAAAGGTAGGCAGACAATGTAATAGAGCAGCAGGAAATGCTAGCAGAATGCTTGGTTGTATAGGGAGAGGTATTAGCAGTAGAAAGAGGGAAGTGCTTATGCCATTGTACAGAACACTGGTGAGACCTCACTTGGAGTATTGTACACAGTACTGGAGACCGTATCTTCAGAAGGATATTGATACCTTAGAGAGAGTTCAGAGAAGGGCTACTAAACTGGTTCATGGATTGCAGGATAAAACTTACAAGGAAAGGTTAAAGGATCTTAACGTGTATAGCTTGGAGGAAAGACAAGACAGGGGGATATGATAGAAACATTTAAATACATAAAGGGAATCAACACAGTAAAGGAGGAGACTGTATTTAAAAGAAGAATAACTACCACAACAAGAGGACATAGTCTTAAATTAGAGGGGCAAAGGTTTAAAAATAATATCAGGAAGTATTACTTTACTGAGAGGGTAGTGGATGCATGGAATAGCCTTCCAGCTGAAGTGGTAGAGGTTAACACAGTGAGGGAGTTTAAGCATGCGTGGGATAGGCATACGGCTATCCTTACTATTAGATAAGGCCAGGGACTAATGAAAGTATTTAGAAAATTGGGCAGACTAGATGGGCAGAATGGTTCTTATCTGCCGTCACATTCTATGTTTCTATAAGAAGTGTCTGTCCCCCAGCAGTCACCAGTGACAGCTGCAGGTTATTAATCGCTGTCTATGGACGGTTTCGCGGGATCCTCCATAGATCTTGTGGCTGTACTCTTGTGCATGTGCAAGACTACAGCAGGGACATCGGCTCCTGCAATCTCAAGCAGGAGCAGAAGAGGACTGGCCGGAAAAAGATGGAGGTTGCTGAGAGGGGGAGGTTCAAATAAGTAGAACCCAGAATGCAAATTATGCAAAGTCCTCATAAGCTGACAGTGTCACTTTAAGACTAAAGTAGCCAAACCAGAATAGCTTTCTAGTTTGTCTATATTGGCCTTAAACGTGAAATAAATTTAGCATTCTTACTTTATTAAATAATGCTGTAAGTCATCTCACAGGGGACAGTCATAGAAAGGCATATGAATGTTTGATAATAAATTACAATTCGACAAAGTATAATGAAGAACTTGCCATTCTCTGGAAACCTGTATTGAAGTGCGACTTTGTTTTTATATTTCCACAGTTTAGGTTTGCTCCTAAACAATGTATTCCTTTTTATTTCATCCTAAACAGAAAAGACCGCCCCATCTCTCTCGGAATCTTTCCTTTGGCTTCTGGAGATTCTTTGGTTTTACCAGATGCACGTGGCGGTGAAACACCAGGAAATGGACCGTGGAAACTTCAAGAACAAAACCACGCACGCTGTAATACCAGTTTGAAGGTAAAGATTCGCCCCAGCAGAGGGTTCGATACATCAGGCCTAGCCTCAGTGATTAAGGGGGACACGTCAGAATTAGAATTGGTGAGCACCAGGAGTTATATCAGATAGAATGTTTTTATAATTTTGTGAAGTTCCCATCCAGGAATTTATTTTGAGGACATGTACACGGGTTTTAATTCAATGTTATCTCATCACACTTGTTTTTGAATCTTGTTTTAGGATGAATTTTTAAACATTAGCCAGGCAGGTCCCAAGACCGGCAGTACCGATTCAGACAACATGGTCCATGCCGCCTCCAAGGCACAGAAAGATGATGTCATAAGGCAAGCCAATGCAAAGAATAACAATCTGCCAAATAACAAGAACAGCGATGATGTGCGTGTCACTCAGGAGACCACTGCACCATCGATGGGTAAGCAGTCTTAAAGGGTCAGTATGCATTACAAAGTCAGCCTTTATTCACCACCACAGTTCAGTCTCTTTGTGGTAATAGCTAAGGGCTTGGTTCGAACTACTACCACTAGTGCTGAGATTCTCTCTGTTACATTGTTGGGATGATACTAAAGTTTCCATGTGATGATAATTTGTGAGAACGCAATGTAGCACACTGTACATTTTGGGTGAAATAAATCCTGTTCTGTTTGACTTTATTTTCTGTCAAGTTTCTGGTTACGCTTCCTATAGTAACTGTGCTAAAGCTTATGCCTCCCATGGTCTCTGAATTTACTTAGTAGCCAGTTTGGTCAGAAAAGCCGATCAATGTATGTGCATTCGCGATGATGTGATACCATGGTAACTATCATAGAAACTGTCCTCGTTGCAGGATCCGCAATGTATTCTCAATGAAAACCTTTTTGGTTTTGGCCCAAAGCATCCTTGGTTTGACTCCTTTTTTTTTTTAATAGTTTTTTTGTACATCATGTATTTCACTTTATATGCAACTTTTTTTATGCATTCGTATTTGTCACAGCAACTGGTCCCTCTGTGTATCATGGTAATTGTCTGTTAAATAATTGATGTTGATTTTTCCACATGGATAGGAAATGGCAATTGAAAATGATGTACTCTTGTAAATTCTGATCCCAGAACAGAGTTTTTTGGAGAATACATCCATCAATAAAATAAGAAAACTACACCATACAAATTCTAAATAGTATTCTTTATTTTGTGAGATTACTGATAGGAAAAAAAAATGCAATTTCCAGGGAATATAAGCAAGGACTGTTTTGGTCTCCGTGGATATTTTGTTCTCGCATGGCTAGTGATGCAGCATCAGACACGGCCACTTTTACTACATATAACATTACTGCTGAAATAACTCCACTACCACAAAGTCAGAATGTACACCCGAAAACCACGGATGACTGAGGAGAATGTCTAGTGCTCTAGAACATCAGGGAGTTTTGTTAAATACTACGTTTAAGTCGTTGTTTCTGCACTGGTATTCTGTTCATATGGACTCAAACTTCGCATCTGAACAAAGAGATTTTTTTTTATTAAATACAAATCATTAAGGTACTGCATAGCCCTTGTCGTGAACCTGCACAGTTTGTTTAGGACCTGTGAATAATGCAGATTTTCAATCTTTCTTTTTATAGTTATGAACCAATACACTTTTATATTATTATTTTTATACGTTGTGCTTACTTGGATACATCTTTAAACACTATTAATCTATTCTACATAATGTGTTTTTTCTATCTTGTTTTGTGCTTTTATTGTTCGATCCATGGTTAGGCCTCTAGATGGGGTTTTGTGTTGCACTAAGCCTGCATTACAGCCTTTAACTGTGTTGCAGGTTGTTTTTGTAAGACTTTCTTTTCTTATTGGTAGGGATTCTCTAACCTATACAAGTCAGATCTTTGTCACAGCATTTTTCTTAAATCCCAGATAACTATATAGTTGTCCTTAATGTCTTTACCAAATAATTTATTAATGCTAGGCTCCCTTTTAATGGATTGATTTTTAAAGAACATATTGATTACGTCTGCGCTGAAGGTAACGTTGCCAGATTTCAATGTGAAAGAAAGGACTCTGCAGGATGTTAAGTGCAAACAAAGCATTTTGTTGTGGGGTAATGGCTGATAGAACCGCAATACATTAAAGTAGCGTTGGTAGACTGATGGCCTCGGGCTTTGTAAATGTGATGGTGGTCAATACAAGTCTCATTTCTGTTCTGTAGAGTTTTGTTGGTTTTTTGTTGTTGTAAATATTGAAACCATATGGACCTGTAGTAATGGGGTGATCTTCCTGTGCTCTCCTGTATAGTACAGCACCCTATTAATATATAGTACTCGAGGTAATGGTTATTGGTTCTCTGTGTGACACAGCGTTTTATTAATATATATTACTCGAGGTAATGGTTTTTGGCTCTCTGTGTGATACAGCGTTTTATTAATATATAGTACTCGAGGTAATGGTTTTTGGCTCTCTGTGTGACACAGCGTTTTATTAATATATAGTACTTGAGGTAATGGTTTTTGGCTCTCTGTGTGATACAGCGTTTTATTAATATATAGTACTCGAGGTAACGTTTTTTGGTTCTTTGTCTGACACAGCGTTTTATTAATATATATAGTACTCGAGGTAACGTTTTTTGGTTCTCTGTGTGACACAGCGTTTTATTAATATATAGTACTCGAGGTAATGGTTTTTGGCTCTCTGTGTGACACAGCGTTTTATTAATATATAGGTAATGTTTTCTTGGTGGGTGTGTGTTTTTATATGGTTTTGTTACACAAGTAATGTATCATTTTTCTTGAGATGGTGCAGATAATCTTCTCTGGAGTTTCCTGCCTAACTGAAATGTAATTTAATTGGAACCGGTTTAATTTGTATCAGTCAAATGTTAGTTTTTGATGTGTGTGTGCTTTTTTTTCCCCCCCAGTTGTTTCTTTCTTAAATCCATTACTTTGACATCATAAAAATAAAGTGACAATATAGGCACCAAAACTGTAGCTTAATGAAGCCATTTTGGTGTATAGATCATGTTTATACAGCCCTGGTCACGTGCCCCTGCATGTGACTTGCACAGCCGTCCTAAACACCTCCTGTAAAGAGAGATCTAATGTTTAAACTTCCTTTACTGCACATTCTGTTTAATTTAGAATTTCTTCTCTCCATATCTGACAATAATCTGCTACAGCCTGCAGGAGCCTCCTGTCTGTGATTAAAGTTTTAATTTACAGAGCAGAAGATAAAAAGAATAAAACTCCTAAAGCGAAATATCTGATTAAAATGGAACCATTTTTTTTTTCATGCAGCTATCGGTGTGATCCAGTCTTGGGAGGTTTGGCCAGGGCTGTATAAACACAAAGAAAAGCTTTTTTTGTTTGTTTGTTTTTGTGTTTATCTCCTTAATGGCAGAGAATTGAGCAGGGACTGCAGGGAAATGATCAATACACCAAAACTGCTTCGTTAAACTAAAGTTGTTTTGGTGACTGTGGTATCCTTTTAATGGCATTTTGCTTATGCATTTATTATTTCAGGTCTATGATCCCAATCAATATTTAGCAGTTATCGGAAACATTTTACAATTGCAATTTTAAAGCTAAACATTTAAATGAACACTGCAATGTAATCAATTAACTATCAGAGCTCAAAATTTCCTCTAGCCATTGGCTAATGAAAATTCCACCATACGAGTAGAAATTCGGTGTGTTCGTGATTCTCCTGGCTTTTATGCTTATACTATCCCTTTAAAAAGTCACTGGTCACCTGGAATAAAATGTAACTTTTTAATGCATTTCTTCAATTCACAACTTTGGGTTTGTTTTTATATATATATTCATATAAACCGTGGTCGTTTTCCCCCTATAAAGCAGCTTAATATTAGATTTTTTTTTTTTTTTTTTATAGGTACCAATAACAATGAGGAGAAATCTGAGGTTCAGTCAATCATTGAATCAACACCAGAGCTGGACATGGATAAGGAACCCAAAGGATTTCAGTTTTCCAGGTACAAATTTTATTTGCTGAAACTTTGGGCCTTAAAGGGACACTATAGTCACCAGAACGACTACAGCTTAATGTAGTTGTTTTGGTGAGTATAGTCAGTCCCTGCAGATTTTTTTTTATTTTGTGTTTACATTAAAGACTGGGGACTCCTCCAGTGGACCCTCCTCCGGTGGCTGGAGGTGCTTCTTGGGGCAGTGGTAACACTATAGGGTCAGGAATACATGTTTGTGTTCCTCACCATATAGTGTTCCTTTAATTACTAAAACCACACATTGGTGCTAGGCTATTTTTGTGCACAGGAGGTCTGTCCGCATTATGGGCAAATGGTATAGGTTCTCTCTCCAATGACACTTGTGAGCAAAATGTATTTCAGACATTTTTAATTGTTCTCTACTCTGTTTTGGCTTAACCTCTACAACTGGCCCTCTGCATTCTGGTGTCAATGACTGAAATACTGAGCATATGCGTCTTAGAAGGAGCACAAGTGTTCTAATCCCAGTCGAGTCCTCTTAATAGGTTTTCTGATACCTGCCAACCCAGGACTCTTGTTTTAACTGTATACCTGATATTGTCAGCCAGTAAACACTGCTGGCCCCAGAACCAGGGCATCTTTGTTTGCCAGTTATATATACCTTACAACTCACATTTTTGTAGAAACTGAAGTGAAGTTAGAAAACCACTCAAAAGTTTTCCTCGTCCTCCGAATTATGCATGTATTTATTTTTCACCATTTTTTTCCCTCCACGTTCAGTACTCCAACAAAGGGCATTGAAAACAAAGGGTTTGATCGGAACACGGAATCCTTGTTTGAGGAGCTTTCATCAGCTGGAACAGACCTAATCGGGGACGTTGATGAAGGTGCAGATCTGTTAGGTAAGCTTTTTTATGTTGCTGGATTGGCTTCTGCTTTGTTAACCACAAAAAAAGAACCTATAAATTCTGCAGTAGATTTAAATGTAGATTAGAGCATAATGCGAAACTCTTAGTTCTTATAATCTGCTCCATGCACGAACAACTGAGAAATATGTATGAGGAAAGACCAGAAACCGAGATTCAGGGGCTTCTAATGGACACAGTAAGGGGAAATAAATAAAAGGTGATAGAACAATGCACATTTATTATGGGATGGAACGGCCTGTAAGGCTAGTGTTAACTGTAATATTTATATATAATAAAATATATCTCTTACAGGCATCTTAACAAGAAGCAATCTCTTCAATGTTTGCTGTTCCAAGCCATAAAACATTAACGGTTTCTCAGTTTTGTTTTTTTTCGAATAATCTTGTTTATTTCAGGAATGGGGCGAGAAGTTGAAAATCTTATCCTAGAGAACTCCCAGCTTCTAGAAACAAAGTACGTGGCTTTATGTATCTCATGTATGCTACAATTATTATATATATTTTTTTTTTTCTCACCATCTGATCCTTTCTTCCTACATTTTTATGCTCCGATTTCCATCAGTCCAGTAGTAACATTGCACAGTAGCTTGCTTTAAATCCGTTCTTGTTTTCCTTGATCTTTTTTGACCCAAACCCCTGTTTTCACTTCTTAATAAAGAGGCCTCTATAGTAGTTTGGGATGTTTGTTGAGATTTTGGTTTCATATACATTTTATTTTTCGGGGGGTCGGAGAGGGTTTATTCCTATTTGTGTACATTTTTAGTACATTTATTTTACTTACATTTTAAACTACTTTATTTTTCCCCATTGCCTAGAAATGCTCTAAATGTCGTGAAAAATGATTTGATCGCAAAGTTGGATGAGCTTGTGTGTGAGAAGCAGGTCTTGGAGGAAGAACTGTTGGTCATAAAGCAGTCGAAAAGCAAGCTTGAGGAAAGGAACAAGGAACTGGAGGAAGAGCTGAAGAAGTGGGTATTTCAGCTCTGCAGACAATCCAGGGCTTTATTTTGCATAATTATCGGCCAGCCTTTAGCCATCCACAATATATTTATTGAAGACTTACATTCTGTTTCTCCCGGACACTGGCAACCATTTCCCCCACCCCACACCCCTCTATTATTAAGATTAGCACCAGATAAGCCAGGAACACATATTACTATGTTATTAGATTATTAACCCCTTCAGTACCAAATAAAGGTATTCTTCCCCCCCCCCCCACACACACACACACATTTTCTTATATCTTGATCCTGTTTACACTTTGAAACCGTACAGTACAAAAGGGTTTAGTTGCATATGTGCTTTAACTCTTTCTAGGGCAAGGGCAGAGACTGAAGAAGCGCGGCAACGGGGCAAAGACGAGGAAGATGTGAGTCTACTAAAATGACGTTTTGTAATGCCTGTAATCTAATAAGGCCAGGGCTGTGTTATTTGATAAAATTATCTAACTGCACTTTGTATATTGTTAAAGAGCGATGTCCCTACTGCTCAGAGGAAAAGGTTTACCCGGGTAGAAATGGCTCGAGTGTTGATGGAGAGAAACCAATATAAGGAAAGATTGATGGAGCTCCAGGAAGCCGTGCGATGGACTGAAATGATAAGGTTTGTGATCACATATTTCCAGTTTCAGCGAACATTTCTTCTATACAAGTTTCTGAAGGGAACTAGAGCAAAATTATAAGGTTATTAATGTTTGAAAAATCAATTTTGTGACATTCACAGTATCTGTGAAAGTGTTTATCTTATCAGACGATTTTGTTTAAAATTAGACTCCATATTTTCCAATAGGTTAGGGAAGGATTTTTTTTTTTTTTTTTTAATTCTTTATTTTATTTGTGCACGAGATAACATAAAAGCTGACGATGCCACAACAGCATAGTACAAGCCCATTAAAGAAAGGTATTTCACACAGATGGCATTGAATTATTGGCACATTTTTATTTTGTATTTGTAAGAGGATAAACAAGCTAGGTACACACATCTAATTGTAAGTCACCAGAGTGACAAGCAGTAACATCAGTATGCATTATAAGAGTAACTGTGATGCAACTTAATGTTGCGTATGATCTGGCAGCATGACTAGTCTGGATAATGCTATACAGTTAACTGTTCTAAGATAGGCTAATCGAACTGTCAATGCTTCCGGTATTCAAGCGGCAAAACAGTCATATAACACATTTAAACAAAACTTTGCGTTAGAGGGCCTGTGTGTACAATTTTATAGTAAGTAGATAAACATGCAGGAAAATTCAAAATATGTTAAGTAGGAATTGGTGAGACTCATTCACATATGTGTAGATCATGCTAGACTTGCGGACGCTGATTTAATCACATAACATGCTGGCTAGGAGTATAATAACAGGTTAGGTACGCAGTCACAGGTTATGTAGATAGATAAAAACAGGCTATTAGCAGGTTTAATACCTGACTCACTGATGTGTTTGTTAGCCTGAGCGAGTTCAGTGGAGCTAGTGTCTAGTTGTATAGGCTATGCTAGGCTCTCTATTGCTGCCTGGGGTTGTGTAACATGCTGGCTGGAATCGTATAACATGCTAGCTGGAGTCATATAACGCTTTCTTTTGTAATATAGCCTGTATTGGCATAGGCAGGCAACTAAGGACGCCTAAACATAAAAAAGAAAAAACAAAAACAAAGTTTAAGCACATAGTCAACAGCTTTGTTTGTCTGGGTACAGACGGGTTAAGCTGTTGTTGCATGTCCTAGCGGGTGGCATGGGTACCGTGCTCAGGAACAATTGGCACTGTCAGCCAATGCCTCAGCTTTGTGTTGCCACATAGTCACTGGTAGCTGCTGGGTAATAGATCATCCGATGCCCTGTCTGGAGGCTGTGAGTGCAGGTGTGGGATGGATGTCAGTGAGCCCCCCCCCGTCCGTGCCTCGGGACCCTTTGTGTTCACATGGGCTTCTCTGTGTATTCCAGGTGGGGCACCCTTCCTGCCCTGAGACTCTGTGAGAGCCGGTACCACCATTTCACAGACCCGTCGCCGTTTTGGGGCCTGGTCCTTCCCCGGTGTGGGGCTGCATGACCCCCACCGGTCCATAGCAGGGGGAACGTGGACCCTGGTACAGAAGCTCAGTCGGTCGTGGCGGCAGAGGAGCGGCTGTCTCCCCTGCACTCGCCATGCTTGTAGGCCTCAGACTCCTATCAGGCAAATGTTGCTCCAAACGGCTTTTAAGTGGTATCAATTCGTGCTGCTGGTTATCACCTTTTGTTTGGTGACTGTCTCGCTTCAATAAATTGTCGTTTGGGCAATGAAAGTTCACTTTAATCGTTGCCTGCAGCAGGAGCTGTTGAGGTTTGCTTCCTCTCATCTCTGCGGTCAGGCTCCGTCCCTCCGGGAAGGATTTTTTTAATTGGGTGGGGGAACAGTTTAAATGTCCTTCAGAGTTATCCCCAAACCTGCTCTGAAGAACATGTGATATTCCATCTAGTTGGGGTGTATATTTTTGAGAAGCCAAAGTGAATTTCAATTTTTAAACCGTTAACAGCCAGATTAGTAAACTCAGAGATGGTTTTGATTCAAACAAATTTTTTTGAAAAATATTACATTTTAGACTACAACAGCTGATGTTAATACGGTGTGGAAAATGGTACTGTATTGCTGTTTGATACAAGCATACATATTCGATTTATAATGTTAATACTCATCAGTTTTCTGTGGTTTTTTTAAGTCTAAGTATGTGTTAACTTTTAAAGCACTTTGTATTTGCAAACCTCAAAGCCTAATATCTCAGCAGTACAATTAAAAAAAGTTTAAGTATATCTGTTACCAATGCATCTCCTACAGGCTTTCTAGTCATCCTTTGTATGTCATGTAGACATGGAAAGGGTTATTCACTAAACTGTGACAATATTGAAATTTCACTATGAAAATGTACATTTTTGGACAAAATAGTCAAATAGGATAAATTCTCCAGCTCAACTTTGCTTAGATTTGGGGTTTTTTGGCCAAAAAATGTATAATTCTGCTGTCAATTCCTTTTTGGAATATGAAATAAAAGGAAAAAAATAACATAAGGTTTGTTTGGCTTTTTTATTTTTTATTTATTTTTTTACATTGGTTTTATTTTGCTTTATTTTTATTCATCTAGTTATTTCATTTAAATGTTTTGGTTTACATTCCAGAGCATCGAGGGAGAACCCAGCCATGCAGGAGAAGAAGAGATCGAGTATCTGGCAATTGTGAGTGTGAAAGTTAAACGTTGTATAAAACCAGATTTGTGGAGCGAGAATGTAGTACGTTTGATTAAAGTAATGATTTCATCGTGGTCACCGTTCTCCCCGCAGGATCACAGAAACCATTCACTTCATGCAGCCCCTGTGCCACTGTATGCTCCTGCTTATATATTCACTTGTTACACTTTGCCCCTGCAATGCATTTTATACAGAATTGCCCTTTGCCTCTTAACATTATTACCACAAATTTTCCCAGGCCTAGTACATAGTGTTAGATTGTGGAAAGTGTTCATGAGCTTGTTTAGATAAAAAGTCACTCTTTACCATTCTGTTAATAGATCTAACATAATGCTTGGTTTGTTGTGAATCCTGGGAGATGCAGCAGGTTTGAACTCCTGAAGTTCGCTACTATTTATACAATTTGCTGTTTAAGATTTTTTTGTTTCTCCATTTATTTATTTTCGATTTTGTTTTCAGTTTTAGTCGATTGTTCAGTTCGTCCGGCACGGCTTCCAAGAAGCCTGATCTTCCTGTTAACGTGAAGTACAATGCACCCACCTCACATATCACGCCATCTGTCAAGAAGAAGAGCAGTGCCTTATCTAAACTTCCCAGCGACAAATCGAAAGCGTTCGACTTCCTTGATGAGTGCGTTTGTATAAAATCTTTCCTCTTTAGTGCATGTGATTTATTAAAGCGGGTCTGGCACTGGGGTGGGGGGAGAGAGTTGACATCAATCATACCAGCATATAATTATAGTGTTATTTGTTGTTGTTTTTTTTTTTGTAACAGTTGTAATTGTTTGCAGCACCATTCATTACCTGTTTGTGCTTACATTTTCTGTCTTTTGAGCTTAGGACACCCCTAGCCTACCCCAGCATGCACCTGGCTGCTCCTGCTATTTAGTTCATGCTCCATCTGCATTCTAAATGGTGCAAAAAATTATGAATTATAACTTTTAAAATCACAGTCAATATAGAGTCAGGCAATTTACGTCCCACTGTAGTACTGTGCCACCAGTAACGTCACACGTAGTAGTAATTGTTTTTCTACTGTGAAAACTGACACCATTATGATTATTCAATAATCAGAACTGATGCCTCTACAAACTCCCGGCGAGAACAGAAACGAGAGCAGTACCGTCAAGTGAAAGCACACGTGCAGAAAGAAGATGGACGGGTTCAAGCCTTTGGCTGGAGTCTTCCTCAGAAGTATAAACCGGTAATATATATATTGCGTCACCCGCTATCGTTTTACTGCACTACAGGCTACAATTCTTTGAAGATTAAACATCATCAACACTTTAAAACATATTTTAAGCCTCGTAGTACTTTCATTCATTTCTCAAATACGTTGTGTTCAGCCATTCAGCACCCTCTCGTTACAGTGGAAGCTGTAAATTGCTTTCTGGTTTGCTGCTGTGTTGCGCTCCTCTCCGTTGTGCTTGTCGTTACTGAACGTTGGATTTTAAAGATTTTAGGAGACCGTTTAAGTTTTATATCACATGTTTCTAAGCACAGATATGTTAAGTAAAATGATGTGAAATTATTTATGGCCACATTGGCGCAAACATTGTTATATATACTTTTGTCTTTAAGAATCCTGCAGGACATGCATGTTCATGTTTTGATATTAAGTAATAGAAGTAGTTTTTAAATTGTATTTATTTTATTAATTTTCTAGTTGGCGAATGGAGGTCAGAGTGAGAATAAAATGAAAAACCTCCCGGTTCCAGTTTATTTAAGACCATTGGACGAAAAGGATAGCTCAATGAAGGTAATGAATGTACAAATAACAGGCCTTGATTCCATTCTATCTTCAAGAAACCATAAGCAGTTCTGTTGCTCGAGTAGTATTGTCCAATAAATGTGCATTCTAAGCATATTAGTACAAGGGAGGTTGTAAACCTCCACGACTAGTGCAAAAAAAACTGTCGAGCCCCACTTCATGTCAGAAAACAATTGAAGCTACAAAATGTGTTGACATTTTCTGAATTGGAACAGTAACACTGCTATTTTTCACAGCTGTGGTGTGCGGTTGGTGTTAACCTATCTGGTGGAAAGACCAGAGATGGCGGTTCAATTATCGGAGCCAGTGTGTTTTACAGTGATGTATCAGGGTCGGAAATGGAAAGCCATAAACTGCGCAGCGAATCGCAGAGCAGTTTAGAGAAACTTGAACAGGAACTCAAAGTAAGACACCCAGTTTAGTTTGTAACTGCATAAAACTTCTATTTTAGAGTTTTTAATGTGATTCTTAACTTTTGTTTCTTTTTTTTCCTCTGGAGGTGCAACAGAAAGAGCTCAGACACCAGGATGAATTATCAAGCCTTGTGTGGATTTGCACGAGCACGCACTCGTCCACTAAAGTCATCATTGTAGATGCCAACAATCCGGGCAATATGTTAGATAGCTTCACCGTATGCAACTCCCATGTTCTGTGTATAGCGAGTATTCCAGGTATGATACTCATTTTATCCATCGTGGCTTGCTACTCTTTGTATACAGAAATATTTTCTGTTGGAAGTTGCAGAATCATATTTTTAAAGTCAGTTTTTGGTATTACAGTAAATCTTTTATTTGGAGCTGAGTGAGTAATTGAATGAAAATTTGGAAAGCTGTTATATTAAAAGAATTTGCTTCTTACATTTAATGTCATGGAAACTAGAATTTTATATAGCTATGAATGTTGATGTATTTATATTTATTGTTCATATTGGATTATGGAATGTTACTTTTCTGATTCACCTTAAAAATGCCAATTTTATGCATTATTTAATTTATGGCTGATGGAATATTAAAAGCTATTTGTTCTGTATAACAGGGGCTATGGAAACAGATTACCCTTCAGGAGACACCACCAAAACTGACTCTGAATCCTGCCCAGCAGATAAATCTTCCTTATCTGAGAGTCTCCAGAGCAGCGGCTCTTCTGGAACGGACAATGTTGCTGTAGGAGTAAAAGTGTCCTCTGGAGATGATGCAGAAATTTCTGTAACACAGGTCCCAAATATTGTTTCTCCAGAGACTGAAACTAGTTCAGTTGTAGGTATGTACATGTGTCTTTGTGTATATTTTAACTGTACAGACAGACAGGCGTACAGAAATGCAATATTTGAACTTCCTGGCATTGCCAAATAACCAATGAAAAAACAGATTAGCTAGAAATGTTGTTTTATTAAACAGTCTTTTAAAAAAAAGAACAGAATGCTAGACAGATTAAAAGAAAAAGCACTCCAGGTTGCACAAGTGCTTGTGTGTAGAGTGTGTCCTCTGTTTCATTGTTTTCAATAGAAATCTGCACTTTTTTAAATAAACACTAAATCTCAGCACCCTATATCTCAGACAGTTAGGCGGTGTTACTTTATTGGGTAAACGCAAAAGCAGGTGCTTGAACAAAGGGATTGTCTTTGAAAGAAGTCTGTGATTGGACAGCTGTGTGCACGAACAACTGGTCTTCAAGACCTCTCTATATAAGAAGCTTCAGGTTATTCCCTGGTTTAGACACTAAAGTCAAGCTTTCTCATCTGCAGACGCTAGATATTGCAAGCTAAGATTTCATATACCCAAACCCCGAGAAAACTTGCAAAATAAATTGCATGCATACTTTCATTGGGGTGTATCTACTAAACTTTACAAACTGTTTTTTTAGTAATGTATAGATCGTGCTATGTGCAGACATTTCATGGTTTCTGATTACCAGATCCCAACACCGCAAATAGTGAACTGGATGACAATGTACTGACAGCAGAGGAGGCAACGGAAGCCACAGAGGTTGGAGTTGGTTCGTCAGATGATGTTGCTGACATTTCTCAAACCGGAATCTATACAGAACATGTCTTCACAGACCCTCTGGGTGTCCAGAACACTTCGGAAGACACGTCAGGATGCCCGCTGAGGTTAGTTTTACCATCGATAAGTAGAACCACACAGTCTACATTTTATGCTAGTAAATTATTGCTATGTGTTTTTATCATTGGGTTACTTTGTTGCTACTATTTTGTTTGATCACAGCGATGACAGCGACTTGTATAAAGATGGTGTTGCCACTTTACCCACTGACCAAGACCTGATGAGAGAAGAGGCGCAAAAAATGAACAGCTTGTTACCCACAATGTGGCTCGGAGCACAGAATGGACAGTAAGTTCCTAAGACCATTGTTTGCATGGTCGTGAAAATATATATTTTTTTCCAAGGTTTCTCTGCAACCAGCTGCCAGCTTGCTGATATTTTCATCTGAATTCTAGATGTGGATCAGGTAGATTGCTAAATGTGCTAAATGTGGATCAGGTAGATTGCAGCCTTCCTGAAATGGAATTTCCACCTACCTCAGATAACTTAACCAAGTAGCAAATATCGGAGAAGAGCGAGGAAGGAGAGGGTGCTTTGTGTCGCCCCCAGCACTTTACTAATTCAAGGCACCTGTAAAAGCATTTAGTTTAGTGTAAGGCCTTAAAGTGTACTACTCCTCTGTCCAAATTCTGTTGCCACAGCTGTTGGATTTCTTTAAAGTGTGCCAGTCATGCAAAAAGAATGTGTTATTCCTTTAGAGAGAATGAAATCTAACATCCAGGATAAATACTGGTGTCTGAATAAAGGTGGTGGGGAGAGGGGGTAATACAATCCTGAAGTGTGTCACCTCCCACAGTCCCTGATATACAAGTCTTCACACTAGATCCATTACCTTTCTTTTCTCTTATCTTGTCTTTATCGGCTAATGAGATAAAACTGAGGTAAAACGGTTTCTAACTAGCCGTGTTTTCCTTATTTGCAGCCTTTATGTTCATTCTTCTGTTGCTCAGTGGAAGAAATGTCTCCTCACTATAAAACTGAAGGATTCGATTCTCAGCATTGTGTAAGTTACATCAGTTCTATACACTTGCAGTTTCCATTTACTGTTTTGTGTGATGTCTACAATAGAAAGGAAAAAATACAAAGACTCCATTGTCTTTTGAGAAAAATATTTACCTGTGGTTTGGACTACATGCTTTTACCGTTAATTGGTATTATGTGACGTTTAGTATTGCGTATCTCCTCTAAGCATGCAACTTAAAGACAAATATTAAATTATATATATATTTTTATTTATAACTTGGCTACATATAAAGTAAGGATACGAGTATTTCTTAGCCGTTCTAAATCGGGTGTTTTTGTGGTTCAATACACGTGTTGCCAAATGGCTAGTCCTATATTTTTGCCACACTACCAATATTTAAAAAAGTGTCAGAGGGGCTATTTATGGAAAGCCTGATTTCTCAATTCTCCTGACCTTCCAATGTTTCTTTTCTACACTTTTTTAATATATATTTTTCCCAACACAATATTAAGACTATGTGATACTGTTTAATTCATGCTATTTGTGGTTTTGTATTACAATATATTCTTAATAGTAAAGTATTTGTAGCCTTATGACCATTTTTATTTTATTTTTTTAGGACCGGATGTAAAAATTCTCATTATCTGTTTGTTTTGTTTTCTCTTGCCTTTTCAGCCACGTGAAGGGGATCGTTCTAGTTGCTTTAGCCGATGGGACCTTGGCAATATTCCATAGAGCGGTCGGTATGTATCCTGTGCTGTTAATAATAGATCTTAACCGTCATGATGCTGTCTGTTCATTTTTGAAAAGATGTTATTTTTTTTATGAACATGAATATTAGGTCTGTTTCTTTTATTATAGCACCTGCTTATTCAAATATTGTTTTGGGGGTCTCCACTAGACTAGGAATTGTGAAAAATGAACAAGGAATGTTTATGCTACATTAGCAAAGTTGCAAAGTAGCCAACTTGCAAAGATTCTCCAATTCAGCTATTTTCACTTAAAAGTGGTAAATCTTGTGAATAATCTAGTTTTGATTAACCATGGCAGAGGTGTGTGCTGTATGTTCAGCAATGTGTTCTCGATCAGTTGCTCGTAGTTTTAAATGGTTAAGGGAACTTTTCTGGTTATCCTCTCTCTATTGTTTTATGTACTCTCACACTATGCTACCTCTTCTGACACAATAGGCACCAAAACAACTTTAGCTTAATGAAGCCATTTCGGTGCATAGATCATCCCCCTGAAGTCTCACTGTTCAATTATTCCGAGGCACTCCTGGCACCATAACCACTACGGTGCTTACTGTTTTTCAATTGATTCCCATTAAGCAATGTTTATTATTCTCACCTGTAATTCAGAACCTGCTGTTTTTCAGACGGGCAGTGGGATCTGTCGAATTATCACCTGCTTGATTTTGGCCGTCCCCACCACTCTATCCGATGCATGACTGTTGTCCACGAAAAGGTCTGGTGCGGATACAGAAACAAAATTTATATTGTGCATCCAAAAACAATGAAAATCGAGGTGAGGATTTTATATTTGGGCTAATATGAGGATTTTAGATTTTGACTCATCATGCCCTGTTCCCCTCTTAATGTAGTTTAATGTCCTTCCCCTTCAAAGGGTTTTTATTTTTTTTTTAATGACGTACATTACTCAGCTGGTTCTCTAAATGAGCATTTTGGTATTTATAATATTTTTCTTTTATGTTTTTATTTTGTGCCTCCTCAGAAATCCTTTGATGCACATCCAAGGAAAGAAAGTCAAGTCAGGCAATTGGCATGGGTTGGAGATGGAGTCTGGGTTTCTATTCGATTGGATTCCACACTCCGTCTGTACCACGCACACACTTATCAACATTTACAAGATGTGGACATTGAACCATATGTTAGTAAAATGCTGGGTGAGTTAACCCATAACCATAAATTATACATAGAAGTCCTTGGGTGGGTGAGACATTATTGCAATATGATAAGGCCTTGCCTCGCTGAGATTCTGATAACATGGTGTACTATTAATCAATATGGCTCCAATTAGCAGCCAGCTGGCTTTGCTCTATACTACCACTCCATAGCAAAATATGGTGTTTAGAGTTACTCTTATTTGCTGCCATAACTCTGTAGTGTTCACTTATATTTTCCATAGCTTACCAACGAGACTGAAGAAAAATTGACCGTCATTATTCATGTGATTTGTTTTTTAAATAAATCTTAATTCTTTAATGTATTGTGTCTATAAAAGTGTAACAAATTTCATAGTGAGCAAAAAAACAAGTTCACCCCTTGCGCATGGTGCCTAGAGAGATATCTGCTATACGTCACTGACGATGCCTAACAAGGTTGAAACGATCGTCTGGGGTTGCTGTATCTCTCGTTTTGGATCTGTTCTGCCTATTTTGGTGGAATCAGTCTGAGATGCGAACGGCCTGACTGTTTTTGAAATGGCATAAGATGAGCTAAAACCAGCTTGAGAACTGAGCTCCACCGAAGGGCAGGCTAATTGAGTTGTTGTCCATTTTCAGCACTTTCTTGCAACTTGTCTTTTGCTCTCCTTAAATTTCATGTGAAATATAAAACTGTGACACACATTCTCTATAACTCCGTTCTTGCTATTGATAAGCAATGAATGTGGCATAGCGATTAATACACCTTGCTAAGAGACACTAGCAAAGGCTTTCTCTTGATGCACTTATGATTTATTTTGTAAGTAACATTTTGGTTCTTTATTGCTGCTGTAATTAAACAGTGCATTCTGCTATTCAGCTCTGTGTTTGTTGGCAAAAATTATCAAAAATCTGGTATGGATATGGAAGACTAGGAACCAGGAGCATGTACGGTGATTTCACCTTGCAAACATGGTTTGTAACCCGCTGGATTCGCAGAATTACAATCTGTTCACAGTGTTTGTGAAGCATTGTTTTCATGTTTATGATAACTCTGATTTATTGATGATTTTATCTTTTCATATTAGGAACTGGGAAGCTTGGGTTCTCGTTTGTGAGAATAACCGCTCTTATGGTATCATGTAATCGACTTTGGGTCGGGACAGGGAATGGAGTGATTATTTCAATCCCTCTGACAGAAAGTAAGTAGCATTATATCTTTACATAAAACTGTTATGAAATTTTCAGAAAAAGCAAGTTTGTATTTATTGTGTTTTGTGTTTTTTTTTTTAAATTAAAATGTATTTCTTGCTTAATGAACCACAATCATCTGAAGTAATGAACTTTTTATCCAAGCTGTCTTTATCATGAAGGGCCTCAATCCATAATGTATGACTCCCTGTATACAAACCGCATTGGGGGTATTGGGGCAGAGGTAAGGGGTTATAGGGCAAGCAGAATAGGATAGTATTCAATCCCTTAGATTTTAATCATTCATGTGAGAATACCCACCACTCAATTTGTCAGAGATTTAAGAGATTTAATCTAAGCAGAGAGTTGAGTGGTTAGTGCTCCAGATGTACTGCCTCAGGGTGCCAGTTAGATTCCCCAGCAAGGTAGTCTACTTATTTGTGTCTTTCTGAGGCCCATTATGTTGGGTAATGACCTTAAATCCACAGGGAGTACTAAGCTGCAAAAGCTAAAGATATATATATATATATTTTATTTTTTTTAGGATCTCCAATTAAACCTATAATAAGCCCTTTTCCTTGGCTCTCCCATCTCAAATATTTTTAGTCCTTCTCTATCCCTGCAAATATTACCTAAACCTCTTGATTTCACTTGGATCCTATCTTACATGAAATCTAACTGTTCTGTTGAGGGTTTTTTGCATGATTTATTTCACATAGGGATGTGTAAAATGGTTGAACTTGATGGGTTTATGTTCAGCCTAGATTGCTTGTACCAACAATACTTAGTAACAGGTTTTTGGAGGGTGTATGATAATAAAAAAAAGCCCACTGTAAGTTAGAATGTTAGGTACTTTCAATAGCGGGTTCTCATTAATCCTTCACTGTTCCCCCTGTCCATTATTCCCCTTACTGTCTTACTGTAGCCATAATACTGCACCAGGGCCGGTTACTTGGGTTGCGGGGTAAGTCTACATGCTAAACGAAATTACTACGGCTTTCAGTAGCCACTTTGGCTGCGTAGACTCACATCTTGTATGTTCCTGAGTGTCTCTCCCTGAAGTTCTTGCAGTAGTTTTTATGTTTACTAAAAGATGACCAGTCTGCTCGGCAATGATAGCGTAACCTCATGTTTTGCAGCTAATCTTATTTTTATAATCTTTCGCTCCACTCTTTTACTACGTGAAACCATTTATCTCTGAAGCTCTTCATCTTTGCACCCCACTGTCACCCCTTTCTTTGTAAAGACCTTCTCGTGTTATTGGATGTGTCCTGTAAATCTAGCATAGATGTTAAAGATTAGGTTGCTCCCATTTATTCAAACTCTTTGGAGCATAAGATCTGTTCTTAACTCCACACGAGTGGCACAGATCTCCTACTGCACTTCGGTTTATTACCAATAGAAGGCACTGCTATATTATGTCACATCCATGCAAAGTGGGTGTATTGGGAAATAGATCTGTGCTGCCAGTGGAAAGAGCTTTTCTCATCCTTCCCTCCACCACTTGATTAGTCCAGTGTGTCTGTGATAGCTCACGCAAGTGTCTTCTAATGAAAAGTAAGTCTGCAACAGCAAGCTTAAAATGATCAAGTGATGCTTTCCACCAGTATACCTGGTAGGCTCCTTCTTGGTGTCTTTTTCAGCCTGTGAGGTAGGGTTGATGGTCCGTTGACCAGAAGGTAGATTAGCAGAAATGGGTGTTTGCACAATGAAAGACAGGAAGTTCTGTTTTTTTTTTGTTGTTGTTTTTTTGGAGATTGATTTTCAGAAACTGGTAGTCATATGGTTAAAGGTGGAGTACAAGACTGTTGGACATGTGTCCAGAATTTAGGGAAATATCCGTGTGGGTGTCAGTAGCAGAAAAATGATCATGGTCATACCTGGGCTACTCAGAAAACATAAAAACATTCAAAAAGTGGTTCTTGGATTCCCATCATGTTTTTCGTGATAAAAAGGTCTTTTTGAGACCCATACAACCAGCAATTCATGGGTGGGAGTTATACAGCAATTTCTGGAAGGCAATTTTTTACTGTACACCAGTAGAACAGCACTGAACCATAACTTTCGGAAACTAAAAGTTGAACTATTCCATTTTAACTTCTGCACATGTGCTTGTATGGCATTTTGCCTTAATGTCCACATAAGCACACCAGAGGCTTTATGGAGAGACAATTGTCCCTGCAGGAGAAGGAGACTGCTGCTACGTTCACCGTCGTAAACACTGCAAGAGCATAAATTCTTGGCTCCAGTGAAGTACGTTCCCTGTTCACTTTTTAAGGAAAAAAAGCTAAAATTGCTGGCCTTTCTGTTTAAACTGGAGGTTTTAACATCCCCTCCCAATTAATTAATTCTCTCGGGCTGGGTTGTTCTCCAGTGGAACTTTTGTTATAATTTATGTTGTGCCTATTCATTTCACAGTGCTCTGTGAGTATTTTAAGATTAATGCAATGGTCAATGACTTCATTACTTGCACATTATGTTGCTATTTATTTTCTGTGTATTACATGTGAAAACATCAATTAGTTTAAAATGGGTTTGGGCCTACCAAGTATGCTGGTTAAGTGAATCTCATTTGGACACATTAAGCTTGATTTTGGTTGTCTTTATTTCTTTATTTTCCTCCCCCACACCACCTCTAGGTATAGATAGAGCTATAGTGGGTACAGATCTGGGTGCCTGGCCACAACTGCACCAAGCACGATGCCCATCCACAGGCAGTGATAATATCTCTATTTTATGTTGGTGAGTGTAGCAATGCCTATTATTAGGAAAGTGAACGTGAGCCAGCATTTGGCATCTTCGGGTGTCTCATCCAAATGTCACTGGTCCTTTTGAAAACGAAACCCTATCAGTGTTTAGAAATATGCATATTTATTTAAAACATTGTTTTACAGACAGCTATTTTTCCCACAACTGGGAGATGTAGGGACCAAAAAAAAAAAAATGCTATATCTGTTTTTTACCAAAGCTTTTTGGATGCACTGGTAGTTCCTTTTTGGTGAGCTCAGAAGAGGAGCTTGCTTTTAAAGCCTCTGAAAATGTATTTTATGTTCTGTATTTCAGAGTAGTCAGGAGAGAATTCTTGACTGGAAACCTACTTTGATCAACTAATTGTGTTTTGCAAGGTCCAGACTAGAAGCAGTGCTCTCTTGTTGTACCAGACTCTCTTGAGTCAAACCCTTTGTTTATAAACATAAAGTGGGTCTGCTGATCAACTGAACAAAGTCCCTTAATTTTGCTGATGCTGTGAGATAACTCTTTAAAAACGGAAACAATATTGGGCTTCTTTATTTTTTAATTTTTTTTTAAACCTGTTTTCATTGAAATGGTTTGGTTTTCTCTCTAGCTCTGAAGCCAAGCTCTGTGAGTTTGTTACAGTATCTGTCTGTATATAATGATCTTTAAGAAACCAGTTACAGACACTGGCACATATTATGCAAGTCTAAAAGAGCGTAACCTTGGAGATAAAAGGTGAGTTTTTTTTTTCTTGGAAGAGATCATTGAGCAATGTTCTAAACAAGATTAGAGATGCACACAAGGTTCAAGGTTCTTGTGTTGAGTGAGTTAGTCTTGTGCTAGATAAACAAAAGGCACAATCCATGACCTCCCTCCTCTAGATACTAAGCATGCTGGTCTGTTACTAGAATCTCAAGCTTATTCTAGAGATCCCACGCTGTTCCCGCACTGGCTTTGGCTTTTAGATGACACCACCAAATGTTTTTGTAGATATGCCTGCTTGATCCAGATACTCTGCCACTAAAATGAATTTCTCCTGCTGTCTTCCTGTGTAAAGCTAACAAAACGTTGCCAGGTAGCGGGAGTCGTCCAGGGAGCGTCATAAGGGTATATGGCGATGAGAACAGCGACAAAGTAACACCAGGCACTTTCATACCGTATTGTTCAATGGCTCATGCACAGCTTTGTTTCCACGGACATCGAGATGCTGTCAAGTTTTTTGTGGCAGTACCAGGTAAGCTTTTATATGTAAATATTTTTCCTGGCCTTAGCCTCTGCAGGAATTGGGAATTTAATTGGTTTACCACTAGAGGGAGACAAATTCTTGCATCAAACTTTATTTTACTATATTTAAGGAGGCGTTTCTGTGACCACTATGAACTTAACTTTTATTCTAGTTAGTTGGCAGGTTGGGCTTCATCATGATGCGACAGATAGGATGGAGCTGGATTTCTCTGGATCTGTAAATCTTCTGGGAAATTTTACAGATCCAGGTTTTAGATCGTATTTTATACCATACATTGAGCATGGACACTTTGTGGGCAATTGTTTATTTTGGGGTTTGTTGTACACAAAATGAATGGCATTGCAGTGATTACAGAATAGTACTGGCGTCTCGATGCTTTGGCATCATTCCAAAATCAAAGCGGAATATTGCAGTTTACCTGTTCATTATTTTCTTTTTCCTGAGATTTCTGTTAACCTGGATTACTGTATAATGACTAATGAGTTCTAACCAGCTTTTTGTCTTGTTTTGCAGGGCAGGTTATTTCTTCATCCGGTGAGATTAATCCTGAAATTTTGGGAGAAAAAGGGGCCTCCTCTCAGCAAGACCTCTCTAGTCCCAGCCAGAAGTCCATGCTGGTGATGAGTGGAGGGGAAGGGTACATCGATTTCAGAATGGGTAGCTACATATTTTGTTTTTAAATATAATTTATTTTATAAAGTGTTTACAAATATATATATTTCACTAAAAAGGTTAAAACCAAATACAAGAAAAATAAATATGATAAAAAGACTTGATTGAAAGAATGTGTCAAGAAAATCAATATGTCATTCACAAATCTCCCCAAACTAGAGTGGGTTCTCAGCACTTATTTCACCTTACAGTCCCATAACTAAACTCAAATTAAATAAGCGAGGGTCTCCTCAGATCTCGAGTTTGAACAATTTTTTTTGTTTGTTTTTGTTTTTTTAATTTTTTTTATTTGTATTAGGAGCTCTGGCAGCTTGTGAGGACTGCAATATATAATATTGGTCCTCAGGTGGTTAAATATGCCAAGATCAACTTAAAATAACTAAAATATAATCGTGTGTATCCTTCTACTTAATGGTATTTTATTTCTATTTTTCTTTCTTCTTCCCTACAGGGGATGACTGTGGTGAATCAGAACCTTTAGATGACTCATTACAATTTGAACCATCTGTGACCAAAGTTGAAAGGAGTCACCTTATTGTTTGGCAGGTCATGGGCAGCAGTGAGTGAAAAAAAGGATGACACTCTCGAAATACTCTGCATGATTTTATTTTTTATTATATATATTTTTTTTGTACTCTTTAATCAGACATTTTAACATTTCGACTCTGTGTCAACCACATGATTCATGCAATCTTGTTGGAAGCCATCATTCGGCCATAAGACGGCATGTCGCTATCCCGTGAGTTTTCATCCACCACTCTCTAGTCGACACACCTGCTAACACTCGTTCCTATTCGCACAGCAGTAAATGGGACTCACTGACTCCTCGTCTTTTAACCTTTTCAGCTCATGTAAAATAACTGCTGGTTGTTCAAATGGTTATATAAACTAATGATTGTTTTTCTTAAAGCAACCAAGCGAGCGTTTAAAGTCTGTAAGTTTCTTTGCTGAACATGCAGAACAGCTGCAAATTTGAAACGAAAATTTGGATTTGAGAGGCATGTAACTTTGTTTTATATTCCGTTGGCTGGTCCTTTTTGCACATAAACAAGTAGGGAGTGATACTTTTATGTTAACCTAATGGATAAAAAAGAAACAAAAAAATCTTTGGTCAAATTTTTGCTGACAATTTCAATGTTCCTTTCTCTATACGAAATCAGTAATTGGAAAGAGAGGCACTCCATTTTAAAGGCAGGTGTAATGGCGGGTGCAATTGGCTTGAAGATCTGTTACTGTGTCTACATCAAAGAAATAGGTTGGCCCAGCATGTCTTATAAATCCAGGTTTCAATTAGTGAACTATTTAAAAAAAAAAAAAAAACAACTTTATTATAACCAATTCCTATAAAATACAAAGGAATACTGCAGAGTATAAGGAGGAGTACTGGTCTTGTGCATGTTTTATATATGTGCTGACTTAGAGATGCAAGCAAAGTAACATATATCTGGTAAATTTGAATCCATGCTGGGGGAGGCAGAATCTGCCGATCCAAATGATGTGGTTTGAGAGAGAGCATTTAAATGGTAGATAGTATTACCTATCTTTTATCTTTGCGTTCCACGGTTATTTAAAGAGCAACAGATGAAATATTGTGCTGATCAAAGACGTTCCAAACATTCTACAAATAACTTTTCTTTTGCTACTGCAAAAAAATCTATTTCAAAAAAGCACTGAACGACCGATCTTAGAGCATTGCTTTGTAGACACACATGCTCTGTTTTACTCAGAATTGATGGGGATTGTAAAGGGATATTGTTTCAGAATTCCATTTTATTCTGCTAATAGTCTCTATTCATTGGGCGAAAGGGTCAACACATGTTTATATTAGCAGGTAATTAAAAAAAAAAAATCATTATCTAGTTGGTTTTTGACTGATAGGGTAGCATCATATGAGTCTGTGCACCTAATAGACATAGCTTGCAGTCTGTCAGGAGAGTAACCTTTTTGAGTAAATGGCTCCGGATGTTGGATCAGATGCAGGTATGTTCACAAGCTGTGGCTACACACCGTCCAGTGCTGGAAATGGATACGAGGTAATGACCGACTCCATTTAATTAGATCTAATATCGTTTTTTTGTTTTTTTTTAATACAAACAGGTTATCTAACTACAGTAATAGAGAAAGTGTTATACTAACCGCTCTCTGTTGGGTAAGTGATGGTAAAAACCCAAAACACACTGCATTTTTCTTAAACCTCCTTTTAAAATAACTTTTGATTCTATAAAAGCAACATAATTAACATTTAAATGTCAGTGGTTCTTTTAAATATATCACCTCTATATAACGCAGTTTAAAAAAATTTATATATATATTTTTATGCTCCAGGATGAGTTCAATTGATAAAATACAAAGTGTTTTTTTCCTCTTTCTTTCTTAAATGAACGTTAAACAATAGTGCCCCAAACTTAAGAAGTTTTATTTAAAACCGTTTTGAATTTGATTGCTGTGTTGGTAACTAAATTAATATTTTCTGATGTATTCAACTGCTTGTTCTCAGAACAAAATAGACTTTATGTCGCTAAAGTTTTACAAACTTTCATGGGTAGGACATTGTTGTAGTATAATTTTAGAGCACTTTATAAAAAAGCAGGGCTTAAGTGATTTACAGAAGAAAAAAAAATCTAATATATAATCTGTTAGTAGATGGGCAGTGACAGTCTGGATATCACAGCATGTGAAGAAAAGCTAAATATGCTCAATGTAGACATGGAAAAAACACAGTTCACTTATACCTCTATTTTCATCTAGGTTTTAAACATTATTAATATTGTGTTTTATACCAGTTCTAAAATGAAGTTCTTAAACACAGTGTTTTTAAATAATGTAACTAAAGTTTAAGGTTGATCTTTACATTTAATTTACTTTTTTTGTGAACCTTTCTTTATATTTCTTGTATCTTCCAGGCAGAATGTGTTTAAGATGTAATATATTTAAAAGTGTATTTTGAAATTCATTTTGATCATATTTTCTTTAATATGTAGTTTTGCCAGTACCTGGGACTGGTATTGAGGTGCTTGAACAAGGTGACCACTATCACCTCTATTGTTTTGGACCGGAGGACAGAGTTTGAGAATTTATGGCCTTATTTTAAAATGCTTATTTTGAAGTGGACATTTTTGCCAGATGTCTGGCACTCAAAATAATTGAGTAGTCCCTTTTTATAAAAACATATTACACATATTTAGCTCACTATTTTTATCACTAGGCGCTTAAAGGCCCAATATAGAGTGAGCAAGAAATTAGTGGTTTTAAATGGTGGCAAATATGCGTCTACTTAAATTTTTTTTTTTTTTTTTTTTGGTTTGGTTTGGTTTTTTCTCCTTCAGTTTTCATATAAACCTGATGGTCATTAAGAAGACTTTCACAATCCTACACTTTGTTTTTGCCAAAACATCGCAAGATCTTTAAATTGAGATTGGTCACAAAACAAGAGCTTTATGAACCATCATTAAACTGTATTTTTTTTGTTGTTATTATTTTATTCTGAAACAAACTACAGTTGTAGCAGAATTAAGGTAACTCACCCTATTCCACAAATATCAGTATTATTCAATTTTTCATATAAGTATAGTTTTTGATTTTTGTGGCATTTAATTAAGATATGCAAAATCCATAGTCAACAAGCAGATGTTTTAAATAAACCCAGTCAGAGTTGAAGGAACACCAAATAGGTGTACAAAGTTTCTACAATGTTGACCATGTTTGTAAATACATAGTGACATTTGTTTAGCAAACAGACCAAACGTAGGTGCGCCTGCACTGTAAGCCTTGTTGTAGTCCTATTATTGTTCAACTACAGAAGGTGGTTTGCCAAACATTCAGGGGCCTAAATAAACCATGACATTACCACCCAGTACCAGTTAGCTTCTCCTCCTATCCTGCATCCTGTGGAATTTGGACAAAAACAGGAAGGTTATAGGCAAAGCCTCTGGCTCCTTAATTTGAAAAAGTTGCATTGCCTAAATTCTATGCCGAGTTTCCTGGGAAAATCTTTAAACCAAAATTATTTTAACAGCTGTGATTAATTACCAAGTGAGAGTGATTATTGTACTCTTGTTTTAGTGGCTACACCCTGACCTACTTAAAGTAAAAACCATACTTCTGGGTCTTCACTTGCCGTTTTTCACTCCTGAACTTCCACGGTTTAAATTTTTTACCAATGTATTTTATAATTGGTGGCCGATGAAAAATGTATTTCAAAATCTTTAATTTTCCCAGCCATGCTAGTTTGAGATCCTAAGTTCTGTTTTGTGAGTTGTAGACAAGTTTGGTTGGTTTAAAGTTCAGTTTTGTAAAATCCCTAAATCACTGGCCAACACAAATGTAGTGTTAAGAAGCAGATAATTCAGGAGGCTGTATCGGTTAGAGATTTACATCACTTAACAATTAAGTCGGCAAGGAACTTCAGACTAAAATAGCGGAGCCAGAAGAATAACACATTTAAAAATGTATTTTCTGTATGGCTACCACGGACTTCAGTTCCACTATCCATTTTCTACACTGCTCGGTTTAATGGATGAAACCCCACTGCGTTTACGAGAGCAGGCTGTTGTGGTGTTTTCTGCCTACTATCTGTACACAGTGGAGGTCCTGCAAGCTTTATAAATCGGGTGAATTTAATTCACTTTTCTCTTTTTTTTTTAAATCTTTTTTTTTCTCTTCAGTGTCGCCTATTATCCATCTTTTTATTTTCTGCTTTAAAATACTTTTATATGGAGGGTGGGGGTGGGGAGGGAAATGCTAAAACTTGACACTTTTTTTCAAAAGCATTCATGCACATTCACCGCTGAATTGTATTTTCTATAAAATTGAAGTCATTTTCTATAAGTCTATATATATATATATATGGTAACACTAATTATAGTTATATATTTCACACGCTTGTACGCTCACATTTAATGTAATGTAAAACCTTTTCAGAGGTATGACTATTACGTTTTTCTTTTTTTCTTTTTTTGTAAAATCGAGTTATACTAATTGAGTAGTAGACTGGGTGATGGTTTGTGTCTATGATAAATGTAGTTTGCATTTACGATAAATGCAATATACATTTGCTTAACGACTTTTCCCATCCTTATAAATGCAAACCACACTCTTGCACACAAAATACCAGATGTCTTTTTGATAGACAGTATAACACTATGTATAATTAAATATTTATTCTACTGTAAGAAATACAAGATGTACCAAAGGATTTAATATAATTACATTGTGGGGCTTTACGATATTCATTTCTGTAAAAAGAGTATGATTTTTGACAACATGAAATGGTAGGATTAGATCAGACTTCACCAAACTCCGGCCCTCCAGATGTTGCTGAACTACAACTCCCATAATTCTATGAATGAAATAGGCTGAGAATCATGGGAGTCGTAGTTCAGTAACATCTGTAGGGCCAGAGTTTGGGGAAGCCTGGATCAGATCCTTTCCGAAGGGTTATCTTGCAAATCTGATATTATTTTGCTTTTTGTACTAAATCCTTATAGTTAAGTAAAGGCTAACTGTGGCTCTGCAGAAGTTTCAAAACTACATTTCCCATGATGCTTAGATAGCAAGGAAATTAAGTTTATCCAGATGTCTACAGATCCAAAGTTTACCATCACGGTTTTGTATCAGCTGTCCTCAATCTTAATGTACTTTATGTGCTTTCTTTAGAACATCTAAAAACATTTCAGTTATCTGAATATATTTTAATCCATCTGTTGTCTGTAACCTTTGTTAATTTCGTTTTATCAAAAGGCTGTTTGCTATTGCTGCCTGTTTTATTTTAAGACCTAACTTGTGTGAGCAGGGAAAAACATTTTTTTGTTTTTCAGATTTCTCAGTATTTATTTTCATCATTGACCCTGCCCTGGGGTATAGAATGTAGCTTTGTACATGATATACATGTGTGTAAATATATATATATAAATATGTATATGAAACTACAATGTATCCAGACTCGTTTTCTTTTTTCGAATGCGTGCCTTAAGTGCATACGTATATACTTAGACTAGTACTATGTCATTCATCTGTGTTTATATTGGAAATGTTTAGTAGGTAATGCAGCACACGTCTTTCGTTATTTATAAAACAAAAAGAAAAAAGGTTATTAAATAAATCTGTTATTTTTTTTAAACTCTCGGGATAATGCAGTCCTAGCTTTACAGCTATATTACTGTACATAAAAAAAAAACCAACCTCTGCTGATTTAATGAGGCGGTAAGGGTGGACTTATAGAGTAACCTAGTTTACATACTGCTATATATTTGAGTGCCTAGAGGGCCACCTTTTCATGTGAACTTGCCATTACAAGGACATTTTAAAGGAATTTATCAAGCCCCATAAACACTTAAGCCCGTGGCAGTGTTTTTTGTGTAATGAGCGTTCTGAAGTTGTACAAAAGTAAGATATCAAATGCTGTACAGTATGACCGCTTACCTGGCTCTCGCTGGGCACTTAGATCAGCTGTGGGATGGCCCCAGAGCACTCCTGGCACCATGTACACTATGGTGGTCTGCAGTGCTTATGGTGCTTACTGTTTCTTCAACCATTGGGTTAGTAGGCTTACTCCAGCCTCACTGATCACTTGCTGCTTTTAGAATTGATCACGGTGGTAGGAATGTGCTTTAAACACTGCACATACAGAGATATTGGCACCCCAGCGCATGGTACTTAGGCAGGGCGGTACTTTGTTTTGAACTGCCTGTTATGTGCAAAATCTAAATCTGTCGTCCGCACTGTGTACCTTAAATTTTAATTTCCTTTTGAATGCTCACTTAGTGAATAACCCTAGTGGTTTTATGTCATTAATCCCAATCTCCGTGACCCCTCCCTCCTTCCCCTTTTAAAATAAGTAAAGGTGAAGGAGACCGGACTGCACAGAGGGAGAGAAAAGATTAGACTATTAACACCTTCACACACAATACCAGCCTGCGAGGTAGAGCTGATGGTAGCACCATTGACTTGGAGGGAAACCGACAAGGGAGTATCAACACTTGAGGTAAGAGAAGACCAGAAGTTCTGTTTCGGACAGATTGAGTTTAAGGAAGTGAGCAGCCATCCAGTTGGAAATCGCGGAGAGGCAGCCAGAGACACGAGTCAAAAGGAGTGGTGAGAAATCAGTGGAGGACAGGTAAATTTGCATCATCCGCATAGGAGTGATACTGGACAACGAAGGAGCTAATGAGTTTACCAAGTGAAGCAGTATAGATTGAGAACAATAGGGGACCAAGGACAGACCCTTGGGGAACACCAATTGAGAGGGTTGGGAGAAGAGGCAGAGCCAGAGATTGAACTTTTTCACAATTTGGGTTATAGTTGCATGTTTGAAGGGTAGAGGAAGTATGCCAGAGAAGAGCAGGAGACAAAGTGCGGATGAGGTACGAGGGAATAGGATCGAGTGAACAGGTGGTGGGGCGGTAGAACCGGAGCAGAAACCTCTTCTGCTGTATCGGTTGCAAATGAGTATAGAGCAGTGGAGGCAGTGTAGTTGGGGGAGGAATTGGTAGGGGATGGAGAGCCATCTTCTCAGTGAAGTGAGTTTCAAAGTTTGTGGTGGTCAAGTTAGGAGGAGGAGGTGGAGGTGCAACAGGCCAAAGAAGAGCGTTAAAAGCATGAGAATGTGGTTATGAGTGTATTGAAATAGTTTTCTTTTAAAGAGGAAGTCAGTTTGGTGTGCCAGGTTTTTAATTGGGAGCTTGCTGCGTTTAAGTGTAGGAGATGCCACGATGTCTACTTGAGATGAGAGTGGAGTTGTAGTGCTATAGCAGGTGAGGTTTGAGATGGGTGAAAGGAGACTTTGGTGGTTGGTGGAGAATCGCTGCAGGTCAAGAAAGTGGAGGATTCTGTGAGACTGATGTGGTGAGGGTTGTGTAATTTGGGTACGGGGTATGCCGATGTCAAAGGTCAGCAGGTGGTGGTCAGAGTAAATGGAATATCAGAGAGATTAGAGGTGGTACAGAGATTGGTGAAGACCAAGTCAAGAGTGTTACCATCCATTGTTAATCTTGTTAGAAAGTTGGATACAAAGAGACAGAGTGGGCTTCATTTCTATAAATGCTGATGGTGGTGAGGGAAAAAATTGTTTTCTAATCTGGCGTCCTTTAGCCATTACAAGCGGCCCTCCCTCCTTCATTTACTCTATTGCGTGCATCCCTGACTATTACTGGACTGTAACGGAGCTCCCTGTACTCCGACCAAGTACCCTCCGTTGATGGATGCTCCTAGCGCTTCCTGAGGACTCCAAACACTGCAGCAGACCCCACAACCACCGCAGACTCCACAACCGCTGTAGCTTAACTGGAGCCTCGCCGTCTTCCTTCCACCCTGGATCAGCTTCTGTCCTCCAGGACCGTGTGGGGAAGACCTCTCCTCCAGGAGAGCGTAACAGGAACAAGCTCTTAAAAGAGCTAAGTGATTCAAGCTCAGGGGAGTATGCAGAGCATAGCAATCCCCAGTGTGACTATAGCAGTTCCCTCCAATAACGAGACAAGGCTACGTATTGAGGGTCAAGCAGATCTGTTTATTGTCACACAAAGAACCTTCTTTTATGCAGGTTTCCCTGAGATAGGACCACCCACAGGGTTTTACACAACAACCAATCATAAACGTACATTACAGAAAACACTCCCAGCAATTACATACAAAAATCCTCCCCTCTGCCTGTGATCTAATTATGGCACAATACTTAACATAATTATCACAAGCAGGAAAAATACAGTTTTTATACATGTACTATAGTTTTAAAACTACACATCCAATCTTCATATTTGGAATCAGCACACTTTAAATATAAACATAACCAAAAATCAGACAAATCCATCCAGGGGTTAAAAAGTTAGCTGGAGGTCCTTTATGACCGACCTCAAGCACATTTTCATGCCCAAAACAGTTCCATAAATTTGGGCTGTGCGGCTGGTCTATTTCAGGCTGAAATAATGACTAAGTCCCATCACCGAATGGAACTTAGTCTCTGCAACTGTAAAATCAGTAGGGGAGAAGGTAGAGCTCAGCGGTGTTCGCGGAAATGTGTAGCCGATTTTAGTTCCATGAATTTGGCTACACACACCGCTGACCTCGTTCGCATTAACAAAGATGGCCGCCGCCACGTGTTCGGCAAACGAACAAAGGCCACCCAGCATTGTGAATTAAGCTGCGGTTAACCGCAGCTTCTGGGAGGTAAATTGCCTGCACCCTTCCACTTCTGGGTGGACCGCCTGTGTGGTACTTGGTTCAGTAAGCCCCACTTACTGAACCAAGTGGGAAATAGCCAGGCACAAAGGGTTTGAACCAGGTCTGGGGACACAGGGGACACCGTCTTAAAGAGGCAGTGTCCCAAACAAGTCTGGGGACACCGTCTTAAAGGGGCAGTGTCCCAATCTTCCTGATGTCCCAAAAAGGTGTTTAAAGGGCCAGCACCAGTCCCATAAAGAGTCCATAAGCCCCAATATGCCCACTGGCTGTCTTAAAGGGCCATACACACCCAATAAAGGTGCATAAGTTCTCACAATTTCCCAGGGGCCATAGTCATGTGGAAGGAGGCTGGCAAATAGGCTTCTCCACAACCCAGGGAAGCAGGGCAATTTGCCATTTAAAGGGCCAGTTACAAATAGCAGTTTGTAACATGGACCATGGACCTGAACTGGATGATGTGCAGTGACGACAGAGGAGTGCAACAGACAAGAGAGAACTTTGAATTTTGAAGCTGAATTCTAGTTACTTTTTTTTTTTTTTTCGCTCTTTAAAAAAGTAAAAAAACAGGGGGCGGAGCCTAACCTCGGAGGAAGATGGACGCCTGATCCCACAGCTCCCTCTCCCCCAGGCACAGAATCAGCCATCATCCGCATCACACACGGCCCAAACACCCTCCAAACAGCCCCCAGGCGACCACCCAGCATCAGGCTCCACAATATGGGCGGCGGGAAGAAAAGGAAAGAAGAGCTCACCCCATCGGTAGCCTCCATGTTCCGCACGCCGGGGGAATCCCAGAGGCCTACCCACTCCTATCAAGGAGCTGATCAAGGTACTGACTCAGAGGGGCCCGATCCCACACTTGACCCCTCGACCCCCCTCACCATCGGGAGCCTCAGGGACATGCTAAAGGAGGCCACAGTGGACATAAAGTCCCACAGAAGAGATCACTAAAAATTTAGCAGGCCTCAGAACAGAAATACAGACACTGACTGCCCGCACAGACCAGACAGAGGTACGTCTCACTGCACTGACAGCTACCTCCACCTCGCAGTCCCAGGAAATCTCCTACCTCCATGGCCGCCTCACGGCCATGGAGGACAACCTGGAGGACCTTAACAACAGATCACGGAGGAATAACATCCGAATCCGTGGCCTGCCCGAAGCAGTCCAGCCAGAGACCCTAAGCACCACCCTGAAAGATATCTTTTCTGCAATGGCACCCGAACTACCGCTGCCACTCCTGGAAATGGACCGGGCTCACAGAGCACTACGACCCCCAAATCTGAACCTCTCTACCCCAAGAGACGTAATTATCCGCCTCCACTACTTCCAAACCAAAGAAAAACTAATGCAACTAGCCAGAAACCGCCCTCCCAAGTATAAAGACGTCCGCCTAACCTTCTTCCAGGACTTGGCCCCAACTACATTAAAGAAGAGGAGAGATCTAAAACCCCTCACCTTGGCCCTCCAAGAACAGGGGCTAAAATACACTTGGGGCCACCCCTTTAAACTGCTGGTCAAAAAAGGCGACCAAACCCATATCCTCACCACAGCCGCAGAAATGGGCCCGATGGCGGACTCTCTAGGAATTCAGCTCCAGAATCCCACACCACTAACGGGATACAGGGGAAGAGACCGCTCCAGAGACAGGGCTGCATCCCCGCATCCGGCCAAACAGAAAAGACCCCCCCACGCCATAGAAGACAACACCGCTGCTAGACGTCAAGGGGAACAATCCCCGCCGCACCGCTCAGGCCGCTAGAAGTACAGGACGGACGCCAAATAAGAGGAACTTAACCACGAAGAATCAGCCCCATGGATCCAGAACCAACAGCAATGAGAACCCCAAGCCCATGGCAACCACCCCTCAGGGGCACACCCCGAGATAAAACCAAGAGGTCCCCCCTCGACACTCTCAAACATCCCCCATACAAGAACTGACCCGCACCGCACTACCGGACCGGTACCCCTTTGAAACCATCACGGACACAGCTTGACCCTCATAACAACACCAGAGGAGAAATCACCAACGCACCGAGCCCTGACCACCTTACACCCAACGGACCCAGTGAAATACATCCCCACTCCAAAACCGCCTCGGATCTGAAGAGAGAACCAAACGAAAAATACGTGAACTCTAGAGACATTACTCTTGCAATCTTCTACACTGTAGAACATGATTACCACGAGGGTAATGGGGAATAAGGCAGAGAAGGAGAGACAAGACTGACCACGTAGGGCCTAGTAGCAAGAAGAAAGAGGGTGAATCACACTCCAGACTAGATGGACCACTAGACACACTAACACTCACTACACCCTCCCAGACTAAGGACATCACACACACATAACACTGACACTGATCATACAATGGACAGGACAACAGCAGGATAGGGGGAAGAAAGAGTGGGACGAAGACGAAACCGGGTTTTAAAAAAAATAAAAAAATAAAAAAATAAAAGAAACGTAGAAGGGGAGGAGAGGGGGGATAGAATTAAGTGAAAACCCACACAAGGCACATCTAGGCAGTTACCCAAGATAATTAACTTCCCTGGAAGTCAACACACAGGTTAAGCAGAGGCAAAAACCACAATTATTACAAAATGTTAATGTTTTTCTTGTATATATGTTAATATATTTTCTTTCTCTTCCAAGCGAACCTCACAAGTGACAACACAGACTCACATATGACACAGAAGAAAGAAAGACCGAAAACGGAGCATCCTACCCCGTACCAATAAACCACCTTAACAATAGACACAACGAACCGACTAAGAACCCACCGACCAACCGTGAGTGATACACTGGCAATTGTGCAGGGGGAGAGAGGGTACTGGGAATGTGAAAAACCTTCCTCCTCTCTCCCTCACCACAACCCACAGTACCCCCCACAAGGGGACCACACCACACCTACCCCAACCCTTAAGGCACCACATACAACCCCCCCAACACCACCTGGCAATCCTATAGTAAGACCAGGGCACACCGTCACCCCGTTCTTCACCCCCTTTTTAGATACTAAAACCCCACAACCCTTACCTTTACCCCACTCCCCACAACCCCCCCCTCACCCCCCCCGGGAACCAATCGGGCGAGAAACCCCGGGTCCTTCGCAATCTAAATCACTAAACAGACCCACACCCCCAACCAATTTCAGCACAATGAAGTGCATTTCACTCAACTGCAAAGGCCTAAACAACCCAGCTAAACGCCACCAGCTGATGCGCTGGGCCAATAGAACGGGAGCAGACGTAATACTCCTCCAAGAAACACACTTTGAGACCTCGAGACCATTCCCACTTAGAAACAGACACTACAAAGAATGTCACTTAGCAAACTTCCCAACCGGAAAACGTAATGGAGTGGCAATACTCATCCGGAACACATGCCCCATCAGCTTCACAAACACTATAGCTGACCCGCAAGGCAGATTTCTCACTATAACAGGACAGCAAGGACAGCAAGGCACTCACAAATACGCGATCACTACACTATATGCCCCCAACAACCCAGACCCGTCCTTCTGGACAGCCATCCAGGCCCACCTCAAATTGTTCCCCTCCCACCACATGATCACAGGGGGGGGACTTTAACGCGGTCATCAACCCCCAAACAGACCGACAACGACAACCCACACGTACTGGTAAAACTACCCCAGCAGCCAAAATAGACAAATTACTCTCGAACTTTGTACTCCACTCAGGTCTCCAAGATGTATGGAGAATGCAAAACCCCACAACCCTCGACTTCACTTTTTATTCTCACCCTCATCTCTCATACTCTAGGATTGATATGTTCCTGATATCCCCGTCCCTCCTAACCCAAGACATTACAACATCTATAGGCACGATCACGTGGTCCGACCACGCAGAGATAACCCTAACACTCTCAATTCCACAAACAGCTAGAACATGGTCATGGCGACTAAACCCAACACTCCTACACATCCCTGAAATAAGGGCGTCCACCCAAACGACACTCACAGAGTACTTCCAACTCAACAAGGACTCAGTAGAATCCACAGGCATATTATGGGCAGCACACAAAGCGACCATAAGGGGCAAACTAATAGTGGAGGCCACAAAGCACAAAAAGCAAAAATTGCAGGAACTGAAGGACCACCTCCTCTCGCTGAGAGCCCTAGAGATTCAACACAAACAACACCCAACCCCACCGATCTTAACACAGATCAAAATCCACCAACAAGCCATCAAATCCTACATGGCCAAAGATTCACAAAGAGCCCTCCAATGGAGTAAACAGCTCTTTTACGAAAAATCAAACAAGGCAGACACCCTCTTAGCCCGTAAACTACACCAAAAAACACACAATAAACGCATTACTAAAATAAACTCCCCGAGAGGAAGCACACACGAAAGCCCGGATAGTATAGCGAGGATTTTCTCCCAATACTTCACAACACTTTATAATCACAACCCCGATCTAACACATGACATCGAGACATACCTCCGGAACACTCCTCTCCCATCACTAACGAATACGGAGATAGAAAGACTGTCTGCCCCTATCACGACGGAGGAAATGGCGAACACACTAAAAACCATTAAACCCAACAAAAGCCCAGGACCGGATGGATTCACAGGTCTTTATTATAAGACATACGCAAGCACACTAATACTGCACCTCACAGCTCTAGGGAACTCACTCCTCCAAGGAAACCCACTCCCCAAAGAAATGCTCAGAACGAACATCTGCCTCATCCCAAAACCGGACAAAACACATCTCGACCCAGGCCACTTTAGACCCATCTCTCTACTCAACGTAGACACTAAAATAATCACCAAAACCCTAGCCAACCGGATCCAACTACTCCTATTAAATTAATCCACCCTGACCAGGTAGGCTTCATCCCCACAAGACAGGCAGCAGACAACACGAGACGAACAATTGACTTGATCTGGGTAACACACAAAAGACAGTCCCCTACCCTCCTGTTATCAATGGATGCTGAAAAAGCATTTGACCGATTGCTCTGGCCATTCCTGTTTGCCACCCTCCAGAAATTCAAATTCCCGACCCCGATTCTAGACGCCCTGAAAGCCCTCTATGACCAGCCCACGGCCACACTTCTTATCCCCAATACTAAACACCCAGAATTTGTAATCAAAAACGGGACGAGGCAAGGCTGCCCACTCTCACCACTCTTATTTGCCCTTTCGCTTGAACCTCTTCTCCAAAACATACGAAATGATCAGACAATACAGGGCATTAAGATAAGATCAGAAGAATACAAAATAGCGGCATATGCTGACGACATCCTCCTCACACTCTCAGACCCCATCCAATCTTTACCACCCCTACTAACACTCCTACAACAATACGCAACCCTCTCGGGATACAAACTAAACCTGGAGAAAACAGAGGCCCTTCCGATAGCAATACCACAACACACCCTGGAACAACTACAACTAACCCACCCATTCAAATACAACCTAAGCAATATACGATACCTAGGAACATACCTCCCAGCAGACCTGAACACATTATATGCCCTGAACTACACACCACTACTCCACCAAGCACAATTAGATCTGCAAAAATGGGGACCTATGTCCATATCCTGGATAGGACGCATAGCCTCAATAAAAATGAATCTCCTCCCCCGATTCCTCTATCTCTTCCAAACACTACCAATACCCATTTCCAAACACGACTTTAAAACGCTCCAGGTACACATAGACAGATTTATCTGGTCAAACAGGAGACCGCGCATAAAAAGAGCCACAATGTACAAAACCACAAAATCAGGAGGCCTGGGCCTCCCGAACTTCTACCATTACTACCAAGCGGCCCAACTGGCCCAAATACAACAACTGCACGCACCACCAGGATTCAAGCTCTGGGTAGACCTAGAGCACGATCTCCTGGGACGAGACCACCCATCACTACTTTTTTGGCTGCCCAAGAAGGACAGACCACCCACGCCACTAACCACCCCTACATTAACCACATCTTTTCTCATTTGGGACGACATCACATCAAAACATCCCATAATCAACAACCCATCGCCCCTCACACCTATCCTAAGAAACAAGCAATTTCCCCCGGGCCTAACTCCCAAAGACTTCTCACGATTTGAGGACAATGGACTATTACGATTCCTACACTTTTTCCAAGGCCAACAACTCTGCCCCTTCCAGGACCTCCCCAAACAAACACCTCTGACCACATTCGATCACTTCCGCTACATACAGATTCGCAGCTTTCTCAACGAACCACAAAATAGGACGGCCGCCACTACCAAACCAACACAATTCGAAAATACATGCCTCCACGCACCCATACAGAAAGGACAAATCACAAAAATATACTCACTCCTAAACTCAAACTCCCCAGAGGACGCACTCTCCTACACCAAGGCCTGGGAAAGAGATATAGGCCCCCCCGCAGACCCTACAGACTGGGCAGACATATGGGAAGCCACGGCCTCACTTACCATTTGCGTTAATCATAAAGAACAAGCCTATAAAACCCTACTCAGATGGTACCTCACACCGCTCAGACTGAAACAAATGGGCCTCGCCACCACAGACACCTGCTGGAAAGGCTGCACACAGAAGGGCACTTACATTCACCTCTGGTGGGAGTGTCCCCAAGTCCTACAAATATGGGAAAGAGTGAGCACGCTCGCGTCAGACATATTAGAAACAGATATCCCAAGAGACCCCTGGATATGGCTGCTCTCAAAACCCCACCCTCCCCTCACCAGAGCGCAAAATAAACTAGTGGCCAGATTAGCGTTAGCTACCAGAAGAACAATAGCAGAACAATGGGGCAATCAGAATACACCCCAACTAACCACGATGATCCACAAAACAGAAGAAACAATGGAAATGGACAAACTGTCCGCCCTACTACACGACACAACTCGAAACTTCCACAAGATATGGGACCCATGGACCCAACACCACCTACAGGCACCGTAAGCGGAGGACCCGGGAACAAGCCGCGATCCCTCCCCCCCCCCAAAACCAGACCCCCTACTAATAACACACTGGGACCCCACATAGACCCCCCCAACCCTATACACATACCCCCCCCCCCACACCAACTTCACGATTCAATGCACAAACACAAGACTGGGGAACTCGCCCAACATTTAACAAAATACCACACTCCGCACAACCTGACCACCAGCAGTAGATGCGAATATAAGAGGACAACCTCAGACACTAGGCGTAGACCCAGATCTCATCACACTGGAAACCCTCCACATCTACAGCCTATATGAGGCGACCACCCATGGGCTGAGACCACCAAACTCCCACACGGACCCTACCCGCACTCAAAACAGACACACCAACCCAAACCCCAGACCCAAACAGAAACGAAAGAGACAAAACCTGACAAACACAACACAGGAAGAGCCACATACGCTCTCAGAGACAAAAACGACAGGACCCGAAGCCAAGTGACAACCTCCACCTGAGACATAGAAAACTGTACCACTTAACCTAGAAGACTGTTCTGAGGTTTCGCAATAAATCGTACCAATGCCATTGAGTCGAAACAAAACTGTAAAGCTATTGAATGACACTACTACCCTACCCCTACCTTTATTCTGTACCCTTTACCTCACCTAAACCTGAAAAATAAAGAATTTATAAAAAAAAAAAAAAAAGTAAAAAAACAAAAAACATGGAACGAAGTTAGACATGCAATTAGGAAAAACAAAATAAATCTCCACAGTTCTATCTATGTGAGAGCAAGTCTTAATTAAAACTTAACTTTTATTACTTAGTAAAATAGGTAATGGATACACCTAAAACGCAAATGGTTAGAATTATTTATATATCACCATCAAATTCCGCAGCGCTTTACAATGGGTGGACAAACGGACATGTAGTTGTAACCAGACAAGTTGGACACACAGGAACAGAGGGGCTGAGGGCCCTGCTCAATGAGCTTACATGCTAGAGGGAGTGGGGTAAAATGACACAAAGGGTAAGGATAGTATTAGATTAGTGACAGTTGCAAGAGAGGAATCAGTTGGGAGCTATTAACATTTTAATTGATACGCTTTTATGAAGAAGTGGGTTATTAATGATTTTTTTGGAAGGAGTGGAGACAGGGTGAGCATCTAACGGCGAAGGGAAGCAAGTTCCACAGGAACGGTCTTGAAGGCGAGCGTAAGAGGTGGGAGTACGGACAGAAGATAGATGTAAGTATAAACCTCATATATTGATAAAGTGGTTATAAACAAAGTAGTTTCCACTTATGAGGATAGTTCTATGCTAATATCCACAAGAAGTACCTAAAGTGGTTATAGTACTATGTGAGGGAATGGTAGCGCATTGATGTGCAGAGAATAGATATTGAATACCCTCTATATGTGTGCCTTCAATTGGTATAAAGAAGATTACTGAATAGTAACTATAAAGCAATGTAGAGTATACTGGGAAGGGAGAGAGAATAGATATTCCTAATCAGGATAAATGGTGCAACCGAAAGTGCCTTCAAGGCCACCCCTTACCCAAAATTCTGTCCTCTCACTAATACCCGATCTTGCCCAGATATGGTAGTTTGAAAATAAGCCAGGCTAAATAGCTGGATATCGCCACTTATGTACTGCGATGATAATTAGCATAGACAATGTGCAGAGGTTTCCTAACACATGAGCCTCTATAAATCTGAGGCTCAGCAAATCTCAGTGGAGACTAGATCAGGTATCGCTGGTTGTAGCTATGGTGTCAGTTTCTGTGATCAGGTATGCGGCAATAGCAGTGTTAGTCAGACTCCCTCTCTTCTGTGTGTTACATTAGGTATACCAGAACTATCTACCTCCATGCGGCAATAGCAGGCTGACATCCAACTGTAAATGGACAGCTACCAGAGACCCTGACGCGCGCGTTTCGCCAGTGAGCTTGACAAAGACCTCTTGGTAGGTCGAAACATTGCTGTCTGTTTTGTTACAATAAATATGCCTGCGGCTTTCACACTTTGAGTGCCTGGAAGACAAAATAATGCAACGTTTAAAAATAAATATATAACTTAAGTAACCCTTAAAACAACAAATATGTAACACATTCAAAAAATTATATATATTTAATTGCCTTAATACCTATTAAATGGTTATTTCCCTCTAGTATGACCATGATCTGTGGTGCATAGGTGTTGCACTGCTCTAATACCCACCCTTTGGTTCTTCCTTGTTGCCAACCCTTTCAGATGTGATTGGAACTGCGTGGGAACACTTCCCATGACAACGTCGTGTGACCTCATTGCTAGCACAAGAACAAATTTACTCTGAGTCCTTTGGTCTTCTTATTTGAAGAAGGTGATAGCAATTCTGCTGACTGTGTTGGAGTTTTTGAAATGTGCATGTAAATCTGAGTAACCCAACATGCTCACTAACATATATGAGGTTTTAGAAAGAACGAAAAACATATCATAGTGTAACTTGTAAGCTAGCAAAAAAAAGTGTGTAACATCAATTTCAAAGCTCAAAGAATGTGTTTTTAAATACCTCACTTGGGCAAAAATAATGGTTTACTTACACTATATGATCATACATTGCATAATCCTGCCACACCACCAATGTACCCCATTCTTGGCAGGTCCTACTCTAAACACCTAGTGCCTGCTCTTATGAGATTATTCCACTTACCTGCGAAATGCTTCCTCTTGGGACTCTGCAGGGCACCGTTAAATAGGGCCCTGGACACACTCTAAATACAGTGGGTAGGTAATGGCTTTAATGAAGTGTGCAGGTAACACAGACTTTAGAGCCCACCCTTGGCTCTGATGTATAATGCTCAGTAATGGATATGGTGGGCAATCTTCATTTAAGGTAAAATTATCCTTCACCCAATCAATTAGCAAAGTGTCTCCCATGTGGGAGAGGCTTCGCCATGGGGCCTATATAGTCTCTTGTAGGAGGCTTCAGTGTGATATACTGATCTGATCAAGTATTGCGAAATGCGTTGTTGGTGTGCTGCACAGAGATGGAACTTTTACTTGGCCACGAGGAATACTGCGTTTCCAAGTCCTGCACTTGGCACTTTACTGGTACTCAATATTTGTTGTTCCTTTCAGTTTAACCAAATTGCGAAGGGCTTGCTACACACCTGGACAGCCTACTCCAAGCAGGTGGCCCAAATAACTAGGTGCCCGGGGATATTCACATAAACTCTTCATGTTATTTGGCAGGGCCTAGAGACCCTAATGTGGACTGTCCATTCATTTTTTTTATACACATTTATACTTTCCTTCTTTTTAATAAATACAAATATACTGTATATTTTTTTAACATCCTGACTTTTACATACGTGCCTCCTCCATTACCTTCATATGGTGTCCAGCATCTCTTGTGGGGACTTCATAATTTCTCCTTACATGAAGATTGCCCACCGTATCCATTACTCAGCATTATACATAGAGCCAAAGGATGGGCTCTAAAGTCTATAGGTTACCTGCACACTTCTTTGGAGCTGTAGTCTACCCACTGTATTTCGATTGTAGGTGTATTTTTTTTTTTTGTTTATTACCCTTTTTAAAATGTATTTATTTTGTTATTCACCCTTGTTTTGCTAGCGTACAGGTTGCACTGTATGTTTTTTTTTTTTCTCTTTTTTCCACACGTATTCATGTATATTTGAGTTTGACATAGAGATATCCGTTTACCATTCTATAGGTAGGTATACATATTCGTTTTATACTGTTTAGCGCACCCTCCACTTTGTTGTATTTTATTCTTTTGTATTGACTGGTTGTACCTGTGTAGCGCCACGTCTTCACTATATTGATTCACGTATATGAGGTTCTGTTAATGGCTGAGTAATATTGTAACACAATTATAACGAGTATCAAAACTCTAATTTCTCACCTTTTATTTGTGGCTTGCAACACTGCAACTCTTTGTACATATGTATTTACAAAGAGAATACCACCAGGTAAGGTAAACAAACCCTATCAAGTAGTATAAAAAAATGGGTTAAAGGGGTAGCAAAAAGGGCTTAAACTTACATATACAATTGAAAAAGAAAAATAGTGAGGAGAAATCCTCCTGTAGCACGACGAGGGGAATCCTCCCGCTAGAGCTACCCCAAGAGAAATGTAACTATACAGGCTAGTATAACTAGAAAAAACTTTAATATGAATGTGACATGTTACACATATAAGTTAAGGACACAACTTCTGGAATAAAAGGGAATCATGACGGAATATTTCCGTCATGTGTCCTTAAGGGGTTAAACATACCACAAAGTAAAAAAGACTTTAAACCTGTGTTAGGCTGGAAGGTACCAGCAATCAGTCACCATTAAATCAATCTGTGAGAGCTTGAGACAAAGTTACCATACTTGTAGCAAACATAGTAGTTAATCGTAGAAACAATGTCTCAATATGTGCTCACAAGGTAGAGAATGTGAATGATTATCACAGAGTTAATGTGCTGTGTCCTAGTACATAAATCAACAGAGGATGGCACATAAATCCCCTTACAAATCAAAAAATAATTATTCAAAAATGCCCAAAACTCTTATAAAGTATGAAATCGAAAGGACAGAAGAGAGAGTATATAATGTAAAATAAAGGGTAAAGGAGAAATAATTCACAAGGGGTCCACAATAATGGAAGAAGGGACACCTCCACTGTGGGTACCCCTAATATATAGGTATAAGTGCCCCAACTGTATGAACAAAACCGTCCGGTCAATATAACAAAAACAGTGTAATGGCATCAAAGAGAAAACATAGCCCAGCGTGCGTTTTGGCGGGTAAACCGCCTTTCTCAAGGGCATATAATGCGAAATGCACGTTGGGCTATGTTTTCTCTTTGATGCCGTTACGCTGCTTTTGTAGCATCTCTCTCTCTTTTTTTTTTTTTTTTTTGCTCTTTGTGCTGTGCCTATTTGTTATATTGACCGGCCGGTTTTGTTCATACAGTCTGGTGACAGTGAACACTGATTATACAGCAGAAAGAAAGTTTAAAAGCCATGATCAATAATTCATGTAAAATGACCGATCAGGGTTTGTATAGTGCACATTAAGCTTTATTCATTGATTGAAGAAATGTGCAGAATTGCAAAAATAACTGATCTAGAAAAATGGTCAATTTTCTTTTGCTTTAGGAACTCTAAAAAGTTGACTAAGAGCAGTGATGACAAACCTTTTTGAGCCCGAGTGCCCAAACTACAATACGTGCCAACGTTTTTTTTCCTTAAAGTGCCAACACGGCAATTAAACCTGAATACTGAGGTTTAAGTTTAGAAAAAACAACTCGTACAGTTGTCCGAACTAATTAACAACTTTAGTTTTAAAAGAACACAACAACAGAGAGTTCAATGATACAAATTTTAAATAATGATATAAATAGATAAAATTAAGCTTATATTTATTAGTATCGCCAACAAATGCAATACTTATACACACAGACTGCTGAATACACACACACAAGACTGCTGAATACAGACTGATGAATACACACACACACACACACACACACACACACACACACGACTGCTGAATACAGAGACTGATGAATACACACACACAGTCCGCTGAATACACATACAGACAGCTGAATACATACACACACATACTGCATTGAGGGGTGTAGTGTAGGTGGGGGTGTGTGTGTGTGTGTGTGTGAGGGGTGCTGTGTGGGGGGTAGGGGTGGGGAGGTGAGGGGTGCTGTGTGGGGGGGTAGGGGTAATGTATGTGTGTGTGTGGGGGGGTAGGGGTACTGTGTGTGTGGGGCTGGGGTAAAGGTGTTTAAAAAAAATAATAAAAAGTATGCAAAATCAGTATCCCCCCCACCGCCCTTCCCTCCCTCCCTCCTTCTTACGTTTTAATGAAGGAGGGGGGGGGGACAGCCATCATTGGTGGTCCGGTGGTGGTAAGTGCTGCTTCCGTGTCGGGAGGCAGGGGGAGGGATCTGTGAAGCAGCTCCCCTGTCCTCCCGTGTGATGCTGTGTGGAGCGTTGCCTTGCTCCCGACACGGAAGCAGAGTAGGCGCCTGCCGTTATGGGCAGGCAGGTGCCTACTCTGTATTGATGGTGAACCTATGGCTGTGTGCCGACAGAAAGGGCCCGGCGTGCCACCTGTGCCATAGGTTCGCCATCACTGACTTAGAGGGACACTATAGTCACCAGAAAAACTACAGCTTAATGTATTTGTTCTGGTGAGTAGAAATCATTCCCTTCAGGATTTTTGCTGTAAACACTGTCTTTTCAGAGAAAATTCAGTGTTTACATTAGGGGTGGGGAACCTACGGCCCTCAAGATGTTTTGGATTAGATCTTCCATAATGCTAAAGCCATAATGCTGGCAAAGCATCAATGGAGATGTAGTCCACATCTGGGGGGCTGAAGGTCCCCCAACCCTGCATTACAGCCTAGTGATAATTCCACTGATCACTCCTTAGATGGCTGCTAGAGGTGCTTCCTGGGGCAGTGCTGCACAGTGTGACTGCCATTCCGTGTCTCCAACCTCTGCATGCAGACACTGAACTTTCCTCATAGAGATGCACTGATGCTGGCTCTGCCCCTGAGCTGCCTCCTTAACAGTCTCATCCAATCCTATGCTTTCCTATGAGAGAGCACTGTGATTGGCTTTGAGCAACACTTCTGATGATGTCAGCCAAGCAGGCAGATCAGGGACAGAGCCAGCAGCATACTGGAGTAAAGGTAAGATTATATTATATTTAGGGGTAAAGGGGCTAGATTGTATGTGGGGGGTGGGTGTGTGTGTGTGTGTATATCCATTTTCTGACTTTGAACATAAATTATTATTGGCTTTTTGAGATCTTTTACCTGTTTCCCACTTTTCTGGTAATTTCCAGATGCTTTCAGATGGATAATCTTCCATTATTATATCGTTATAGAGGTCTTTGTGTTCCTCTATAAATTCCCACTCCTCGCTGGAGAAATAGATTGCAACGTCCCCAAATAATACCGGCACCTGAAATACAAAGGATTTCACTCAGAGCCAGTCCAGGAACAAATCTTGTGATAATGTTCTACATTAGACAATACAATTTCCACTCTCCCTCTCTGACAGTGGGGTAAGTATAGGAGCAGAGTTTCGGTGAGAGGATTTGTAATGCACCCTCTGGATAGGGGTGGGCAGGGTAACTCTCTCTTATAGTAGCACTGGGTTAACCGAGTAACAGATCCTGTAATCATGGCTCCAAAGTTCCAGTTAGCCAATGATGAATGAGAATTCAGTCCTGGCAAGTGGGCTATGGATTCTCCACCCTACAGTCTGTGATGATCCTCCGTAGCAGCACGGCTGACTATTGCCACCAAAAACATCATTAAACAATAAGATTGGGGCACTAGCAATTTAAAGCTAGGTAGAGATTGTAGAAATCTTCCTTTCTGCCATGAGTCCTAACATAACCCGAGCACCATGCAGTACATATTCTATAACAGACTGCATTCTCTCTTCACCTCAGATGTAGATGTAGAGGCACACGCAAAAAAAAATGTTAATAGCCATGAGATTAATGCATTTTTAATTCTTCCGTGATTAAGTGATAAATCTGAGGTCATGTTACAGGAGGGCCAGTGCCATTGCTACTGCCCCATCACTGCCAGAGAACACACAGAGGGGGAAGCTTTGCTGCAAGCAGTAACCTTTAGACTACGCTGGTATTGGTAACATATGCTTTGAAATCTTGCTGTATTAACAGACTACACTCAGAGACTCCAACTTGATGGCAATCCAGTACCCGATCCCGTAAGAAGCCGATCCGCTCCACCCGAATTACTGATCTCTGAGGGGAACATTCTAAAGTTTGTGGCTGTTTTTAGTTGACGTTACTGCCCACACCACCTTTATATTTAAAAACAAAAACAAAAAAGCTATCAATTGTTCCCAGGCTCTACTCTGCAGCTCCCCTTCCTCTGATGAAGTAATCCATTCTGATGAAATTTTCCAATCCAATGCTTCTGATTATATAGTGTCCCTTTAATAGCATTCTATACACACAGAGAATCAAACTCATAGAGTCATAGAGACCCAACAACTAATCTCATAATATTCTGGTCAGAGAATCTTACTCATTGCAGTATTTAAAGGAGAAATATCGCCTCAAAATAATTTTTATACAATTACTCGTTCATCAAGTATCTGACTGTTAGTCGGTCTGATGATGTCACTGCGCTGTGCGGGGTGTGAAGCACGGAAGGTTATAAAGAATGTCGTTTTTCAAACACTAACTCAAGGTGTATGTACATGGCGAAAGGATCCTGCCGTATACTTAGGGATAGGTTTATCTTGTTTGATTTTTTTCCACCACATATACATAATTTAACGAAGAATATATTTCCTTTCAAAAATTGATAAAAGAATAAATTAGATAAAAAATATTGTTGAGGTGACAGTAATCCGTAAAGAGTTTCCCTCCGTCCTGCCTAGGTTACTGGTCTTGATCTAACATTGTACATACATAGAATCTCACACAGCACCTACCCAATAACTAATCCCACAATGCAATGTGTCTTGACAGTGCTAATATTTAAAGGAAGACTCAGGGAGAAGCTGTTTGGTTAGTAAAGGGCTTTAGACACTAACCTTCTCCAACAGACGTCGATTGCTTCTTTGAAGAGTTCTTTTTCGTATGACGCGCCATTCCTAAAGAGACAAAAAAAGTGAAAGTCCCCTTGAATATACTGAAAATGACGCACCTGCCGTTGAGCCCCAAGGATTGCAGTCCTTAATTATGTACATCCCTATTCATACTGTGCATTTTAATATTTGTTTGGTTCAAGTATATTGTCTTAAATAGTCATATCTCTGTACTAGACATATATGAATTTACTATGCTGAATTGTAATGAAATATTGGATTTATCTGTGTTAAAAAAAAAAGACAAAAAAGTGCCCGAGTTCAGTACAAGCTACTATTTATAAAGGATTAGAACGTTATAAAACTATTCCTGAACTGTGTGATCTGTTTTCTGGAGTAAATTGTTCCTAAAGAATACACTGTCATCTGACATTTATTATACTAATATATCAGAGATTTTATACAGGACACAGGAATAAGGTCCAGGCAGGTTTATTGGATACAGCAACATAACGGCTCTGTGTGAGCCTTTATCGAGCGTGACGTTGCTGGATCCGATCCAATAAACCTGCCCTGGACCTTATGACTATGCCCAGTCCTCTTCGATTTATTTTGTTTGAAGAATTTGGCACACAATTAATCAGGGCTAAGAAAACCTTGGCCCTTCAAAAAAGTACGAAAAAAAACCCTTTAATTTATCATTATTGTTAATCATAAAGATAGGGAGGACACCCTAAAGTGTTAGGAATACAGATTAGTATTCCTAATGCTCTAGTGCTTCTGTTAATTAGTTGATACGTAACTGGCAGTTTGTTACAAAGTGGTGAATGTATTTATAAGTGTGTGTTACAATCAAAGGAATTTCATGATCTATAGATTAAAGGGACACTATACAGGTGATACTCAAAAAATTAGAATATCGTGCAAAAGTTAATTTATTTCAGTAATGCAATACTGCAATGCTTGAACTAACTTGCTTTGCATGTAATGCGTCTCTCTCATATATTAGTTTCCCCTTTTACGTTGCATTACCGAAATAAATGAACTTTTACATGATATTCTAATTTTTTGAGTATCACCTGTAGTCACCAAAACAAATACAGCTTATTGTAGTTCTTCTGGTGCGTAGAATCATTCCCTTTAGGCTTTTTGCTGTAAACACTGTCTTTTCAGAGAAAATGCAATGTTTACATTACAGCCTAGTGATAACTCCAGATTAACAGAAAGTTATGTGGTGGTGCTTCCTGGGGCAGTGCTGCACAGCATGACTGACATTCAATGTCTCCACCCTCTGCATAGAGACACTGAACTTTAATCCTAGAGATGCATTGATTCAATACATCTCAATGAGGAGATGCTGATTGTTCAGGGCTGTGTTTGGCTTGTGCTGGCTCTGCCCCTGATCTGCCTCCTTGACAGTCTTAGACAATCCTATGGAGAAGCATTGTGATTGGCTCAGAAAATAACTTCTGATGATGTCAGTCAAGCAGGCAGATCATAAGGCAGAGGCAGCATCTGCAGGTTTGAATAAAAGTAAGATTTTACTATATTTAGAGAGGTAAAGGGGGCCAGGGAGGGCTAGATGGTGGTTTTAACACTATAGGGTCAGGACTACATGTTTGTGTTCCTGACCCTATAGTGTTCCTTTAATGTAAATCTGTTATTTACTCAATTTTACACATATAGAAACAAGTCAAGTAATTCTCCAACTCACCTCTCCCGTCAGTAGATAGATTATGTCCAGAGCTTGGTTCAATTTTCTCTCAGTCTTCAGCATTTTCTCTATATTTGTGTAAACTCAATGCTGCTTTTTTTCTGATTTTATGGGAATGTGAGTGAGATGCTGCATGAGACACATCTGTGGGAATAAGAAGAGGAATGTTAAAATAAAGTCAAACAAATGTCCTCAACATCCAATGACAACTGGAAAAAAAACATTGACGGGCAGGGGTACGATGGAAACCATTTTGCCTACAGAACGCTAAATCTCTTGCAATTGTAATCTTTTATGTCTGAAGTTCTGAAACAAAAACTCAACCAAGGTAACAAACTAAGATTACAGTAAACAACCTTCAAGGTCGAGAACAATATCAAGGTTACCAATAAGTATTTCACTGCCCAAATAAAAAATAAAAAAATCACTATAGACCAAAACATTACAATAAATATAAAAAAAAAGTACAAAACTAGTGTTAACTGTTCAGGAAGTGAAAGGTCACTCCACACAACTAGAGATGTCCCGAACAGTTCGCCGGCGGACAGTTCCCGGCGAACATCGCATGTTCGCGTTCGCCACGGCGGGCGAACATATGCGATGTTCGGTCCGCCGCCTATTCCATATCATTGAGTTAACTTTGACAACCCCCCCACCCGCCGCGCGGGGGGGGGGGTATCAAAGTTAACTCAATGATATGGG
>OW240916.1:17506732-17578265 GCA_933207985.1 Pelobates cultripes
GGACCTTAGGTCCCCCCCTTATTCCAATTTAGGGCCCCCACCCACAGCTCAGGGGTGGGGGCCGGGGGGGAGGACATTAGGTCCCCCCCCCTTTTTAGTATTTAGGGCCCCCACCCGCCGCTCAAGGGTGGGGGCCGGGGGGGAGGACCTTAGGTCCCCCCCTTATTCCAATTTAGGGCCCCCACCCACCGCTCAGGGGTGGGGGCCAGGGAGGAGGACCTTAGGTCCCCCCCTTATTCCAATTTAGGGCCCCCACCCACCGCTCAGGGGTGGGGGCCAGGGGGGAGGACCGTAGGTCCCCCCCCTCATTATTTTTATGGCCCCCACCCACCGCGCAGGGGTGGGGGCCGGGGGGGAGGACAGTAGGGCCTCCCCCCCATTGTAATTAATGGCCCCACCCGTTGCACAGGGGTGGGAGCCAATAGTTTTTGTTTTGTTTTGTTTTGTTTTTTTTACAGTGAGCAGCCACTGGCTGCTCACTGCTTACTAGACATGCCCCTACTCGCTGCATAGCGAGTAGGGGCAGATCATTTACTAATACTAAGTAATCTTTACTTAGTATTAGTAAATGTGGCTGAAAGACCAATTTAGGTCTTTCAGCCTTTTAGTAGATAACTCCCTAATACCGTGGGAATTAGGGAGTTATCTACTAAGCTGCTGCAAGATGCAGCCGCGGATCGGAGTTTGCATGCCACAGTCCAGGTGTTAGTCCCCTTGAAACATCTTGTGTGTTTTAAAATTCGCCTGTCTATTGAAGTCTATGGCGGTTCGCCCGGTTCGCGAACATTTGCCGAAATTCGCGTTCGCCGTTCGCGAACCGAAAATCTTATGTTCGCGACATCACTACACACAACACAAACTAAAGTTTACCCTCAAATAGCCAAAATGTAGGTGAGAGCGCAGCACAAATAAATAAATGCACTTTTACCACGAAAACAGATTTGGTTCTAACCTAAAGTAAATATAAAAACACAGAATGGTGTAGTATATCACACATTGTCATTATAATATATCAGCAGAATGTTTATCCAAATCAAATGTTGCTGAGCCACATACAAAAAGGTTTGCCCATAAATAAAATGGACATTATGTTAATAAAATGAAGTAAAGATGGCACCTGAACCGGAGCGTGGTAATGACGTGACACACATACGGAATGGTGTTTGACTTGAATACGCAGTGACATAAGCGGAAGTGATGGCCGAAGAAGGAGAGACTTGGTTTTGGAAAGCATCAAGATGGCTACATGAGCTGTTACCGCCTCGTTGTGGAGACAAATCTATGATTTGACCAGCATTCCTGACCTGCTAACCTCACACACCGAGTGGTCGATACACCCTTGTATATTGGCACAACGGTCTACCAAAAAATCCAGGCAAAAACCCCGCAAATTTCCAGGTCTTGGCCCTGTCTTCTCCGTGTGCTCAAGATGTCGTGATCAGGTCAGGCAACAGGCAAGGGTAGACGATAATGCAGCCAAGTATCAGGAAACAAGAAGACAAGTAGGGAATCAGGGAAAAAAACAAGCACTGACTGGAAGGCGTGCTTGGTTTAAATAGGGAGCATTACCGCCCACCTCCCACCAGCAGGAGGGGGCACACAGGAGCTATAAAAGGAGGTCAGGGACTCAGCGCTATCTTGGCTTATCTCAATTCCTGACTTGCCTCCTCTTGTCAGGACCGCAATTCCTCCCCTCTGCCTAGATGCCATTATGCATAGATTTGGTGATGTATTCATAGTGGGAGACACAAACTTTCTCCTAGACTGCTCACTAAACTCATCCTCACCCAATAAAGTTACAGCAACAAAATGCCTCAGCTGATAAGATACGCCAATCACTACTAGAACATGGCTTTCTAGATGCCTGGCGAGTCTTGCATCCCATGGAGATGGGTAAAAATGTAGGATAGCATTCACTGTCCTTCCTTACCAGACGCACACTGACGGTGTCACACACCTACTTACAGTGAGTTGGCTGCTCCGCAATACTCTTTTATGCACAATACCTCTTATGTACCTTCTTTGGTACTGCTAGATAGCAATATGAGAACCAGCCTCCCTCTAATCTTTTTTTTTTCTTTCTGTATCCCGCTCCAGGTAAGAGTTCATACTTGTTTCTTGATGTGCACTGTACAAAGGATTCTGCATCTTTGAAATTGTGCCCCCACACCTCCCTTTTTTTCTTTCTGCAACTCAATCAACCCCATTGAGAGCTCAAATGCAAATAAAAAGTGAATTGGAAGGGGTCAGAGCATGACCGCTAAGCTGCTTAGACGCACATAGCTTGAGCTCCTGAAAATAGTCTTTTTGAGCCTGATTCTGGGGCTTACTTGTTCAAACTTTGCCTTACTAACAAGCAGGAGAGCCCGGGCAAGTGGTTCCTGTTGCGGCCTACTGGGGCCTGGATTGAGGAGAGGCGGCCAATCTCCTCGTGATCTAGCTCTACCCGTGGGACCACTACAATCCCAACCACCCCCCCTGGACCGGTGGGGTCATCCCGGTAATCTCAGTGCTGACAGCCCTGGCTTGCAAATACTCATGAGCAACAGAAAACTGCACACAACGACACATCATGGCGGGAGCTCTTTCCACGGATTCACGTGGCAATGGTCCCCTCCAGAAGACTCCAAGCGAAGCTGTTGCAGAGTTTCAACTGAGGCTCGACCACCATTTCTGATGTTTCTGGCTCAAACTCCAAATCCATATAGTAACTGCTAATGCTGAACATGCAGAAAGAGCCTTAAGAGGCAAGTGGCCAGCGACAAAGGAGCCTACTCACGGTGAAAAGCTGCATAGAAAACCTGGGCATTTTGCTCTATACTTACCTAGACCGAGGGCCATAGAGGCTCGAATGTCCAGCACTGTCCACCAAGGTGGAGGATAATCCGGGTTAAGCAGCGCCTGTCACCACAATCCTCCGACCACCCTCAACAAGGGATAGTCTCGGACCGCAACGGAAACCGAGCCTGTGCCACGCAGATGCCGGTCCTAGTCAAGTTCTGGGGCTTGAGGCTCCCAATCCTGGCACGAAGTTCCACCAAGAGCTACCACCATCCTGCTACCCGTGGGAATCGGCTGAGTCTGGTAACTTACTAGGGAAAACCCCCCTCTGTTCAGCAGCCCCGCACCTAACACACGCTAAGTGCACCACATCACAATTTTATTGCATACCAGCATAAGAACACATAGGTATAGTGTAAAATTGTTATAGTGTCAGTCTGAGGTTTCCCTTCTTGAAACCAGCTTGGTATTTACTGATCCTTTACATGTCTGCCTACCATGATTATTGTTTTACGTTCATATCTTAAAAACATGTCAGTTCCTCTTGACATTGTGTACTGTAACCCTAAGTCTGTATTCATCGTATTGCAATGCAACATAGGTCACTGTCTTAATGTGTATAATTCACTGCACAACAAAAATAAAACCTTTTTTTTTTTTTTTTAAATGAATTGGAAAAAAAAGGATCCTATATGAATGGAGGACTTGTTGAACTTCAACCCATGCACCTTGAAGAAGACCATCGGCTCGAAACGCGTTGTGAAATATGTTTGGTTTTTATTCTATTTGTTCCTAAATAACGGTAAAATTTAGTAATCTTTTTAAGTTTCCCTTATACTCACGGATCTTATTAAAGCATGGAGGAGATCCTTGATGGTAGTTTGCTGGAGAACGGCTGAATTACTACAGGGAACGTATTTGACTGAAGCCTTTAAAGTATAAATCTACTATATGTGGCTCAGTAACATGTAAGTTGATAAACATAGTGCTGATATATTATAATGAGAATATGTAATATACTTTTACCATGATTTTATTTTAGATTTGTTTTAGGCTATAAAAAAAATCTGTATTGGTGTTAGCTCATTTATATATCTGTGGTGCGACTCACCAACATTTTAGTTATTTAAGTTTACCCAATAAAAACATGCATGTATTTTCTCATTGAGGGTATATTGAAAAACAGCTTGGAAAAGGTGCAGAACATCTTTCCTTTTCCCCTTCACACAATTTATACGGCTGTCCAATCACAGACTTCCCAATGTAGCTCAATGAGAAGTATTTACAAGGCATGTGCCTGGGTAATTGGGCAAACCCCTTGTTATTTTAATAATAAAAAAAAAAAGTTAAAAGTCACTTACCAGTACTTTTTAAAGGGCAGAGAACATTGCATACTTCTTCATTGCATGGCCACTAGACTTAAGAGAATAGCTAGGGTGAGATGTGTTGTCTTGATTAATGGAATCTTGGTTGTTTATCACGTTTAGTGGAACTTCTTCCTCCTGTTGAGTTGATGTGTTTTCTATTTTTACAGGCTGTTTTTGTAGATGAGAAGATTGTGTTTGATAATCATGATCATGCTTGATCTTCCAAGGCTCACCAGAAAAGTTGAGTTCAAACTCAGGCCACTGAGCAACTTTATTTGATGTAAACATGACTGGTTCCGTGGATGTCCAGCGTCCAACATTAGGAAGAAAGTTGATGTTGCAACATCTCTTACCATGCAAGGTTTAGTGCTTGTTCCGCAATTTCGAACACTGATTAAATTGTCAATACGTGTGCCAACATTTCTTACTCCAACATGGGGATCGGTGCATGTACCAAAATGCCTAACTTTATAGTAAAGGTCAGTGCGAGTGCTGACGTCTCTTGATGTAATGACCGGTGTTGACGTAGAAACGTCAACATAACAAACATCTGTGCCCTTCTTTTTTTCTTTGCTGGCTTGAGAAGTGTTTTTAAAGGAGATGCCTGCATGAAACATTGTTTGATGTGGAAGTTCGGTAGAAGCCAGGGCTTTCTTTTTGGGGGAAATGGTTGGGACAGCATCCGCTCGTAGAATACATTTTGTGTCCTGAGTGATGAAGCATTCTGGGGTGAAATGAGATGAACAGAGACAGAAGCAATCTTTTTTCTTTCCATCCAAGATGCGTTGTGCAAAAGCATCAAGGTCTCCAAGATCCTGACCTATGTAGAGAAGCCACTGCTTTATTTTAACCAAGTTGTTAGGAAATGCATGTAGAGCAACCCCAGTTGGTACAGTTTGACTTCCAACGCTACGAGGACAGCCAGCAACAATGCATTTTGGAACAGCTTCTACCTGCAGAGATAGATCATGAAGTGAGCTCTTTGTATAGTTATAGTTAGTGTTTTAAACATATTTGTTTGGTAATAGTCAGACACACTGATGTTTGAGTTGCAAGAGGTCCATTTAAGAAGCAGGGATAAGACACATCACTTTACAGCTTGGTCATGACGAGGTACCATAACAAACCTTCAGAACAATAGAAAATATAATTTTACTCATCATAAATGTCCTTTTCCATTGTCTAAATGACAGTACTGTGGTAGCTACGTATCCTTTAGATCAGAAAAGGTACACACCTCTCCTTATAAGACAACCCCCAGCAAATGAAAAATGCAAACAGACAACATAATGATACAAAAATTATTTAAAGGAAGACACCAACTTTATAACCTGTGGAGTGTTTTAAATACTGTTTAGATGTAATGGCCCACTGCTCCCCTAAAAAGAAGGTTTCTTACATTTCTTTCAGTGGTAGGAGGGTCCTTTGCTGTAGTTCAACTCTGCCTCTGGAAAATAATCTATTGGGTAATTCAATGCTTTGCAACGCGCGTGTGCGGCACTATTTCAATGTTTAAGGGATTAAAAATTCAAATCCTAAAAGTTACTCGCTAATGCAAGTCTGGAAAGTCCTGGGCATATTCAGAAGGGTGGATTTCTACCAGCCAGGGCTAAATGTTCACTCCCCAATGGCTAGTAGGAGTCTTGTCTGAGGACAACAGGGAGGGTGCAACACAGAAGTTTTAAAAAAAGAGAATTTCTCTTGAAATCAGCACTTCTACATAGTAAGAGAGAGGGGACACTGTTAACCCCTAAATCAAGAAGAAAATTAATTGTGTAGTGTTCCTTTAACAGAACAAAGTCAAGGAAAGTAAGTACAATCGCTTGGACTATGGAAATTTGTGACAAGCAAACTAATGTGACTTTTCCCAGGAACACCCATCTCTCATTGGCAGCAGTGGAGGACTCAGAGGACTTATAATTGCGTTTAAAGGAACACCTATACTAGTACGAAGTCAGAAATATATACTTGCAGATTGTATCTATTCATTATTCACAAGCAGGTTCTCAAGCAGTTGGAATAAAATGTGACATCAACTGTCACTTTTCCAAGATTTCATAATAGAAAATTCTGGCACTTGGGAATTTTCAATTATAAAATGTGGATAAAATCTAATGATGAGAATGAGTTTAGACGGGCATTGCGTCTCCTCAATATAACCACTTTTAATATTTTGAGACTAGCCTCAGATATAAAAATGTAACAAAGAACAAAATTCTATGTATGTAACACCTTTAAAGGAAGACTCCAAGCGCCATAACACACAGTTGTGGTTATGGTACCAGAGTAATTTGTCAAACCATTTTAGAACAGGTTGACAAATTACCTGGCTTCCGACACGTGCCCATGGACCTGCCCTTGATTCCATATTTTTTTTTTTTACGAGGAGTCTGGTTTGCTTCACTAAGCTTAAAAGAGCCGTTCTCATTGGCTGAGAGCATCAGCTGGCTATAATTATAGATAAGATACTTCGTAACAGTGTGCAATGTCATTTAGTAATTGCCAAGACCAGTAAATTGCTATCATGGTTTAAAAGGGGTTAATTTATGTGATTAAAAAATATAATTTTGCCTCCGTGTAACCCAATATTAGGACATGCACATTAAAGGGACACTACAGTCACCCAGACCACTTCAGCTCAATGAAGTGGTCTGGGTGCCAGGCCCCCAGGTTTTAACCCTTCAGATGTAAACATAGCAGTTTCAGAGAAACTGCTATGTCTGCATTGCAGGGTTAATCCAACTTCTAGTGGCTGTCTATAATATAGTACAGACATGGGCTTCGAGCAGATGAAGTGTCATTAGCTGAAGAGGGTCAGATGAAGATGGTGGCAGCTGTTCAGGTCCCTCAGCTTACTCATGCTTGCGTTACAGTATCTCTGGTACACACCTACCCATACGTTCTACATTTTCACACTTGGCACACCTCAGGCCCACTAGCATCTCCTTTTTCCTTAGGTTCTGGATCGAGCCTGTTTCCTGCAGAAGCTAATTTATAGCCATATCGAAGTCTATCTGTGCCTTGTCTGAACAAACAAGACTTATACTCTTATACTTATAAAAAAAATACCAGCCCCCTTTACCCAGTTTAAATAAAAATTAACCCCTTCCCTGCCAGTTGATCACTACCTACAGTAATCAAAATACAGATCACAGTATTATACTGTAATCTAATTTCTTTTAACCCCTGAGGATTAACTTTTATTTATTTTTTAACCCTCAGGGGTTCAATTTTTTAAATTAATTAATTTAAATATTTTATAATTATATATATATATATATTGCTAGCTGGAGTAGGTGGGAGTTTTGGGAAAGGGGTTAATTTACTGTTAGTGCTGCTTACTGCTAGTTAGGGGTTAACGGTAAAAGAAAAGTTTAGAAAAAAATGTAAAAGTGTAAAAAAAGTTAAATTGTAAAACATTTAATAAGTAAAAAAAAAAAAGTTTAAAAACGGGTTTTACACAGTAAAAAAAGTTTTACAAAGTAAAAAAATACATTAAAAAATGCTCATAACCACTACACTTGGTACAAGCTAGCGGAAAAATGATCCCACGCTAAGGTTCAAAATATGCCTTTTGAATTACCCTGGGATGTCTTCTTTAAGAAATGGTATGCCTTTATGGTGTAATTGGATTATATAGCCTTGTAAAATACTCTAAAATGGGACATGGACACAGTGTAAAAATTCAAAATTTGAGAAAAACTGGAATGGCTGTGTCTCAAATGTGCCCCTTCAATGTCCACATATACCTGGCAAAGGTACATACGGGGGTATTACTGTACTCAGCCGACATAGCTGAGCAACATATGAAGTAGTATACAGTCGTAGTACACATAAGGTTTGCAAAATATACTGTGCAAACTCACTGTGTGTGTCAAAAAGGCAGAAAAACGCTTATTACCACTACACTTGGTACAAGCTAGCGGAAAAATTATCCCACGCTAAGGTTCAAAATATGCCTTTTGAAGTACCCTGGGATGTGTTCTCTAAGAAATGGTATGGCTTTATGGGGTATTTGTTAAATGTAGCCTGCTCAAGTGCTCCAAAGTGGAACACGGACGCATCAAAACCCTCCATGAAAATTCACACTTAAAAACCTTAACTTGTCACGTATCTTTTACAGCACTGTAACTTCACAAAATAGTGTCTAGGTCATACATTGGGCATATTGTTTTACTCAGAAGACTTAGCTGAGCATAATTTGGGGGGTTTGAACTTAGTGGCACATATGAAATGTACAAAATGCCCTGCAAAAATGTAATCCGTATGTAAAAAACGCCCCAAATTATTTTTTACCACATACTTTGGCATATATTGGTGAAAAAATGGGGGCATGTTAAGGCACAATATGCACCATATGAGATACCCTGGAGTGTCTACTTTTACAAATGGTAGGCCTTTGTGGGGTTTTTTTGAACAGTCAAACTGCTATAATACCCCAAATTGAAGCATAGGCCCATTAAATCCATCTCTCAAAATTCTACTGTAAATGTTGAAACGGACAGGTCTCCTATATGGCACTATAGCTTCACGAAATAGTGCCAAAGACATACAATGGGGGTATCGTTGTACTCCAATATTTAGCAGAGATTGGCACTGAAATGGCTACGTAGAAAGTGTCAAAACAACCTTAGGACAATAGCCTGTGATGTCTACACTATACTTTTGTGTGGCAATTTTGTTTTCTTTTATGGCTATTAAGCTTACAAGACAAACATACCAAATTCTAAAATCGCTCCACATTAAAAGTTTATTTTACTCCTTGTGCTTTGTGACCTGTAACTACCAAAAAAAACTTAAAATCTCAGACAAATTATATATTCTGTAAATCAGAACAACTAAATGAATTTATTTTTAATTACTTTCTTTAACCTGCACTAATTAGGCACACATTATTATTGCAAAAACTGTACAAAAAACACAAAATTTTTCTTTTCTTTTTTTCATTTTTCTGGATTCTTTTAATTATAAATAAGCATATATATATATATATATATATATATATATATATATATATATATATATATATATATATATGTTACATCAAATTAAAGCCCTTTCTGTCCTTTAAAAAACAGTATATAATATGTGTTGGTGCAATAAACAAGAGAGATGCAAATTGCAGTTGAACGAATACAGCAAGAAAATGCAAAAATTGCTTGTGTCACTAAGCGTAAGACAAGCTTCTGAAGCTGTGTCCCTAAGGGGTTAACACCCACCTTTGTGGGCCCTCTTTTTACAGGCCTACTCGTACGTTGGTTTCGGCACACCTCAACCAACTTTGCTTTCCCTTCTACATTCCATTACGTATTAGATAAATTCCGAGCACAAATAAAACGTTTATACAAATTGTGAAATATTGATTTTTCCAGCACCAACTACAGGGCGGCATGAATGTAAAGAAACCTTACATTGACCTTCAAAGTAAACACATTCTGAAATAGAACCAGAAACAAAAAACTGCTGAAAAGGATTTCCCAGATTTTAAATAAAGTACAGTGGGACCTCAGTTTACAAACGCCTCGGTTAACATAACTTTCGGTTTACAAATGAAAATCCATTTAAAATAATGCCTCGGTTTACAAACTTTTTGTGCAATACAAAACAAGTTTCCCCAGGATGCATTGCACCTGGGAGGTTTATAGAGCCGCCCCCTGCATGCTGGAGCCTGTGGGTAGCACGTGGCATTGAGTGTGGAGGTGTTGGAGCGGATTTTGCATCTAGTTTTGGAGCCATTCTGGAAATTGTTTGCAGTTGTTTTGGGACTTTTTGGTGCATTTCTCAAGCTGTGGAAAGGTAGGGAGCTGAGCTTTGTCGTTTGCATGCCTTTTATTGTGTGTTCTGCATTGTGAGTTGGTTTCCATGCCAGCTCATTTTGACTTTTTTTCTGAGCTCCAGAATGGATTAATTGGTTTTCAATGCATTCCTATGGGAAACCGCTTTTCGGTTTACAAATTTTTCGCAATAAGAAACGTCCCGGAGAACGTATTAAATTCGTAAACCGATGTCCCACTGTACTTAAAATATCAAGCCAAAAAATGGGGAACGGGCCCCCTAAACACAAGTAAATACCCAATACCTACTGATTGCACACAGGGATTGCTTCTATAACTGGAAACGCATACTCAAATAGGAATTAGTGTCTTCCCATTATATGTGATGTGCTATACAAATTTAAAGGTCACTCTAAGTATGACTACAGCTCATTGCAGTAATTCTGGTGCTATGAGTTTTGAAGGCCATCTCCTCATTTCACTGTGAAACTATTTTATAGTTCTGAAGGAACGGCAATTATTATTTTTTTTGCAGGGTTAAGCTGCCTCTAGTGGCTGTTAATATGACAACCACTAATGGCGCTTCTGTGAAATAGTGGAGTAAATTCAGTCTGATTTGACAAATGTGCACAAGCCTCCCAATACTTTCCTATGGCAAAGCATTGGATTGGGTGAGATTATCGATCTTGATGATCTCAGCCAAGGAAGGAGGCCAGCCGTGAAGAGACCATTCATTGAGATGAAGTGGTGTTAGTGACTGTCGTGTCCCCTTAAGCACTGGCACAGATAGGACACATATTGCATTAAAGGAGGAGTGACAGAGATAAAAGCAGAGCAAACAGTGAGGACATTCCATTGGTTTCCATGTCAACTACTCCACTTTTAGAACATTGCCCCAGAACTACAATTTATATATAACCACCATTTTACATGACCCACAATGTACAGTCAGTATGTGACATCTTAAAAATAAAAAATAAATCACTTTGTATTGGGGTTATCACATTGTCGCAAATACATACTTAAGCCTCACAATGCAATCATTAAAGGGACACTCCTGACCCCAAAAGTACTTTAGCTTGCTGACATGCTTTACTTGCGAAGAGTGTGTCCTATTTTTTTACATTTTACTAAAAGTGCAAGTGCAGAGTTCAATAGAAATTGGCATTTTTGTAAACGAACCTGGCTGCGCCCCCTCCCCCCAGCTGTTAAGCAAACCACCTGTCCTGTTACTTCCTGGTTTGATTAAGCTTAATAGAGATAAAATCAAGAGGCAGAAATTGCCCAGAGCACTTCTCATTGAGCTGCATTTGGAAGTCTGTGATTGGACAGCCACATAAAGTCTGGGGCGGGGTTAAAAGGGGAGGGCTTTTTTAGTAACTGCAGACAATAAATCTGTTTTTAGATATAACCTCCCAATGAGAAAAATGCATAAATAAATGCATATGTTTTTATTTGGGATATATCTACTAAATAGAGAGTCAAAAATGGGTCGCAAGAGAATACTGAGGACGGGCAGCAGCTGAAATAGCCTGCCTTTCGGTCAGTCCCCGCTCAGTTCTCAAGCTGATTTTTGCTCATCTTGTGCCATTACAGAGAGAACATATCTGAAGCATATCAGACTGGTCCCACCCATACGGGCAGTCCAGATCCGAAATGCCAGCAAGTTCTCTTTGCACGAGAGATACAGCAACCCCAGACGATCGTTTCAGCCTTGTTAGGAATCATCAGTGAGGCATAGCTGATATCTCCCTAGGCACCGTGAGCAAGGGGTCCACGTCTGGATTATCCCTTTAAACTTGTAGAGAGTCAAAAATGGGTCGCAAGAGACCTCACTGATGATGCCTAACAAGGCTGAAACGATCGTCTGGGGTTGCTGTATCTCTCGTGCAGAGAGAACTTGCTGGCATTTCGGGTCTGGACTGCCCGTATGGGTGGGACCAGTCTGATGTGCTTCAGATATGTTCTCTCTGTAATGGCACAAGTTGAGCTAAAACCAGCATGAGTTCTGAGCGGGGACCCACCGAAGGGCAGGCTATTTTAGCTGCTGTCCGTTCTCAGAATACTCTTGCGACCCATTTTTTATATCTACTAAATAGTGCAATATATATTTTTTTATTTGGGCAGTGGAGTGTCCCTTTAATTAAAGTATACATCTGGTCACCCTACTTTATAGAAGAGGATTGTGTGGCTAACACTATAAAGTTTATATAAAGTTTTATAAAGTTTATAGTGTTAGCCACACAGTCCCCCTATAGTATAAACCATGTTTTGCACACTAAGGATGTTGTGTATAATGACTGTTCTATAAAACACATCACACAATTTCACCAGTAGGTATAATTGGGGGTTCACTGACCCCCTTCCCATTAAAGGTAAGCAGCTGAAATAACAGTGAGGTTTTCAAAGTACTACACACAGGAGATTCCAGGGGATCCAAGCTAGAACTACAACTCCCGGCATCCCATCGCAATGAAATCAGAATCCCACCCAATCAGAGCCCAGCTTGTTACACAGAGCAGCAACATCCGGCTGGGTGATACATTTAGCTGCTACAGTAAGGTATGTATTCATTACTTGGGGACAGCAAGGCAGGGGGTCATGTGATTCTCTGTGCAAAGAGCACCTGCCAGTGAATACATTGTTACAGCCCACAGACACAGCTAGCATGCCTATAAACAAAGAGCTAGTATAGAAATCACCCATACAGGGCAGCATTGCATGGATGCAGAGGGCTTAAAACTTTGCAGAACCCAGTAATTATAAAATAAAAATGTATATAAACTAATTTTACTCTGTTTTATACACATGGTATTATGTGTGTGTAGAGAATTCACAGAGTGGTGTTTTTATAAATACTATTAGTATATAACAGAGATTAAAACTATTCTCAATCATGTGTACTATCAATAAATGCCTCTGCTGGTTTATTCTATTACTCTTTAAAATATGGATTGTATTCATTATCTACATGTGTCTTGCCAGAGTTTAGTCCTGGTCCCTTTTAAAGAATGGACTTTTGCCAAAAATCTTGTTTTGACTGGGGAAAAACTGACACCAAGTTTGTTTTATCAGATATTTTTCATTAAAAGTAATGGTTTGCATGGTTAAAATTTCATTTCAGAAACAAAAACTAGTAAATTATATATTTTTTGCACTCACAGATAACAGTTATGTATTTTAGGTGTTAGAAAATGCCCAGCTGCATCGTGAATGGTTGCCCAAATTACTCTGGACGGAAAAACAGTGTTCCTGGAGTCGTCCTTCATGTTTTTCCTAAAAATCTCTGTTTAATCAAGCAATGGCTCATACAAACTGGTCAGGATTTTGGAGACTTCGACTTGTTTGCAAAGGGAGTCTTGGAGGGAACGATAGGTGCGTTTCGCATCTGCTCTGCGCATTTCGCTCCTAACTGCTACCATATTGTTGGATCTCAAAAACAGCTTATGGCGAACGCTATCCCAACAATTTACCCAAATAGAAATGTGTCTGTTCGATTACAGGGTGCCATTCCTCCAATATACGGAAATCATCCATTTAATACGTGGACAATCCAACCTTTTGGGCACCAGAATGTCAATGTTTCTGAGTTATCCATCATCCAGCCTACAACTGCCCTGCTTTTAATTCAAACAAATGATGTTTGTCCACGTAAAGATCTGCGTCAGGCTGTTGGTAATTTGGTTCCTACTTCAGATCCAGATATGAGTAGGAAAAATGCAACTAAACGCTCAGATCCTCCTCCTTCTGAGAAAAAAAATGCCAGCACATCTACGTTTTCTTTAATTTATGAAGGAAAAATGGATAGAGCAATACAATGGCCAGAATATGAGCAAAATGTGGATGGGGAACCGTGGAAGATTAGTCACGACCATTACTATGAGAATTCGGCAATGAAAATTTCCTACCCTGCCAGTTTGTTACATTATTTAATAGCAAAAGCCAAAATTGACAGGTTTGATGAGGAATATTCAGAAGATGATCTGGTATGAGAGTTTGTGTTCATTAGATTTCATACTTATTGTATTTCCTTAAAAGCTTCATATTAATGTGGAAATTTAAAAACCCACCCAAAAGTGACCATTAGGGACGCTTTCAATGGAGGAACGTACACATTTCAAAGTAGGTACACTGTGTCCTTTAAATGGACACTATAGTCATCAAAGCAACTTTAGCTTAATGAAGCAGTTTTAGTGCCTAGATCATACCCCTGAAGTTTAACCGCTAAATTTGCCATTTAAGAGTTTAATTACTTTTGTTTTTGTATATGCAGCCCTGGCCACACCTCCCCTGGTTGTGACTGAAACAGCCTGCATGGAAATAAAATGGTTTCATTTTCAATCAGATGTAACTTTTTTTTAAAAGTTTTTTTCTCTTGCTCTGCATATTGAACTTTAATAATATACAGGTCGCTGCTGCACGGTCTAGCAAGCTATTGACAGAGCATGAGATAAGAAATTCTAAATTAAATAGAATTTTAAGTGAAGGATTTGACTCTTTACAGGAAGTGTTTAGGAAGGCTGTGTAAGTCACATGCAGGGAGGAGGGACTAAGGCTGCCTAAATGGCAGAGAATCGAGCAGTGAGACTGCAGGGGCATGATCTATACAGACTATAGTGTACTTTTAATAGAGGAGCTTACACACTGTGCATTAGGTACGACCTGTGTTTCAGTGGAGGCCGTTATAAAGCACAAGTACAAACTTCTTCTGTTTCCCCCTTTTAGAATATGCTCCTATCATTATGTGGATTCTATGCAGCTCACACTCAAGGGTTTGTGTGGTTTTCTGTCTTTTTATATAAAGTGTCAATGTGGTTGTTAACCTGTCGATGATGATAGGGTGTTTCATAACCATCCTAAAAATATTGGGCGTTAACACCGTTAGGCCAGTATAAAAGGTCCTGTAGTTTTGGATTTAACCCTGCTCATGGGGCACTCATAGGACCCAAGTATCATTATACACTTTGGGGTACCCTCTGTTCAGCAGCAGTGACTCCCCATACAGAGGGACATTCCTGGGGTCTAAAAAAATCAATAGGGTCCCCCATTCGTGCCTTTGTTGGCATGGACCAGTGGTGGGCTGTGCCTGATTCCCAAAACTGATCACTGTGTGATTATTGGGGATCGTGTGCTGGAGCTGCAGGATCAGAGCTAGATCCACCCCTTAAGCTGCAATCTCCCAGTACTGTGTGAGCTGATGTCAGCAGAGGGAATCCCTACTGGTAGTGTTAGTGTAGGATAAGGATTATTGCTAGTTTAGGGTTATGGATAGTGAGGGGTTAAGTTTAGGATAGGTGTGCGGTTAAAGTTAGTGTAAGGGTGTGCGGTTAAAGTTAGTGTAAGGGTAGGGTTGGCATTGACTACCAAATGTTGGACAATGTCTCCTTCCATAAGGGGTTGATATACATTTGTTTCTAAGTCTGAATAAAGCTTTGTTTATTTGATATCCTATGTGGAATGCCTTCCATAGAGCTTACAATTTCCGGAATGTAATGTATCATCAGTACAGCATGGCAGGGGCACCAGCAGACCAAGGTGAAACCCAAGAGACAAACTTTCACCAATTGGTCATTTATATATCAGTTGCAGTATTAGCCAAAAATAGCAGAGGTGCAGAGATTTTATAACTGAAGTTCTCTTTTCGCTGCTAAACAATTCCCACTTCAAGGAGTTAAAGGGACACTGTGGGCACCAGAACCACTACAGCTTAATGTAGTGGATTAGAGCCTGTCCCTGTGGACTAAGCAGTGTGATGAGAACCGGCATACATTACTGCCAAATGTCACCTCTAGTGGCAGTCACTCTGGCAGCCACAACAGGGACTTCCTTTGTTTGGTCCTGCAAAGATTGCAGGACCGACATTGAGCTTCTCCACCAATTGATTCACTGCATCTCTAAGAAGAGATGGTGACTGGCTCAGCACTGTGGTTTGTCACGGATACGCACTAGCCTCAAGATACCTCCCTCTGAGGAAGCATTGTATTGTCTGAGATCATCAGGATTAGTAATCTCATCAGGGTGGTGGAGCGACTGCCAGAAAGGAAACTAAGTACATTTTAAAAACAAAATCATTGGAAGGGAGGAGGGGCTGAATCTAAATAGTTACTAGAACACACAACACACCGTTAACAATACACCATTGGATTGCTTGGTAGTATGTGATACATTAGACAAGTCATTGTTTAACAGACACACATAATGTTCAACCTGTAACATCACCTAAAATAAATAGATCATCTCTGTTGTCTGTTCTCACAGCTCTCGGTTTTTAAGTATCTGACTAATGTGGTGGTGATGGAAAAAGCCAAAAAGACGAAGACATCACGGATTTTGAACCAAACTCTGGAAATCCTTGCCCAACTTACTGGAGAGGTGAGATCTACCGTAGATGGGACCAATCAGACTAGACATGGCCAGTTCCAGTCCTAAAGAGTTGGTAAAAGGATTATATTGAAAATGTAAAGAGTAGAACACATAAATACATTGTTATCACAATTCCTGTCAAAGTTACAGCATTATGGAGATCAGAAAAAGGTAAACACCTTTACTGACACATCAGATGTGCCCACTTTGACACATATCTCATGATCCCAAAATCCCTTAGTCATATGACATTTTGGGGTGCATGCACAGACTTACAGGCTCATTACAGTTACACGAACGGTTTGACCTATGTATTTGCTAGCATTTTGCCTGCTCCCTGTATAGACTACTTCTTTTTTAATTATTTTAGCCTTTTCACTTAAGCTGTGTGCTGATCTCTTGTACATTTCTCCTAAGACGGTTATACATTTCTGCACGGTGCATCATATTTCTTTGATTTAGTGCAGAGACCAACATTTTTGACAAGTAATAATAATTTCTTCAAATTTTACAGGAATGGATCGTTGTAAAGAAAAATTCTATCCATAGGAGCATTTACGAGCTAACTGGAGAGGTAAGCACTGCTGCTATATATTAAGGCAAGCACTGTCTGTCCCTTTTCCCTTTATCTCACAGTAACCTAATCCAGACCTTCCTGATTGTTTGTATGTAGACTAGAGCAATCTTACAGGATGTGAGTTGATTTTGACCATAGTTCCATGTGTTACAGGTACCCGTGAAGCATGAGGATGTTGCCGTTTTCTTTACAATGGAAGAGTGGCAGTACATACAGCAACACAAAGACGCTTACAGTGACATGGTCACCATCCCTCCCCCTCCAATCAGTCAATGTGAAAAACGCGATAACTGCAGCACAGGTAACCTCCCTCCCTCCTCTCCCCCGTCCCCCCCAAACTGCACCATTTAGAAGAAATTGATTAATTACCATTTTCACAAGGAAAATAAATTATTGGAAAACAAAACAATTTTTGCGTGAAAAGATTAATTTTTAGAATTTACTTTAGAAACTAGCAAAAAAACACATGTCTTATTTTATACTGTTTGGTTTTCTACTGCAGTTTATTATATTAATTGTAAGCAAGACTTATCTTAAAGGGAAACTATAGTGCCAGGAAACAAAGTTGTTTTACAGGCACTATAGCTCCCTATAGTGCCCCACTATGTCAACGCCTCTCCCCTGTGGTGCAGAAAGGGTTAAAAGCCCCTTCTGTCGCTTACCCGAGTCCAGCACTGATGTTCCTTGGCGCTGACTTGGGCTCAACCTCCACTCCTCCCAGGAAGACCAAATGCGCATGAGCAGCTATCGCCGCACACGCATAAGAACTTTCCCTATAGAAAACCATTATACAATGCTTTCCTATGGCAGGGCTCGACAAATCCCAGGCGCCAGGTCGCCATGGCGACAAAGAATTTTGCCCAGGCGCCTGGGATTGACCAGCTCGTTCACTCCTCCTACTCCTATTTCAATCCCCGCGTAGGTTTCTGTGCGCAGGTGTACCGGGAGGAAGTGATCTGTAATCTCCCAGCGCTGCGGCCGCACAGAGAACTAGCAAGCTAGCAGGACGCTTGGTAAAATCGTCTCTGTTCACTGCCCTCCCCCCATTTCACAGACACAATGCCCGGCCAACCAATCTAATGTCTGCTGCTGTGCCCAGTCCCACTCGACCCCGGGGAAGCCACTCTCCTGCGCCCAAAAGGTAGGAAACAGGAGAGTGGCTAAAAATATGTATTCACTTTTTTGTGTGTGTGTGTAAATCTCTCCTGCATGTAAGTCTGTGTGTATGTGTGTGTATTTGTCTGTGTGCATCTATGATTCTCTGTGTGTGTATCAAATAATAAATATCTTGTGAGTGTGTGAGAGGACACGTGTGTGTCTGCGTGTGTGTCTGTTTGCATCTATGATTGTTTGTGTATCAAAAAATAAATATCTTGTGAGTGTGTGAGAGGATGTGTGTGTGTGTCTGTCTGCGTGTGTGTCTGTGTGCATCTATGATTCTTTATGTGTGTATCAAAAAATAAATATCTTGTGAGTGTGTGAGAGGACACGTGTGTGTCTGCGTGTGTGTCTGTTTGCATCTATGATTGTTTGTTTGTGTATCAAAAAATAAATATCTTGTGAGTGTGTGAAGACGTGTGTGTGTGTTTGTCTGTGTGCATCTATGATTCTTTGTGTGTATCAAATAATACATATCTTATGAGTGTGTGAGAGGACGTTTGTGTGTGTGTCTATCTGCATGCATCTATGATTCTTTGTGTGTGTATCAAATAATACATATCTTGTGAGTTTGTGTGAGGATGTGTGTGTGTCAGTGTATGTGTCAGTGTGTGTCCTCCGATCGCATGGGAATGGTGTTTTTACTCACCTGTTTTCCAACGCTGTGCCAGTCTCGCAGCAGCTTGCCTGCCTCCATAACTGAGATGATCAATTACCAATCAACATCTCCTCATAGTGAAGCATTAAAGCAATGCATCCCTAGGGGGAATGTTCAGTGCCGCCTCTATGCTGAATGTAGGTGCTGCACATGATGTAGGAGACACTTTAGTGGCTGTTTGAGTGACTTCCACTAGAGGTATTATTAGGCAGCAAGGTAAACATTGCCTTTTCTCTGAAAATCCTACAGGGATAGGTTATAGACACCAGAGTCACTAAATTAAGCTGTAGTGTTTCTGGTGACTACAGGGTCCCTTTAAGAATTGTATTTTTGACGTTGAAATAAACTGGCTCCTAATTTTTTTAGCTGGCTCCTTGATTGAAAGCAAATTTGTCAAGCCCTGTCCAATGGGATTTTGGGTAACGCTGGATGTCCTCATGCATAGTGTGAGGACGTTTAGCATCAGTTAGGCGACCGAAAGTTACCTAACGACCCGGAAGTCCCTCTAGTGGCTTGACATCCACTTGAGGTGGAGTTAACCCACAAAGGTAATTATTGCAGTTTATTAAAAACTAAGGGACCTGATAATATGAACCCAGCCCACTTCAATGAGCTGTAGTGGTCTGGGGGTCTACAGTGTCCCTTTAAGTTGCAGTGTATTTCCATCTTTTTTAAGTTACGCTTTTTATAAATAAACATATATACATAAATATAACCGGAAATATTTTCAGTTGAAAGCATACAGAAATGTAGCAAAATCTTACTTAAAAATATGTAGGTAGTTTCTTCTATAATAGATACAGCACAACCCCCTGAAATGGACAAATCTCTCCCAAATACTTAAATCTTTCCATAAACAGTTACCTCTCTCCGAGATAGTGTTTTTTTTTTGTTTTTTGTTTTTTCGTTTTGTAAAAAAAAAATAAAATAAAAAAAAAGAGATGTTTAGATAGGTCTGTTTGGCTCACAGAAGATTTCTGATAGAGTGTTACCTTAGAAATTGAATAATCCACAAGTGTTTATCCCTTTATGTAACCGTATGGTTAGGTTTTAATTTCTTATTAATCCTCACAGTTTTTTTGTTTGTTTGTTTGTTTTTAATACTGACAGTATAATCTTTCCTAAACAGCTGAGTCTGTGGATTGGGATGCTTTGGAAGAACTCCACTCCTCCGATGGTACCAAGTATGATGATAACGAGTCCAAAGTATCTCTGTGGACTCCCGATGAGGACTCTGAAATCGAAATAGCTAGTCTCTCCAAAACATATCAGAAAAAAAATCATGCATCTTCGACTGCTTCTTCACTAGAAAAAAATGCCTCACTCAAAGATAAAGATGAGAGTTTACTGAGCAGCAGTAAAGGTGAAGCTTCAACTATAAGTTTTTGTAAAAGGCCAGAACCAGTTGCGGATCCAGGGGGGGGGGCAACAGGGCAATTCTCCCCTGCCGGCTATTGCAGAGCTACCTCCCTACCCCCTCCCCCCCATACACACATTGCCCCACAAACACTGCCCCCCATACATACACTGATCCACAAACACCGACCCCCATACACACACTGCCCCACAAACACTGCCTCCTCATACACACACTGCCCCACAAACACTGCCCCCCATACATACAGTGCCCCACAAACACTGCCTTCCCATACACACACTGCCCCCAATACACACACACTGCCCCCATACACACATGGCCCCACAAACACTGCCCCCATACATACAGTGCCCCATAAACACCGCCTCTCACACACACACTGCACACCCATAGACACATTGCCCCCACACACATTGCCCCACACACGAGACCCCCCCTTACACACTGCCCCACACACACATACAGTGCCCCACACACACATACAGTGCCCCCATACACACACTGCCCCACACTCACAGTGCTCCCCATACACACACTGCCCCCCCATATACACACTCTGCCACCCATACACACATTGCCACACACACACATGTACACTGCCCACATACACACACTGCCCTCCATACACACACCGCCCCCCACACACATACAGTGCCCCCACACACACACTGTGGTGCAGAAAGGGTTAAAAGCCCCTTCTGTCGCTTACCCGAGTCCAGCGCTGATGTCCCTTGGCGCTGACTTGGGCTCAAACTCCACTCCTCCCAGGAAGACCAAATGCACATGCGCAGCTATCGCCGCACACGTATTAGAACTTTCCGTATAGAAAACCATTATACAATGCTTTCCTATGGCAGGGCTCGACAAATCCGCGGCGCCAGGTCGCCATGGCGACAAAGAATTTTGCCCAGGCGCCTGAGATTGATCAGCTCGTTCACTCCTCCTACTCCTATTTCAATCCCCGCGTAGGTTTCTGTGGGCAGGTGTACCAGGAGGAAGTGATCAGTAATCTCCCAGCGCTGCGGCCGCACAGAGAACTAGCAAGCTAGCAGGACACTTGGTAAAATCGTCTCTGTTCACTGCCCTCCCCCCATTTCACAGACACAATGCCCGGCCAACCAATCTAATGTCTGCTGCTGTGCCCAGTCCCACTGGCCCCCGGGGAAGCCACTCTCCTGCGCCCAAAAGGTAGGAAACAGGAGAGTGGCTAAAAATATGTATTCACTTTTTTGTGTGTGTGTGTAAATCTCTCCTGCATGTAAGTCTGTGTGTATGTGTGTGTATTTGTCTGTGTGCATCTATGATTCTTTGTGTGTGTATCAAAAAATAAATATCTTGTGAGTGTGTGAGAGGATGTGTGTGTGTGTGTGTCTGTCAGTGTGTGTCTGTCTGCGTGTGTGTATTTGTCTGTATGCATCTATGATTCTCTGTGTGTGTATCAAAAAATAAATATCTTGTGAGTGTGTGAGAGGACACGTGTGTGTCTGCGTGTGTGTCTGTTTGCATCTGATTGTTTGTGTATCAAAAAATAAATATCTTGTGAGTGTGTGAGAGGATGTGTGTGTGTGTGTCTGTCTGCGTGTGTGTCTGTGTGTATCTATGATTCTTTATGTGTGTATCAAAAAATAAATATCTTGTGAGTGTGTGAGGATGTGTGTGTCTGTCAGTGTGTGTGTGTCTGTCTGTCTGCGTGTGTGTATTTTTGTGCCTCTATAATTCTTTGTGTGTGTATCAAATAATAAATATCTTGTGAGTGTGTGAAGACGTGTGTGTGTGTTTGTCTGTGTGCATCTATGATTCTTTGTGTGTATCAAATAATACATATCTTATGAGTGTGTGAGAGGACATGTTTGTGTGTGTGTCTATCTGCATGCATCTATGATTCTTTGTGTGTGTATCAAATAATACATATCTTGTGAGGATGTGTGTGTGTCAGTCTGTCTGTCAGTGTACGTGTCAGTGTGTGTCCTCCGATCGCATGGGAATGGTGTTTTTACTCACCTGTTTTCCAACGCTATGCCAGTCTCGCAGCAGCTTGCCCGCCTCCATAACTGAGATGATCAATTACCAATCAACATCTCCTCATAGTGAAGCATTAAAGCAATGCATCCCTAGGGGGAACGTTCAGTGCCGCCTCTATGCTGAATGTAGGAGCTGCACATGATGTAGGAGACACTTTAGTGGCTGTTTGAGTGACTGCCACTATAGGTATTTTTAGGCAGCAAGGTAAACACTGCCTTTTCTCTGAAAATCCTACAGGGACAGGTTATAGACACCAGAGTCACTAAATTAAGCTGTAGTGTTTTTGGTGACTACAGGGTCCCTTTAAGAATTGTATTTTTGACGTTGAAATAAACTGGCTCCTAATTTTTTTAGCTGGCTCCTTGATTGAAAGCAAATTTATCAAGCCCTGTCCAATGGGATTTCGGGTAACGCTGGATGTTCTCATGCATAGTGTGAGGACGTTAAGCATCAGTTAGGCGACCGAAAGTTACCTAACGACCCGGAAGTCCCTCTAGTGGCTTGACATCCACTTGAGGTGGAGTTAACCCACAAAGGTAATTATTGCAGTTTATTAAAAACTGAGGGACCTGATAATATGAACCCAGCCCACTTCAATGAGCTGTAGTGGTCTGGGTGTCTACAGTGTCCCTTTAAGTTGCAGTGTATTTCCATCTTTTTTAAGTTACGCTTTTTATAAATAAACATATATACATAAATATAACTGGAAATATTTTCAGTTGAAAGCATATAGAAATGTAGCAAAATCTTACTTAAAAATATGTAGGTAGATTCTTCTATAATAGATACAGCACATCCCCCTGAAATGGACAAATCTCTCCCAAATACATAAATCTTTCCATAAACAATTACCTCTCTCCGAGATAGTGTTTTTTTTGTTGTTTTTTTTGTTTTTCATTTTGTAAAAAAAAAAAAAAAAAAAAGGTGTTTAGATAGGTCTGTTTGGCTCACAGAAGATTTCTGATAGAGTGTTACTTTAGAAATTGAATAATCCACAAGTGTTTATCCCTTTATGTAACCGTATGGTTAGGTTTTAATTTCTTATTAATCCTCGCTGTTTTTTTCTTTGTTTGTTTGTTTGTTTTTAATACTGACAGTATAATCTTTCCTAAACAGCTGAGTCTGTGGATTGGGATGCTTTGGAAGAACTCCACTCCTCCGATGGTACCAAGTATGATGATAACGAGTCCAAAGTATCTCTGTGGACTCCCGATGAGGACTCTGAAATCGAAATAGCTAGTCTCTCCAAAACATATCAGAAAAACAATCACGCATCTTCGACTGCTTCTTCACTAGAAAAAAATGCCTCACTCAAAGATAAAGATGAGAGTTTACTGAGCAGCAGTAAAGGTGAAGCTTCAACTATAAGTTTTTGTAAAAGGCCAGAACCAGTTGCGGATCCAGGGGGGGGGCAACAGGGCAATTCTCCCCTGCTGGCTAATGCAGAGCTGCCTCCCTACCCTCCTCCCCCCCCATACACACATTGCCCCACAAACACTACCCCCCATACATACACTGATCCACAAACACCGACGCCCATACACACACTGCCCCACAAACACTGCCTCCTCATACACACACTGCCCCACAAACACTGCCCCCCCATACATACACTGCCCCACAAACACTGTCTCCCCATACACACACTGCCCCCCATACACACACTGCCCCCCATACACACATGGCCCCACAAACACTGCTCCCCCCCATACATACAGTGCCCCATAAACACCGCCTCTCACACACACACTGCACACCCATAGACACATTGCCCCCACACACATTGCCCCACACTCGAGACCCCACCTTACACACTGCCCCACACACACATACAGTGCCCCACACACTGCCCCACACTCACAGTGCTCCACATACACACACTGCCCCCCCATATACACACTCTGCCACCCATACACACATTGCCACACACACACATGTACACTGCCCCCATACACACACTGCCTCCATACACACACCGCCCCACACACACATACAGTGCCCCCCACACACATACACTATAGATCGCCTTAATAAACATCAGCAGGAACATTCTAATGGGATGCCTCTGGAATGTGTAGAGTGCAGAACGTGTTTTATTTCTACGTCAAAATTTCTCAAACATCAGAGGACACACAATGACCAAAAGCGTTACACCTGCGACATGTGGGATACAGTATGAATATAAGTCTCAGTTTGTTATACACATGCAAGCACACACTGGCGAAAAACCATTTCAATGTAACATATGCAGCGTGTCTTTCGGCCATAAATGTAGTCTTGTTGTCCATCAAAAGAAACACACCGGCGAAAAGCCTTATAGATGCAAAAAATGCAAGGACTCACGGAAAAGGACACCTTTGTAAAGATTGTGGAAAAAGCTTTATTTATAAATCAGCATATGTTAAACACCGAAAAAGGCATAATGAATAAAGACTATTTATTTAGTGGGACAATCTTGCATAAAAACATTTGATATATGTATTCGTTAACACAAATGTTTTGGTTTGAACCTGCCCATTGTTTTAAAGGGACACTATAGTCACCAAAACAACTTTAGCTTAATGAAGCAGTTTTAGTCTATAGATCATGCCTCTGAAGTTTCACTGCTCAATTCTCTGCCATTTAGGAGTTAAATCACTTTTGTTTCTGTTTATGCATCCCTAGCCACATATCCCCGGCTGTGACTGATACAGCCTGCATTTAAAAAATGATTTAATTTTCAATCAGATGTTAACATGATTTAGAAGTTTTTATCTCCTCTTTTAATTGAACTTTAATCACAGACTGAAAACTTCTGCAAAGTCTAGCAAGGAATTGACAGGGCAGGATAGAAATACTAAATTAAACAAATAGTGCAATAAAGGAAGGATGAACATTAGATGACTCTTTACAGGAAGTGTTTATGGAAGGCTGTGTAAGTCACATTCAGGAAGGTGTGACTAGGGTTCATAAACAAAGGGATTTAACTCCTAAATGGCAGAGGATTGAGCAGTGAGACTGCAGGTGCATGTTCTATACACCAAAACTGCTCCATTAAGCTAAAGTTGTTTTTGCAATTTTGTGTCCCTTTATGGTATCTTGTTCCAAGGTAAAATTTGGGTTGTTATACTACTTTTTATACTTTTACAGTATTTTCGATATCTATCATCTTATTCAATGGAAGGAACATGTTTTGGTTTTGAATTATTTTTTTAGAAGACGCATGCAGATTCTGGAGATTGTCATCCCCTGTTCAGTATTAGAGGTTACGTTTGAAAGGTAACTTTAGTTTAACGCTGCCAACTGTGGTGACATGATTACTCAGAAACACTTTTTATACATATCAGCACTTATCTTGATGTTTTTATCTCCTTATTGTGTATAAATCTTGTTTTGTTTTTTTAATTGACTCAATTTTATAACATCCAAATGTCCAATTTTTGTAGAATCAATACAAACACTGTAGGTTGTATAGGGCAGAGGACATTTTATCGTAATCTAAAATTTCATGTTGAGATTCAAATCAAACCTTGATGAGTTTGTAATTTTTATTCAGTACATTGTCTACAATTAAAACGCGTTTTTAGACCTGGCCTGTTGCCGCTGATTTTTTTTCAGCCTCCGTTCCTTGTCTAGAGAGAATAAATGTGATATGACCTAAATCATTTTCGGGGTCACTGTTTTATTCATTGCACAAAGCTGGTTTCCATTTGAAACTGGAATCAGGAAGGATACAGTAACCGATTCTCAGTAGCAATCGTCTGATTGTAAGAATTCAAGCAGCATTAACCTACACGTACCTCCCACCATAGATGTTATAAGACCCATGAGGATTGAGCAACCTTTCAGCTAGCAAATTTATTGGGATCATAGTTCCATCAAAGCTGGGGGTGTACACGTGCACTAACACTTATCTATACTATCCATATCTAAAGGTTTCCATCTGCTTGTAGAAGAAAAAAAAATAGGCGGAAGTAGATTTATACAATAAATAACATTTCCCAAAATCAAAATACCTTACATAGAAAAAAAACAACAACACTGTAATACAGAGGCAGAAATTAATTTAATCACCGATTTTAAAAGAGCGCTTTAAGCACCATAACCACTGCAAGCACACTGTAGTTAAACAATTTTACAAAGGTTTGACAAGTTATGAGTCCCACAGCCTCATGCCCTGCTTCTGCTTGAGAATCCTGTTAGATCAATTAAATCAACACGACTTAAGGCCATGCTTATTGACTGAGAGCGTCAGGCGAGCGTCTTGTATCAACCATGTTTATCTGCAAAAAAAACATTGGGCTTCTCCTGCAGGGAAAGACCAATTGTGGTGTGGGCACCCAGGAGTCCCTGTAAGTTTTTCGATGCAATTTGACAAATTGCACTGGGACAGCGTCAGGCTACTCCCGGCACCATAACCACTACGCAGGCTTTTTTAGTTGTTTTGTTACTTTGAGTTTTCCTTTAATAGATTACTATATGTTGTGTTCGTTGTGACTGTCTTTTTAAAGGACAACTGCCATCAAATTTTCACTTTATCTGCCATATTGGCTCAGATTCTATTATCTGAACAACTGCTGCTCAGCCTAACTTACCCGCTGTTAAGATGAGCAGCCGTTTGTAGGTTTCAAATCATAATAATAGTTTCAAACTCCAGTTCTCATTCATCGCCTTCTGGGAATTTATTTTGAGATATTCCTGCATCCTCATATGTCTGTTTAGTTAAACGACAAGGTATTCATTAGTGTGAATAGTCAGGAAGTTAATGTGAATTTAACATTTTCGTTCAAAGTAGCTTAAAGGAACACTATAGCGTTAGAAAATATGTATTCCTGACGCTAGTGAGCCTTCGTCACCTAAACGTGACTAGGGCCCCGTTCCGCAGCGAATAAATGGTCAACTAGTTGTTTATTTGCTTACTTTAATCCAGCGCCGGGCTCCTTCAGCACTGGTGACCTTTCCTCCTCCATTGATGTCAGCTCCCGAGTGGAGCCGAATGCGCATGCGCGGCCAGAGGCGCGTGCGCATTCAAACCCGCCCATAGGAAAGCATTACTCAATGCTTTTCTATGGGGATCTGTTTTGAAGCTGGAGGTTCGTGAGGACATCCAGCGTCAAATAAGTGTGATTTACTCTTTGTAAATAGCTGAAGCGCCTCTTGTGGCTGTCAGTGAGACAGCCACAAGAGGCTGGATTAACCCTGCAGTGTAAACATAGCAGTTTTTCTGAAACTATGTTTTCAGCTACAGGGTTAAAACTAGAGGGAACCTGGCACCCAGAACACTTCATTGAGCTGAAGTGGTCTGGGTGCCTATAGTGGTCCTTTAACAGATAATTCAAATTTGCCTATATTCAGCCTAAAATTTTAAGTTCACTTTAAATTCTTGACAATACACACTTTAGTATATATAATAAGCCAAACAGGCTAATAAATTATTTATTAATTTACTATATACTCTGTGCTCTTTGGATTGCAAGAGTTCAGGAACACAGCTGAGACTGGACTCTTCTGTTATATAATCATTCACATATTTTTAAATGTAACTACTACACCAACAATTTGTAAAGATCTTTTATGCCTCAGATGCCTGCAGTGGCATTCTGTGCACCGAAATGTACAAGATACAGTTCTCTTTAATTACAAGCTTAAATATATATATATTATATGCACACAGAGAGACCATTCTGCTGGACTTAGACAACTGACCGATAAAGTTGAAGAAGAAATCCGATCTTTAGGGGTCTTGACTGCCACCCTTCAAGACAGGCTGGGAAAATATTCCGGCTGGATTGCTGGAATTCCTCCATTATAAAGAAATAAAATCTAACGATAAATAATTCTCATTTCAAAGTAAACATACATTTAGGACGCACAGCGGTGTGAGTGAAGAGCTGATGAAGTGCAGCTGGGGCACGAAACGCGTCAGTGGGGATCTTCACTCTCTCCCATGTTTCCTAACTATACATTCACTTTGGAATAAAAAATATTTACCCTTACCTATGAATCGTGGCGTATTCGTTTTCTTCATTATGGAGAAAACGTGGCAATCCACGTAAGTGTTTCTCGGCAGCTGTGGAACCTGTTTTTCTTAGTTATGGAACCAATTTTTATCTATTTGACTCCATTCATGAGACTGTCTCTAGAATGTGAGTAACTACTCCTCTTACCCCCTCCTCCTTCTCCCCCCCATCCCATCCCCCCAGCTTAGATCTGGGGTTGCACAGGTCTACTCCATGTCCTTTTTTCAACCCGTCTGAGAGAGAAACTTTTTGGTAACTATTTCAGTAAATATTTGGGAATTCCTGAACTTCTGAAATGCATAAAATTATTATATTGGGTACAAAATGAACATTTATACTGCTACAATAACTAGGTTTTCACAGAGATAGGCATGTTATTTCTTCAAAAACATAACATGTTGAGCCAAACTCTCACCAAAGTACCCATAGAATTCTAAGCATGGTATATGTAGGACAAATGAAGCTACATGTGGGTTTGCATGGCATACTTTTGGCATGAATGGCAGTGCCTATTGCAGCAAAATCTATGTTCTAATGTCTAGCATAAAACAAGCACATAGACTGGTAGGGTCTCTCATGGATGTACAGTGCTGTACGTCCATAAGAGACCCTATCAGTCTTTGTGCTTGTGTGCACTTTATTTGTACAGGTGGAAGTATGTACCGGTTTGCCTAAGCATGACCAAGGCAAGACCCCTCTTTAACCAGGAGCTATGTCGTTATTTGTACTGCAGCAATGGTTTATGGGTCCATGAAACAATGACCCACACACACACTGAGACATAATTCATCCCCCTGACGTGCTATACAACTATTTATTGACTTGTACAAGCTTGCTCATAGCCAACCAAAAGAGAGAGTCAGAAAATCAATCAACAACGTCAACAGGAATGCAAGAGAAAAACATGAATGGATCTACTTGCAAAATCAAAAAAATGTGTTCTTTGGGGAAGTTATGGGATAAGAACAGTCCTAACACATTAAACAATTAGAGGACAAGGACTGGCTGAGAGAACTCAGCTACCTCCTGGTCACCGGCTGCCATGAGGATTTACTTTTTTTTTTTTCTTCTTTTCTCCAATGCATTATCTACTTACTGGTTTAAAGGGACACTCCACTGCCCAAATGCAAAATTAATTAAATAAATCACTGTTTAATAGATATAGCCCAAAATGAAAACTTGCATGAATTTAATTATGCATTTTTGCATTGGAGTTATATCTAAAAACAGCTTGCAAAAACTGCAGAACTTTTGTCTGCTGCCGTTGCAAGACCTCCCCTTCAAACACCGCCCAGACTTTCTGTGTCTGTCCAATCACAGAATTCCCAATATAACTCAATGAGAAGTCTTTGCAAGGCAGGTGCTCTAGGCAATTGCTGCCTCTTGAGTTCAGTGCAAATAAGCTAACCAAACCAGGAAGTAACAGGACCTGTTGTCTGTTTGAAAAGCCATGGGGGTGTAACCAGTGTAATTTATAAAAGCGTCACACTCTTCACACATAAATCTTTTCAGCAAGCTAAAGTGCTTTTGGGGTTTGGAGTGTTCCTTTAACCCCTTAAGGACACATGACATGTGTGACATGTCATAATTCCCTTTTATTCCAAAAGTTTGGTCCTTAAGGGGTTAATAAATATTTGGACTTATTCCCAGCTTGGCCTTTTACTTTAACTCTTTATATTTATGGAATATCATCTTTCTTTATGATTTTTTTTACACTACATTAATCCCTTAATTGTAGATTATGGTAATTTAGTGTACCTATAATCTTAAAGGACCACTATAGTGCCAGGAAAACATACTCGTTTTCCTGGCACTATAGTGCCCTGAGGGTGCCCCCACCCTCAGGGACCCCCTCCCGCCTGGCTCTGGAAGGGGGAAAGGGTTTAAAACTTACCTTTTTCCAGTGCTGGGCGGAGAGCTCTCCTCCTCCGACCCTCCTCCTGGGCTGAATGTGCACGCGCGGCAAGAGCTGCGCACAAATTCAGCCCGTCGCATAGGAAAGCATTTACAATACTTTCCTATGGACGCTTGCGTGCTCTCACTGTGAAAATCACAGTGAGAAGCACGCAAGCGCTTCTAGTGGCTGTCAATGAGACAGCCACTAGAGGATTAGGGGGAAGGCTTAACCCATTCATAATTATAGCAGTTTCTCTGAAACTGCTATAATTATGAAAAAATGGGTTAACCCTAGAGGGACCTGGCACCCAGACCACTTCATTAAGCTGAAGTGGTCTGGGTGCCTAGAGTGGTCCTTTAATTTTAATAAGGACAGGAGATGAGTATTTTGCATAACTTTCTTTACTTTATGCCTCCAGCAGCAGAAGTCAATCGATAAACTTTAAACCAATCAGTAACAGGTATCACATCCATATATAAAGCCCTGACAGACACATGACTTCCTCTTTCTTTGCTAGGAAAACAGTCTAATATGTCAGGGAATTCAATCAAAGTCCTGAATAACATGTAGAACCATGGACGGTCGCAGGGGGGCACTTGCCCACCCCCCCGCCCCCACCCCCCTGGATTTTTCAGCTTCTTCTGCTATTTTTCGTGTGAGATTGAAAATACAGTGCAATACCGGTGCCAGACAGTAGTATGGAGAGAGACTGGGATAGGAAGCTAAATGTTATCCCTGCTTCTCTCTGCTGACTGAAACCGCAGGGGAGCAGCACATGCAGCTAGGAACTCCCAGTCTGCAGATCAGGTAAGTGAGGGATGGGGGCAGCCTATAGATCAGGGAAGTGAGGCTTTGGGGGGGCCGCCTATAGATCAGGGAAGTGAGGCATGGGGGGGCAGCCTATAGATCAGGGAAGTGAGGCATGGGGGGCAGCCTATAGATCAGGGAAGTGAGGCATGGGGGCAGCCTATAGATCAGGGAAGTGAGGCATGGGGGGCAGCCTATAGATCAGGGAAGTGAGGCATGGGGGGCAGCCTATAGATCAGGGAAGTGAGGCACAGGGGCAGCCTACAGATCAGGGAAGTATCTTGGTAGTTGAGTGTTCGTCCCGGACGCAAAAAGATCTATGAGTAGCAGGCCCCTGTGCGCTCTCACAATGGAGAATATCAAGGTGTCCAGACCCCAGACGCTGCCGTCCCACCAGTGTCGGGAGAACCTGTCTGCCGCTATCTTTGATGTGGGAAGGCGTAAAAGAGGTGGAATCTATTTTGAAGCCGAGGAACTGAATCACTCGGGATGGGACCAGAGACGACTTCTCTCTGTTCACTACGAAACCCAACAATTCCAGAAACTGTATTATAAATCTCATCTGTGACTGCAGTCTGGAATTGGATTTGCAAAAAATCAGCATGTCGTTCAGGTATGTGAGACAGCGGATACCCCTTGCTCTCAAGTGTGCCATGACCTGCTTCAGAAGCTTCGTGAAACACCATGGGGCCGAGCTGAGGCCGAACGGTAGACACGTGAACTGGCAAGGTCAATCCTTCCAAGTGAAGCGAAGGAAGGAGCGACCTACATGCTCCATGGGAACCGATAGGTAAGCGTACTTCAAATCCAACCGTGTGAACCAGTCGTTTTCGAGGAGTAGATCCCGTAAGAGATGGATACCTTCCATCTTGAAATATCGGTACGCCACAAATCCATTGAGTTGGTGCAGGTTGATGACTGGACAATAGTCTCCCATCTTCTTTCTTACTGTTGCTGAAATAGCCCTGATCGTCTGAAGCGAACTCCACGTCTCCTTTGTCGAACAGGGCTCAAATCTCCTTGTCTATGAGCGATATGTGGGCTTTTGCTTCCCGAAGTGGGGTAGGTCGTACCACCTGTTCATGTACCCCTTTATCATTTGGAGGACTCAGGCGTCTGTGGAGATGGCTTCCCAGTTCTGTGGAAAGAGAGACAACCTGCCTGTGGTTATACCTGACTGACAAAGTAGTGGGGGAAGCATGCTCACCTGAATTGAATCATCCACAACCTCTGCCTCTAGCGCCCTTTGCGCGGAAGGATCCCCTTGCGAAGGTGGCTCTTGAGGATGGGAAGAAGGGCTGAGGTGTGGTTTAATGTCTGGGACCCGAGGACCAGAAGCAGCTGGTGGCCCGACCTCTCTGCCGACCAGCCTTGCCGAAAACCCCTCAGCTCAGTGTAGGGTTGCGGAAGACTTGCCTGATGCAAACCTGCGCCTTGTTCAGAGTGGTAACAGGCCCACGTGTTTCTTCAGCTCTTCGATAAATGGCTCTCCAAACAAAAGCCCGTCCGCCAGAGGGCTAGTTCTTTCTTCCCCAACTCTAATAGTTTGGAATCCATTTTTAACATGGCTGCTTTGCGCCATTCTGTGCACATGGCTGCATTTGCGTTTCCCAGCACACATATTGCAATTTGCACCCATTCCCTCACATCATGAGCTTCTAGAGGTGAGTCTTGAGTGAGGGCCAGGTCTGCAAAATATAATATTTTTGCATGGGGACCGATTATGTCCAGAATTTTATCCAGAACCGCTTTAAGCCATTTTCCTATGCCTTTTCGTGGATCCCGGCCTGATCGGGACATAAATACCACCACCCTGGTATCGAACTCCGGAGTGAGGGCTATCTTGTTCATTAATAGAGGGTGTGGGTATTCCGCCCTGAGCTTGGCTTGAACTTCCTTTTCCATAGGCCTCCTGAGCCAGAAGTGGACAAATTGTGCCAGGTGATCTGGTAAATCCCATTCGGAAGACCTTGGATGTTGGATGGTGCGTGGGTCGAACATGAGAGTGCCCAGTGTGTCAAAGAAGACACTATCCTCACACAAATCGTTATTTGCCCATCAAAAGCCTTTCTTGCTAGGGCGCCCCGGATGTTCTCTGCCCTGAGTGTAGCTCCCTTCTTCTTGGGGTAGGTCCTGCCACTCTTCCTCTTCAGATGGAGACTCTTCTGCATTCGTCCATGATCTCCAGGGAAGGGGGAGGGATGGAGTCCTCGTCTCCTGATGATGGAGCCTGAGGTGGCGAATGGTCAGGATGTTCCGAATGACGGATTCGCTTAAGCGGGGCCTTCTCTTTCCCCTTCAGGGGAGCCATGGTGGAGCCCTTCCAATGACGTTTAGATGATAAGGTGTCCGACCTAACGTTGTTGGTGTCTCTGGCTTCCATTGGTGGTGGGGCTGCCGCACCCGCCATGTCAGATGGGTTTTTTGCCAGCATTTTGGCAAGGGCTTTTTCCACCAAAGCTGCTGCAGCTGCATTAATCATTGACTTAAAATTGGTCGGGGGTGATTGAGGGGAGTCCGACATGCTGGGTTACACTCTTTTGGTCTATGGGAAACAGAACGGGTGTCAGGTACGGTAGTACACTTGTTGCCGCACAGTGAGCCTCCACATACAACTAGGGGTCACCCAGAATTGTCAGTCAATCAGTACCACTTAGTAAAATCCGAGGAGTGGTCTGACGAGTGGGTCACCCTCAATAAGACCGGGATAAGCAGTCATAAATGCCGGGATGTGTAGTCCGTGTATTAGAAGGCGTGGCAACCTCAATATATATAATCCAAGGGGCCACCCTTATATGGTATAGTACTGTTGTTTTTCGGCAGCACTGTGAGCTCTCCTTCCCAGCTCAGGCAAGGAGGCGTACGAATCACCCCAGTAGTAGCATGGAGGTGCCGAAATACATGCATCTAGTGCACCCTGGTCTGTACACAGTGACAGAGCATACTCTGTGGGTAGAAGCCCTTAATAGGGCGCGGGGAGTCACCCTGTCAGAAAGGGGGGTCACCCCTATATATGTATGCCACTAACACCGATGTGAGACTCGCTTGGGGGTCACCCAGCGTAGGGGGGGTCACCCCTGTATATGTATGTCACTTAGGATAGGTGCCAGACTCACTTGGGGGTCACCCAGCATAGGGGGTCACCCCTGTATATGTATGTAATTTAGGACAGGTGCCAGACTCCCTTGGTGGTCACCCAGCATAGGGGGGGTCACCCCTGTATATGTATGTCACTTAGGACAGGTGCCAGACTCGCTTGGGCGTCACCCAGTGTAGAGGCGTCACCCCTTATATGTATGTCACTTAAGACAGGTGCCATGCTTGCTTGGGGGTCACCCAGCATAGGGGGGGTCACCCCAGTTATATACTCAGTTATGTGCATCCGCCACTGGATCATGATTAATGAATCCCTAGGGAGAGGGAGTATATCCATGTAGTTGGAAATTCCAGTGGGAGTAGGAGGGCTGGACACTAGTTAACAGCTCCTAATCTAATATCCTGAAGGTAGACTGAGTATGAATACTATGTGAACACATCAGATAAGTACATTCATGCACAGAAGCTGTGTGGGGAACTATGTACACAGTAGAGAATTAACAGTAGGTTATACATAAATAGCTGTAGAAAACTTTGCTAGTTCGTGGGAATCGCGAACTGGTGAAAGCAAAATGGCCGACATGAATCTAGCGGTATTGCGAGATTCAAGATGGTCGCCTTTCACGCGCAAATGCGCCGTGTGGCCCGCCGGTATGGCAAAAACTGTAAAACGCAGCAATCCGCGTGACGTTAGTGACAGGGAGGGAAACCAGGTCCAGCAGACATAACAGACAAACGTTAGTATTACAGTTATACAGAGGGTAAAGCAGGGAGAACGGGAACAGGGGCTGAATACCAAACAATAAATGTTTAAATAAAGTGACTATTGCAATTATCAATAAAAGACAGTTTGGAGCAAATTACTCTGCCATGTGCCTTGGCTGGAGCAGTAAAGGAAGAGGAAGTCATGTGTCTGTCAGGGCTTTATATATGGATGTGATGCCTGTTACTGATTGGTTTAAAGTTTATTGATTGATTTGTGCTGCTGGAGGCATAAAGTAAAGAAAGTTATGCAAAATACGAAGCCTCCTGTCATGTGATCAAATTTGTCCTTTAGTGATTGTACTTGTTTTTGTTCTATGAGTTTCCCAATTCCATCTCTAGATGGTGCTACATTGTAACTCAATGCATAGTCTGCTTGGAGGGGGCGAGGCAGGGCTGGGTTACGGATCACATAAATCCAGTATCGTTTCGCTGCATCATTGAGAAGAGAGTTGTGAAACCTGTCTGTGCTTCACGTGTGGATTGTATGACAAGTGTACAGACAGGAAACACGAGCAAGGTTTTATCAAGTAAGAGACCCAGGTAAGTTATAATGTGCGAGGTTAGGGGTGGGGTATCAGGAAATGTAGCTGATAAAATCTACAACTACCAGTATCCTTAGCCATCACGTGCCTCTGTGTGCTATATATCCCACACAGTGATTTACGAACGTGTGAATTGTCAGGAATTCAAAGTGAATTTCAGAGTTAGGACAAGCAACTGATGTGAAAACACAACTCACTTGGGAAACTTTTCCTGCAGAGCAGGACTAACCATAGGGGGACCCTAGGCGGCTGCTTAGGGCCCAGGGATTAGACAAGGAGCCCCAGGAACCATAAATTTGTCTGGCCCCATTTACTATCCCTATGTGAAGAATGATGGAGGGGTCCCAAATTGGAAACCTACCTTTGGCCCCGTGGCATCTTAACCCTTATCTGTTTACCAGTTTTGCTATCTTGCCTTAAAAGTTTCAATTCAATTTTGAATTGCCAACAAATCCTATTTGAATAACGGTTAAAGCATCTGGACCTCGGAATGGATACCAGGTAAGAAAAGGCCCCAAAGGGGACATCTCCAGGCAGCGAAGGCATGATAATTAAATCTTAAATCTGGACTAAAAAATCAAATGTCTGTACTCTGCATTATTGCCTGGGTAGTAAGTACAATTAAGGAGCAATGCTGGCTTTCTTGAGCAATGACTCACTATGTGATTAAAGAGAATAGTAAATAAATCTGTTTAGATGACGTTATTATAGGTGGCGGGACATGGCGTTAAATTAGCACAAACCACAATGTGTCCGCTCAATAGGACACCGAGGAAAAAAATCCAACTAGTTTTGGTTAATTGCAAGATGTTATAGTTAGCCCTTCTCTAGCTGTACTGCCGGATACACCCCTCCTAGCTTTGTCCAATAAATGCTGGAGCCCCCCACTGTGAGTACTGTGCCTTAGTACTGCAGATGCTTGTAATGCAGGTTTACCATAATTTTGAAATAGGTTCTAATACAGTGCCTGTGCAATATTACCAAGGGGCAATTGGTACCAAAAGTTTCTAAAAATCCATAACTAAAAATCCATGCGATAATTAAAGTGGATCAATAAATATGTGCTTTCCTTTTTTGGTTTACACACTGATTGTCAAAGATGTATGTCATTGCTCCAGAATTGCTAATTTTTAACATCACCCATTTTTTTAACCCCTTAAGGACCAAACTTGTAGAATAAAAGGGAATCATGACATGTCACACGTGTCATATGTCCTTAAGGGGTTAAACACAGTTGACTTGTCATGGTATTGGTATGACATGGGGTGTGTAACATGTAGACAAAAACGTATTTATTGACAGTAGGAAGTTACAATAACATAAATCCTTCGCCCTTGAGGACGATTGTATCACTCCTGTGCAGCATTGTTAGACGGGAAAACCCCAGCAGCAGTAGGGGCAGGTAAGAGTTACGTGCGGGGAAGTGGTTATTAAAGGGACTCTCCAGTGCCAGGAAAACAATTCCTGGCACTGCAGGTCCCCTCTCCCTCCCACCTCCCAGTCCCCGGTTGCTGAAGGGGTGAAAAGCCCTTCAGTCACTTACCAAAGGCAGCGACGATGTCCTTCGTCGCTGCTTCTTGGCCGCCGCCGCTCCTCCCTTTCATCATGTCAGCCGGCGGGGGAGACCTAATGCGCATGCAATGCGCATGCAATGCTTTCCTATGGGGATTTTAGTGACGCTGGAGGTCCTCACACAGCCGAGGACGTCCAGCGACGCTATAGCACAGAAAACCTGTGCTATGGACCAGGAAGTGCCCTCTAGTGGCTGTCTAGTAGACAGCCACGATAGGAGGAGTTAACCCTGCAAGGTAATTAATGCAGTTTATGAAAACTGCAATAATTACAGTTGCAGGGTTAAGGGTAGTGGGAGTTGGCACCCAGACCACTCCAATGGGCAGAAGTGGTCTGGGTGCCTGGAGTGTCCCTTTAATTCCTTCAGCAGCAATTGGTAAAAGGAATTTACAAAATAAAATAAAAATATATATGAAAAAAAACAGAGCAGCAATTATATACAGTCAGCCTTTAGTGAATACAAACATACAAATAAAAATCAATACTAACTGTCCTCCTTAGCTCCAATAAGGCATTCTTTAACAGAAAATAATTAAATAAAAACTAGTTTAGTCATCAAAGTCCTTGAAATCGTCATATGCTGCACCATAAAATTGGCTTCTAATATATTTAAAGGAACACTATAGGGTCAGGAACACAAACGTATTCCTGACCCTGTAGTGTTAAAATCAGTATTTAGCCTCCCCCCATCCCCTCCTCTTACCTTTGTTCCAGTCTGCTGGTGCTGGCTCTGCCCCAATCTGCCTCCTTGGTTGACACAATCAGAAGGGATAATCTCAGCCAATCACAATGGTTTCCCATAAGAAGGTATTGAATTGGCAGAGATTGCCCAGGAGGCCGTCAGGGAACGGAGCCAAACACCGCCCTGGACAGTCAGCATCTCCTCATAGATATGCACTAAATCACTGCTTCTCTATGAGGAACGTTTAGTGACTCAGAATGTCAGTCACACTGTGCAGCACTGCCCCAGGAAGTACCTGTAGCAGTCATCTGAGGAGTGGCCAGTGGAGGTTTCCCTAGGCTCTAATGTAAACACTGCCTTTTCTCTGAATAGACAGTGTTTACTGCAAAAAGTCTGTAGGGACCGACTATACTCACCAGAACAACTACATTAACCTGTAGTTCTTCTGGTGACTACAGTGTCTCTTTAAGGAAATAATTTTAATCCTGTATTGGTGATGGAGTAAGAACAATCTGGGGGATTTTTACAGAGAAGCATATTTCAAATGACAAACACATTCCCCCCCCCCCCCAACAAGTGAAAATATTAAAGCAAAATTACTAAACTGAAAAATCAGCTATTTTATCTTACGCTTTAAATTTCCATAGTGAATTCCTGACCACTCACGATTTTGTATAGACAAAAAAAAGTTTCTATCACAGGGGTACAGAGCAATATTTTAGGATTTATTTACCAAAATTAGAATTAAAATGAAATAACCCTGTATATGTTTGTGGGGATCAGGAACAATTTTCTGTTGGCTTCTTTTTAGAGATTTAATAATTTAAAGAGGAACTTTCCATAATTTTTAATATTATGTTTACTTAACGTATCCCTATATTTATATATATATATATATTTGTGTAGTGTGAAAAAAATTAAATAAAGAAATCTCTACTTCTTTATCCTACATCTCAGATCCCTATAATTATTCAGAATAAAATGTAAATTTGGGGCACACCAAGAACATGCATTTCTAAGCAGTTAAAGAAACAGCACACCCACAAAAATAAAGTTTTAAATTATACAAGGCTACTTAAATCCCCTATCTTAGCAAACTAACTAACTAACATTAAGGTAACTAAATACCCATATTTGTTTGCTAAGATAGGTGTTTTTAAGTAGCCTTCTAAAATATAAAACTGTATTTTTGTTTTTGTGTGTGTGCTGTTCCTTTAAATGTATTGTCCCTATAATTATTGTTCTAAGCTCAGTCTGCATAGAGAAAGTATACAGAGGAGAAATGAAAATGTTTCTTCGCCTCCTCTTCATTTGCGATGTTTCTTCAGGCTTCTCCTTGTCTGAACTGGATTAATATGTACTAAATCTTGAATATTAATTTAAAATAAAACAGAAAAGGTTAATAAAAGTTAAAGGCCGTTTTCAATATTTATACACATGTATAACAATTCCAAAGAAGCGACAGTTTCTCTTTAAAAGCTATGTATAAAAAAATATCCCCCCCCCTTTTTTAATCTAGTTTAAACAACAAAGTATACAATGTTAATATTATTACCAAAATGGGGGAGGCCAGAATATGTCCACTCTCCCCCTCTAACAAAATTATAGGACAATAGAGGGGAGTATTTTCCCAACTACTTCCCACACCAACGTAGTCTTACTCGAAGCAGCCAACACTTTTTACAAATAAATTAGAGAAAATCTAAGTAAGTTTAAACGTGTTAATTAAATACTTTTCAAACTTTTCATGCTTTATTTTAGCTTGCATATTTGTAAAAGTATTGTATGCTTTTTTTTTAACTATTATTAAAAAAAACTAATCAAATAATGCATGTCCCTTTAAGATGTAAGTGTCTATGTAGACATCCAAAGTAGACGTGGACAAATGGTAGATCCCAAAATGTTGTAATCATAGACGTGTGCAGCCTATTGCATTAGGGTGTCCACCCTAAAGCACAAACACATGCCGTTTCCTGTTTGTGTGCTGTGTGTGTGAGGGTGCTGTGTGTGTGGGTGTTGTTTGTGTGTTGTATGTGTGTGTGTGCTGTGTGTGTGTGGGTGCTGTTTGTGTGCTGTATGTGTGTGGGTGCTGTGTGTGTGAGGGTGCTGTATGTGTGTAGGTGCTGTGTGTGTGTGGGTGCTGTATGTGTGTGGGTGCTGTGTGTGTGAGGGTGCTGTATGTGTGTGGGTTCTGTGTGGGTGCTGTGTTCTGTGTGGGTGCTGTATGTGTGTAGGTGCTGTCTGTGGGTGCTGTTTGTGTGCTGTATGTGTGTGGGTGCTGTTTGTGTGCTGTGTGTGAGGATGCTGTATGTGTGTTGTGTGTGTGAGGGTGCTGTATGTGTGCTGTGTGTTTGGGGGTGCTGTCTGTGTGTGGGTGCTGTATATGTGTATGTGCTGTGTGTGTGAGGGTGCTGTATGTGTGTAGATGCTGTGTGTGTGTGGGTGCTGTTTGTGTGCTGCATGTGTGTGGGTGCTGTATGTGTGCTGTGTGTGTGTGGGTGCTGTGTGTGGGTGCTGTATGTGTGTAGGTGCTGTGTGTGTGAGGGTGCATACAGCATGTGTGTAGATGATGTGTGTGTGTGGGTGCTGTTTGTGTGCTGCATGTGTGTGAGTGCTGTTTGTGTGCTGTGTGTGAGGGTGCTGTATGTGTGTGTGGGTGCTGTCTGTGTGCTGTATGTGTGTGGGTGCTGTGTGTGTGTGCTGTATGTGTGTAGGTGCTGTATGTGTTTGTGTGCTATGTGTGTGTGGGTGCTGTATGTGTGTGTGTGTGCTGTTTGTGTGCTGTGTGTGTGAGGGTGCTGGATGTGTGTGTGTGTGCTGTATGTTTGGAGGGATTGTGGGGGTGGAGGTGGGGGCAGATTAGTAAATATCCCCCCTCCCTTCTTACCTTATGTAGGGAGGGGAGATCCTTGCTGCCATGTGCCATCCCTGGTGGTCCAGTGGAGAGTGAACTCTAGCCTACGGGGCTAGAGTTCACTCTCAAGAGATCTGAGCGTTGCCATGGCAACGCCCAGATCTCGCGAGAGGAACCCGGCGGAGCTGCTGGCTAGAGCTCCCCGGGTCCTCTCCTGCCTCCCTCCCTGCCTGTGGGCCGGTGAGGGAGAGCTTTGATCTCCCCACCAGCCCATGTAGGCTTAGAGCAGAGCTGATGCTCGGATAGCGCGGGCCCTGCATGAGCCGACAGGAGAGATCCTGAGATCTCCCCTGGCGGTCTCAATCCATAGGCGTGCCGCAGGGATTAGGGTGTGCCCTGGCACTGCCGGTACCGGCACACCCCGTGCGCACGCCTATGGTTGTAATACTGTTGTAAAAACATCATGGAAGTCGTAGTTCTACAATAGCATTTGAACAGCCCTGGTTAAAGCCTCCTCAAAATGCTTTTTAACTAATGGGGTAAAACAGAACAGTAAAAAAAAGGCTTGGACATTCATAAAAATCTTCTATTGTAGGATGGCAGAACAAATTAACATAGAGGAAGGCAAAGATGGAACGCAGCAGCCATATTTTACTTTTGGGGTTATAGCAGATGTCCAATATGCCGATCGACCAGATGGAATCAGTGGATGGAGGACAATGAGGTTCTATCGACAAAGTCTCCTACATCTCCGGCAAGCCATAGATGAGTGGAAAACAGAAGATATTCCATTACAGTTCGTGCTTCAGCTTGGAGATATCATTGATGGATGCAACGCGTGTCTATGTCAATCTTCAAATGCACTCCAGGTTGTTCTGAAAGAAATTAAAAATATCGATGTTCCTTTCCACCACATATGGGGAAACCACGAGCTCCTCAACTTTGATCGTATTTTTTTAGCGGATTCACCGCTGAACACCATGTTTATAGCTGATGAACAAAAACCGGGAATGGGCACATGTATATCAAACAGTACAGACTGCTTTAATTACTACGCATACCATTTCAGCCCATTTCCTAATTTTCGCTTTATTCTAGTGGACAGCTATGATTTGAGTGTCCATGGCAGAGATTTTTCTAATCCTAAATACCTAGAATCATCAGACTACCTTCATGGAAATTACCAAAGCAAGGATTCTGAAGGCAGCAAAGGCAAGAGGAGTGTTAACCCCACCTAATCTGATTACTGTCATGCTGGTGATTAAAGGGACAATTTAGACCACTAAATCATTTTAGCTTGCTGAAGTGCTTTATGTGCGAAGAGTGCGTACTTTGATTTCAATTTACAAAAAGTACAGATTCCAAGAGAAATTGGCGCTTTTATAAATTTACCAGGTTACACCCCCTGGCTGTCAAACAGACACCTGACCCTGTTACTTCCTGGTTTGTTTAGCTCAGTGAAGCTAAACTCAACAGGCAGCAATTGCCCAGAGCGCCTGCCTTGCCAAGACTTCTCATTGAGCTGCATTGGGAAGTCTGTGATTGGACAGCCACAGAAAGTCTGGGCGGGGTTAGAAGGGGAGGGCTTGCAAAGGCAGCAGACAAGCAAACAGTTCTTATATGCTCTCAGACACACCATCCTTTTGCTCACTGCATCATGGGAAATGACTGACTTGCTTTATATGACAGACTGGTATATCAGGTTAATCTAAATAAATAAAAAAAACTATAGTTTGCTAAATATAAATCAAAACCTATTGCTAACTTTCAGTTCGCTATTCATGTTGGCTAAAAAAATTCCAAGTGACAGATTTTCTTTAATGATTACTTACGTAAAATTTGAAAATACCGTAATTTCGTAGTCACCACCCCTAGATGGGGATCCTTTAGTTATATAGGATATTTAGGCAGTTGGAATGTAAGATATCCTTCATCACGATTACATAGTGTTAATTAAATGGAACTTCCGGGCACCATAACAACTTCATCGGAATAAAGTTGTTATGGTGCCTACAGGTCCCTGGCTCAGGCCTTTAGGGTTTAAAGTAACTTATTTTTCTAAATCCATTTTATGAATGGGGAGCTATTTATTGGCTTAGAGCCCTCTGCCAATTTGCAGCACCCCTGTCTAAGGCTTCCTGATTTAAGCCCCAGAGAAAAGCGGGAGGAGAGGGGCAGAGCCAGCCGGGGCTGGATTCAACACTTTGGGGTTAACAGGTTTGTGAATCCCCTGGAGGTAAGCTGGCGCCATGGACCCCTTGACACCATAACAACTTTCACAACATCAGAATTTTCACAACATCATATTTAAGTTGTTATGGTGCCCGAAAGGTTATTTTTAAGTCACAAAGCTTGTACTGTCTTTATGCGTTTTTATTTTTATCCTCCCTTGAATTGTTTTGTTTTTTAACCAGATTATTCGTCACCCCAGCTGAAGGAGTTTAATGGGGGATTTAGCTCGGAGCAGCTGTCCTGGTTACATAACGTCCTGAAGTTTTCTGATGAACGCCGAGAAAGAGTGGTTATAGCTGGTAAGTTGTAGTTAAAAATATTTCATTAATAAGACTTAGTAACAGTTGAGGTCTATATTTATAGAAAAAATAAATAAAAACAAAACACTGTATTAAACAAGATTACGTCCGGGACAATTTAAATGTGCTTGAGTCATTGGGAGTATGTTACCAAATCCACCTTAAAAACGTAGCCCGCATCTCCCCGTTTCTTACGCAAGATGCTACTAAAAACCTTGTCCATGCTCTAGTAATTTTTTGCATGGATTATTGTAACCCTCTCCCAATTAGTCTTTCCAGAAGCCGTATTGCCCCGCTACAGTCTGTAATGAATGCTGCTGCCATACTGATTTTCCTCTACAGTCAGTCCTCTCACACCTCTCCCCTCTGTCAGTCCTTACATTGGCTTCCTGTATCCTATAGGAGTCAATTCAAAGTGTTAACCCACACCTATAAAGCACTGTACAATTCTATCCCCTCCTATATCTCATCACAGATCCCTTCTTGGTCTCTCTGCTCTGCCCATGACCTTCTCCTGTCCGCTGCTCGCACCTGTACGGCCAACTCACACTTGCAGGACTTCTCGTGGGCGGCTCCTTTCCTATGGAATAGCCTGCCTACCGCCATCAGACTCTCCCGTAGTCTTCAATCATTTAAGAAGGGCCTTAAAACCCATCTCTTTAGGAAAGCTTATTGTCTCCCAGAGTAACCTCTACCTCACATACCTGTCCCTTGCTCTCTCCTAAAGGGCAGCACTCTACTCTCTCCTCCAGCTCTGCTTCACTCCCAACTTATTTGATTGCTATTTCCTGTCCCTTAGTGTTTTATACCTCACCTCCTATAGACTGTAAGCCTGTTTGAGCAGGGTCCTCTTCAACCTATCGTTTCTGTAGGTTTTTTGTAATGATCTTATTTATTGTTAAATCTTCCCCTTTTATAATACTGTAAAGCGCTACGGAATCTGTTGGCGCTATATAAATGGCAATAATAATAACAATAAACAGATCCACATAAAATATAAAAATTAAACAAATGAAGGTATTTGAAAGATTTACAAGGGTCCAAAAATTCTTTGAGATGTCTGAAGTCAGCAGCATGTTAAAAGCTATTATCGCTCCCATAAACTTTTATATGCCCTCCTCCAAAGCAAGAGGGTTTCACCAGTGCCGTGCACATTGGCAGCCCTGATTGCATTAGGATTGTTGGCCCTTTTAGGAGTCGCACAGAATGGCATGGTTCCACCCTTCTCTACGTCATGCTTTTATATTCAATAAAACTTTATTGACATTCATTAAAAAAATGAACATTTAGACAAATTGGAATGTTGGAAATACAAACAAATGTAACAGGTGTCCACGTTTATATATATAGGCCGTCATAATGCAGTTTTCATGTGCATAACATACATACAAGTATCTTCACAGCAGAAGTACACCGGACCAGTCCACTGACAGTGTGTCATGTTCAAGCACTGATTAATTCAGGACACTGATAAAAAGGAAAGTGCCGGTGGAGAGAAGAGCTCTATGGCCTTATCCCACTCAGACTTTGTAAACGTTAGCCCCAGGACCTTCTCCCACTTTGCAATGAAAGAGGGTGGTAGGGAATATCTACTCTGTATCAATATGCCATATAGTAGGGATATAATCATACGGGGAGAGGTCCATAATGGCATAGCTTTTTGAAGTCAGTTAAATCGCTCTGTAGACACATTTTCTGTGGGATCAAAAATATGCAGTGAGATTATTGATGGTGTGTAAGAGTCCGCAGTAATGTGTGTGTCCGTGTAGGTCTACAAGGTCCAGCCTAGTGAGGTCGCTCTCGAGACCCACCCAGTCTTTAAATCTGTCTGCCTCTGTCCAGGAAATACACCTGGAAAAGTGTGTTGTGTAATAATATTTATCCAATTCCTGAAGTACCAGCCCTCCTCCCAACTTAGGCAGAGCCAGTACGGGTTATGCTAGAAGTGGGGACTTGTTCTTCAAAATACATTTTTGATAATGTGACTGGAGTTCTAAAAAAAAAAAAACTCTGTGGTATCTTGACTGTCAGCTTTTGTTGCATATAGGCCCCTGGGGAGTAGTGTAATTCTGTTGCGTTTATTCTCTCTATCCAAAGTAAGTGAGGTTTTTACTACTGTTAAAGATCTCGTGCCAGTTTAGTTAATAAAGGGTGAAAATTAACTCCATAGATTTGGCAAGATTGGTGTGCTGCCATATGCCAAGGCATTTCATTCTTGAGGCATATTAAGTGTCTCCGATTTTGCATTATTTATCTGTAGATTGTAGAGCTGTCAATATACACTAAATTCCGGTAAAAATTGACATCATACTTTTAATGTTTAGAGATATCTAACCTTATGTCTGACTCCCTAATGTATTCAATGTAAATAGCCCTGGCTAAGTCATTGGGATAAGAAATGTAAAATAAACTAGAAAAGTTACAATTTCAGGGGAAATTGTGTGAAGTGTTCTTGCCTCCACCAGTAGTCTACAACTGGAGTGGGCGGAGTAACTGTTAACATTTATATAGCACATTTAATTGCAACGTTGTTGCACAGTTACATTAAACCATACATTTATAAAAACATTAGCAGGTGTTCAAAAGGCCCTGTCTATGACATCACTTGCTGCTGCAGCTTGACACAGGTCAGAGTATTTTGGCGGTTGCCATCTTCAAACGGTCGTATCTTAAAAACTATAACTCCTACAGTGAAGAGCTTTATATTGTGAGAATCACAAGACCCAGACCTACATTTTGATGCATAGTATGTCTCTGAAGTATTAAAATTGAAGGCACAGTCGCAGTTTAGAAATTGCACTTCAAATTTGAGCTTTGCAGAGTGAAGTTTCAATGAATGTCAATGGACGGCGTTGGTTGCAAACAAATGGTCATATTGTGAAAACTATCAGGACTACGGCTTAGCCGTTGACATGTTTAGTGGCAGCAGGGATAGCTGAACGTTTTGATATAAGATTTGTGTAGGTGGGCCTGAAAATAAGGGAGTGGTGGCAGTTTAGAAATCATGTCCTGATTTTTCAGCTTTTGCCAGCTCCCACTCTAGCTTTGCCATTCATTCCTATGGGACAAATTTCGCCACAAGAACGACGATATTCCGTGAACCATTCGGCGAAACGTTCCACAAAGTAATAGCAATCCGATCGGGAACAATCTGCACGTTTTGGTAAATTTTTGTCTATGTAGTGTAAAAACTGTGGGAGGAGTTAGGGTGGCAAATTTTGCTATAATAATAAGAATAATAATAATAACTAGAAAAGCTACAATTTCTGGGGAAATTGTGTGAAGTGTTCTTGCCTCCACCAGTAGTCTAGCACATTCAATTGCAACGTTGTTGCACAGTTACATTAAACCATACATTTATAAAACATTAGCAGGTGTTCAAAAGGCCCTGTCTATGACATCACTTGCTGCTGCAGCTTGACACAGGTCAGAGTATTTTGGTGGTTGCCATCTTCAAACGGTCGTATCTTAAAAACTATAACTCCTACAGTGAAGAGCTTTATATTGTGAGAATCACAAGACCCAGACCTACATTTTGATGCATAGTATGTCTCTGAAGTATTAATATTGAAGGCACAGTCGCAGTTTAGAAATTGCACTTCAAATTTGAGCTTTGCAGAGTGAAGTTTCAATGAAAGTCAATGGACGGCGTTAGTTGCAAACAAATTATTATATTGTGAAAACTATCAGGACTATGGCTTAGCCATTGACATGTTAAGTGGCAGGAGGGATAGCTGAACGTTTTGATATAAGATTTGTGTAGGTGGGCCTGGAAATAAGGGAGTGGTGGCAGTTTAGAAATCATGTCCTGATTTTTCAGCTTTTGCCAGCTCCCACTCTAGCTTTGCCATTCATTCCTATGGGACAAATTGCGCCACAAGAACGACGATATTCCGTGAACCATTCGGCGAAACGTTCCACAAAGTAATAGCAATCCGATCGGGAACAATCTGCACGTTTTGGTAAATTTTTGTCTATGTAGTGTAAAAACTGTGGGAGGAGTTAGGGTGGCAAATTTTGCTATAATAAGAATAAGAATAATAACTAGAAAATTTACAATTTCTGGTGAAATTGTGTGAAGTGTTCTTGCCTCCACCTGTAGTCTACAACTGGAGTGGGCGGAGTAACTGTTATCATTTACATAGCACATTTAATTGCAACGTTGTTGCACAGTTACATTAAACCATACATTTATAAAAACATTAGCAGGTGTTCAAAAGGCCCTGTCTATGACATCACTTGCTGCTGCAGCTTGACACAGGTCAGAGTATTTTGGCGGTTGCCATCTTCAAACGGTCGTATCTTCAAAACTATAACTCCTACAGTTAAAGAGCTTTATATTGTGAGAATCACAAGACCCAGACCTACATTTTGATGCATAGTATGTCTCTGAAGTATTAAAATTGAAGGCACAGTCGCAGTTTAGAAATTGCACTTCAAATTTGAGCTTTGCAGAGTGAAGTTTCAATGAATGTCAATGGACGCGTTAGTTGCAAACAAATGATTATATTGTGAAAACTATCAGGACTATGGCTTAGCCGTTGACATGTTTAGTGGCAGCAGGGATAGCTGAACGTTTTGATATAAGATTTGTGTAGGTGGGCCTGAAAATAAGGGAGTGGTGGCAGTTTAGAAATCATGTCCTGATTTTTCAGCTTTTGCCAGCTCCCACTCTAGCTTTGCCATTCATTCCTATGGGACAAATTTGGCCACAAGAACGACGATATTCCGGGAACCATTCAGCGAAATGTTCCACAAAGTAATAGCAATCCGATCGGGAACAATCTGCACGCTTTGGTAAATTTTTGTCTATGTAGTGTAAAAACTGTGGGAGGAGTTAGGGTGGCAAATTTTGCTATAATAAGAATAATAAGAATAATAATAACTAGAAAAGCTACAATTTCTGGGGAAATTGTGTGAAGTGTTCTTGCCTCCACCAGTAGTCTACAACTGGAGTGGGCGGAGTAACTGTTATAATTTATATAGCACATTTAATTGCAACGTTGTTGCACAGTTACATTAAACCATACATTTATAAAAACATTAGCAGGTGTTCAAAAGGCCTTGTCTATGACATCACTTGCTGCTGCAGCTTGACACAGGTCAGAGTATTTTGGCGGTTGCCATCTTCAAACGGTCGTATCTTTAAAACTATAACTCCTACAGTGAAGAGCTTTATATTGTGAGAATCACAAGACCCAGACCTACATTTTGATGCATAGTATGTCTCTGAAGTATTAAAATTGAAGGCACAGTCGCAGTTTAGAAATTGCACTTAAAATTTGAGCTTTGCAGAGTGAAGTTTCAATGAATGTCAATGGACGGCGTTGGTTGCAAACAAATGATTATATTGTGAAAACTATCAGGACTACGGCTTAGCCGTTGACATGTTTAGTGGCAGCAGGGATAGCTGAACGCTTTGATATAAGATTTGTGTAGGTGGGCCTGAAAATAAGGGAGTGGTGGCAGTTTAGAAATCATGTCCTGATTTTTCAGCTTTTGCCAGCTCCCACTCTAGCTTTGCCATTCATTCCTATGGGACAAATTTCGTCACAAGAACGACGATATTCCGTGAACCATTCGGCGAAACGTTCCACAAAGTAATAGCAATCCGATCGGAACAATCTGCACGTTTTGGTAAATTTTTGTCTATGTAGTGTAAAAACTGTGGGAGGAGTTAGGGTGGCAAATTTTGCTATAATAATAATAATAATAATATATATGTGAGATAACATTAAGTGGTCTTGCTATGCAAGAACACTTAATAATATATATATGTGAGATAACATTAAGTGGTCTTGCTATGCAAGAACACTTAATAATATATATGTGAGATAACATTAAGTGGTCTTGCTATGCAAGAACACTTAATAATAATAATATATATGTGAGATAACATTAAGTGGTCTTGCTATGCAAGAACACTTAACAATGTATAAATAAAACATTCATACCTTCTGTCTCCCTGCAGGTCACATCCCCATTCACCCAAAGACTACTTTGAAGACTTGCTTGGCATGGAATTACATAGACATGCTCACACTGATCCACTCGCACCCCAGCGTAGTCTGTTATCTTGCAGGACATCACCACAATGGCGGATATCACAAGGACTCCCACGGTGTATACCACGTAACAATGGAAGGAGTTATCGAATCACCTGCGGGCACCAATGCATTTGCAACAGTTTCCGTGTATGGGGACAGAATGGTTTTAAATGGGAGAGGCCGAGTTAAGAGCAGAGTTTTTCATTATCAGAAATGGCCATTGGGTAATTTTACCAAATCTCCTCTCTCACAGGAAACTGCAGAGAAGATTAGAGGTGCAGTAACAGTTTTGCCAACCTGGGCAAAAAAATCTTTTGCCACTCCATACACTCAGTCCATGGTGTGACAACACATAAACACCCATAAATTATATTCAGCCTATAGTATATACAGCACATATAAATATTATTATATTATAATACACATAGAAATATACAGGCATAATACTCACCTATAATTTAAAGAAAAGCTATAACATTAGGAATTCAAACATGGACTCCTAATGCAATAGCGACCTGTAGCGTTTAGTATTCCACCGCCCTACACCACCACGAATGCATGAAAATGTAGTTTCGCTCATCATCAATCTTCATAGGAAAGCATTGGGAGGCTAGTGTATATGTGAGACAAAATGCCACGCTGAGCCAATCAGCATCTCCTCTGAATCAATGTATCTCTATGAGAAGCGTTTAGGGTCTTCATGTAGAGTTGAACGTCAGACTTGCAGTCTTTGTAGGACTGAACCCAGGAAGTCCCTCTAGTGGCTGTCAGAGTAACAGTGATATCCCCCCGAAACACTTACTCACATTCACTGACCCTTACAAACAAAAAGACACACACACATTGCACTGTTCCATTAACTCTCTTGCCTACATCTCCCAATCAGTTGACCATATGTGTGCACCATTGAGCTGCCTGCTTGGCTTTTGGTGGCAGTCTGTGGGTTCCAGGCATCTTGACTGGACCTGGTTGCTCTTGGCCCATCTCTCAACCTGTACTGTTCCAACTGTCCCACTTTTTGCTATGCTTCCGCCCACATGTCCCCATGCACAAGACATGGGTCGGAAACAAGCAAATTATATACCTCTGTGCTGTCGCATTGCCTGTTAGATATCCGGGTCTAGGAGGGTCCTGGTTGTATCTAACAAGCTAGACCTTGGGGATTGGGGTGGCTGCCAGGCAGAAAATTTGACAGTGTACCCACTGGCTGGCACTCAGTGCTGTGGCCCGTCATCTCCATCTAATCATGGTTCAGGCTGTAACATGTGTAAGCTCACTTGAGGAAGCTGGCCCTGACAAGCAGTACCCCACCTCCAGGTGTCTCCTCTTAATTGTGCCCTAGGCGACCCCATAACTCACCTGAAGGAAATTTCATTGAAGTTAACCTGAATTGTCTGTTTTGTTTAGCACTAATGCATGTGGTGTCAAGAAGTTGGCAGTATTTGATCATAAAGGGCATGGCTGTGTGATTTAACACCCTCACAGAGCACCCCCTGTGTGCCCGCAGCCATAAAAGTATAGGGCCCTGATAGAGAACAATTAAGAGGTTTGGGGTAAAAAAAGGGTAATGCACACAGTCATGTCAAGGGCCTGCCCAAGTATCAGAGATTAGTCATGTGGGCTGTCTTTTCTGCGGACAAAGGACAGGACGGAATGCCGGCCCAGATGAGACTGAAATCCTCTTGGACAACATCAGACAGGACTTGTCTAGTCTACTCTAAGACTCATTGATGTTTGCACTAGTGTTGGTTCTGTGTTTTGTTTAACCCCTTAAGGACACATAACATGTGTGACGTCATGATTCCCTTTTATTCCAGAAGTTTGGTCCTTAAGGGGTTAAATCCCATTTTATTTGAAGGTCCATTTTGGTTTTCTATCCCCTTTTGTTTTATGTAATTTTTGGCACTGTGTCACTTTTATTTGTTCTAAAAAAAAAAAAAATAATAATCCCTGACTTGCGGTTTGAATGGCAGCACTTGGTTAGAGCTCCACAGGCACGGGGACTTTCTACATAAAAAAATAGCATCGATCCCCATCTCTCCCCCCTCCCCCCTCCCGAGACTTCACTAACATCAATCTAACGGTTCGGGATCTCACTCTATTATGGGAGGCGGCCGCAAGCCCAAACACTATTCGACAGTTGCCTGCATCTTTTGGAACCACTCCTCACTTTGCAAGACGATATACCTCCCTTGGAATCGGACTTCATATGGCCTTCAGATTGGCAGTGAATGTTAAATGAAACAAGATGGCAAGACGACATGGCAAAATAAGAGAAAATATCTTTTATAATATCAAGTCATGCAAAGTTTTACCTCTGATTGTCCGATACTGCTATACTTTTAATATGATGTCAAATGTTTGGTGTCATCAATCTGTGTCTATGTAAAGCTTGTATGTATGTGTGTTAAATTCAAAATAAATAAAATATATATTAAAAAATATATATTAATAATCCAATTCTGTGTTTGGGCTCTAGTATCTATATTCACAAACCTGAAGTAAAAGTGACTGGATATTTTTGAATTGCTTTTTTTTTATCATTTTCATTTTCCTAAAATATATTCACAATGCTACAACAGATGATTAAAATACACTTTAGCTTATTTTTCACTAGCACTATTTAATTTGTCTACCATGTTTGGAATTAGTGTAGGACCTACCGAAGTTGGGGTACTGTGATGTAGTGGGAGGCTGTCACGGGTGGCAGTACAGAAACCGGGACCCCTGTGTGCCTGATGATGACTGGAGTCAACCTCGTGGAAATGAAACAATCAGGGTCTGGTGCAGGGTAACCAGACACCCCCTGGTGTTGAGCACCAGGGTTTGTGTGGCCACATCTCAGGGCCCTGATGCAGCTTCTGCAGATCCCAGGAACTAGGAGAAAACATGCAGACCTCCCTGATGTGGATGGGGAGGCTCTGCAGCAGGAATGTATCCAGTACTAGAAACAAGGAAAGACTAGAGCAGGCACCAAACAAGACAACACTAGGAGAACCCAGAACCGGAGCAGGACAGAAAGCAAAACCCAGAACATATACACATATACACAAGACATGAGGGAAACAAGAACAGGGCAGGACAGGACAGCACTGTACATGGACTGGGAAAACAAAATAAAACAAGACAAGAGATACAAGGCAAAACAAGAGGAGACATAACTAAGAACTATATATGTAAAACATTGAAGATTTAGACATACATAAATGGCCAAGATGTATGCAGCCCACCAACTGCTGCAAAGTATTCCAATTAAGGTGGGTCCTATCTGCCTAGATATGCATGACTAAATAAACAATAATAAAACACATACAGCACTTACCTGCAAGAAAGGGGCAGAGGACTTGGTGCAACTGCCTGCAGGAACCAACTGAAACAAAAGGAATCATGGAAAAGGAACGAGTGTGGCAACATAAAACAAACATAAAGGAATCCAGGAGACCCGGAATTCCAGGAACAGAATACAGGAATGAACCCAGAAAACCCAGCATAAAGAAAACCAGACATGGAATAGAAAACCAGAAAAACCAAGAAAAACTAAACAAGAATTGTAAAAAGAGTACAGAAGCCATAGCCAGAAATGATCCGCAGCAGAAACAGGACGTGACATAGGCATAACACAATATGGCGATAGGGTGCAACTGAATCCCCATATTGTCTTTGCTGAGATAGTTGATTTTAAGTAGCTTGTAAAATTTACGAAGGTATGTCGGCAAATGGCAACCCCTTGATGAGAGGTAACCATGGGGGTCCGCCCCCTCCCTTAGTACAGCACTGTCTAGTTGTACCCCCAATTCCCTTTTTGCTTGACGATGTATTTTAGAGCAGACACAAAATTGTCATTATTTTATGCTGTATCTGTACATTTATTAATCACTGTATCACAGTCCGTATAATAGCTGTATTGTGATTGGCTGAATACAAGTTGTAAATTACTCTAAACCACGTATTTTACAAACAAAATAAAACATAACTTAGTTGTTGTCCATTTCAGGAGATTTTCCAGTAATCACCAACACATTTTAATGAAGAAAGTCTTACAAATTCATAGATAATTAAAGTAACAAGTTTAGCAGGTTTGTCATGGTCCTTTGGAATGCCAGCCCTATTTATTTTCAATTAACGACACACGGATAGTTGAGAAAATGAATATTAATTTTATTGTGAATAACAAATATAACCAAAGCTATAGAAATTATGAAGGATTATGAAGGATGATCAATTTTAAAGACTATTACAATGATAAATGAGACAGACATAATTATTTGTCTTTACCTTTTTAATTTGTGTTGGGCTTTGTCCATGTTGTGTCTTATCTCAGTCTCTATAACGACTACCCAGTTCCAAAATTCTAACCGGAATGGCAATTCTCAGTTTTATTAACTCTGTGCCATCTAAACTGATGTATTTGGTGTCCAGTTTATCAAAAGCATAATATAAACCTCACACCTTGCCTCTTTCTACCATAACAAGGCTGCCCTTACCATTTGCAGGCCATTGAATGACAATGTTGCTGCTCCCCTTGTTTACACAAACTAATACGTCATTTGAGACACATACATAACCAGCTACTCACATGCATATATAACCTGCTTCACCAGTCAACCTAGGAAGCAATACTAACTCTAACACACTTACAAAGACTCAATAACTGATGGCAATATAACAGCATTTAACTTAAAGGGACACTATAGTCACCAGAACAACTACAGCTTAATGTAGTTGTTCTAGTGAGTATAATCATTGCCTTCAGGCATTTTCATGCAAACGCCACCTTTTCAGAGAAAAGGCAGTGCTTACATTGCCCCTAGGGACACCTCCAAGTGGCCACTCCTCAGATGGCCACTGGAAGTGCTTCCTGGCTCAGTGCTGCACAGTGGGCAGCACTGCCGTTCAGCGTCCCCACGCTCTACATGGGGACGCTGAAATTTCCTCCTAGAGATACATTGATTCAATGCATCTCTATAAGGAGGTGCTGATTGGCTAAAAATAGCATTTGGCCCCGCCTCCTCCCCCTTCCTAATATCAGCCAATCCAATGCTCTCCCTATGGGAAAGCATTGGATTGGCTAAAAATCGGCAATTCCAATGATGTCACCAAGAAGGCGGCGCTGGAATTAAGGTGAATTTTCACCTTTTCTAAGCGGCTAAGGGTGGGGGGGAAGCACCTAAATGGTGGGTTAAACACTATAGGGTCAGGAATAAAATATCTCAAATTTAGAAGCTCTTATTAACAATAATTCTCAAAGCACATTTCACAAATTCACACGTTTTAATCAAACTATATATTTAGAATATTTTAGCCCTTCTGTGTTTTGTTATAAACATAGATTTTCAATACAGACTCAAATTTGTACCCAATCATAAAATCTCGCAGTATTTTAAGGTTAATTCTTACTCCACCATCTTACATTCTGATTGTTGTTAACTATCCTATCACGAAGCAGTCTTAGCATTTGATCATTTAAGACAATCATCTTGTGAGGGGCCACAAAATTAAAGGACCACTCTAGGCACCCAGACCACTTCAGCTTAATGAAGTGGTCTGGGTGCCAGGTCCCTCTAGGATTAACCCCTTTTTTTTTATAAACATAGCAGTTTCAGAGAAACTGCTATGTTTATAAATGGGTTAATCCAGCCTCTAAAGCCTCTAGTGGCTGTCTCATTGACAGCCGCTAGAGGCGCTTGCGTGATTCTCACTGTGAAATGGCCTCTGTTCTGGAAGGGTGAACACGGAGTGACTACCGATACCGGCTCTGATACTCAGCTGCACAGAAGGGAGATTTAAGTCTGAGCGATGAGATCTGAAGGACGGGGGGTAACATCTATTGCACTCGTTAAAACCCATGTGTGTTTGTGGTGTCTTGGAAACAAGTACCACCATTTGTCCATGTAGTGGTTCCTTTTTGGGGAGAGGGTTTTTTAACTTTTAATAATTAAAACAGTGTTGCACTATGACTATGAGGATTTCTTTTGTATCTTTCTAAGGTACTATTTGTTGCGGTATACACTGTATTCCAAGCCTGTGGATCTTACTTATGTGGCAAGATCAACCACTCCAACACCAAAGGACTCTGGGACATTATTACACATTCTTTTGAGGAAGAATATATATATTGCCAAAAATCAATTGTGGATACTATTTAGGTTTCTTATAACAAATTGATATTTTAATGCAATAAGTGGTTGTTATTTTTCTTCCTTAAGATCACTTTAGGAGCGCCCAGCATACAATTGTGGGCACCTCCTATATAGCGCTAACACGATTATTAGTACATTGTATGTGCTGAAATTGTTAGGAAGTTTCCAGCTGCTTTTATTAATATGATACTGTTTATTATTTACTATATTGTTTTTTACTTATTGATTGCACTCTATATATTGTATGACTTTGTTTTAGCTGAGTTGTGGGTGCTAGTAATGTTACTTTATCCAAATCATCCTACTATACCACTAATGTAAAATCTAAAATCTTTCATGAAAGGTTTTAGTAAGTTTTAAGATGTGACTTCTGGGAATTTAACTGTGATTTCCTGGGCCATGTATACGGTTGCCACCTTTTTTTGGAAAAAAATACCGGCCATGCTAATTTGCATAAATTATTAAATATACGTGACATCGCAGGACACAATGTATTTAAGAGAATGAGAACATTTGGAAGGAGAAAATTCCCTAAATCACTAATAAACTACTTACAATGTGTGTGTTCTGTCTGACTGTGTGTATAGCATAATGTGTGTGTGTGTGTAGCATTGTGTGTGTGTGTGTGTATAGCAATGTGTGCATATTGTTGTCTGTATACTGTGAGTGTGTGTCTACTATGTCTGTGTATGTTATTGTGTATATAGTATATAACAATGCGTGTCCGTTTATAACAGATGAATCTTCTGGTTCTATTTCTCTCACCATTCTCCCATCTGACTGCTGAATACATACACACGCCGATAAAAACACACATACACACTGCTAAATACACACAAAGACTGCTGAATACACACACACACACACATCACAGAGACTGCTGAATACACACACACACACACATACACACATCACAGAGACTGCTGAATACACACACACACACACACACACACACATACACACACATCACAGAGACTGCTGAATACACACACACACATACACACACACACATCACACAGACTGCAGAATACACACACACACAGACCGCAGAACACACACACACACACACACACAGACCGCAGAACACACACACACACACACACACAATCACAACACACACACACACCACACCGCCGAACACACAACAACACACAAAGACCGCATGAACACACACACACACACAACACCAAGCAACACACACACACACATCACACAGACTGCAGAATACACACACACACAAATACTGCTAAATACACACACACACACATCACACAGACTGCTGAATACACACACACACAAATACTGCTAAATACACACACACACATCACACAGACTGCCGAATACACACACACACACACACAAATACTGCTAAATACACACACACACATCACACAGACTGCTGAATACACACACACATCACACAGACTGCAGAATACACACACACACACACATCACACAGACTGCTGAATACACACACACACACATCACACAGACTGCTGAATACATATGTGTACCTGCTCTGAGGACTCAGTTCCTGCTGCCATACTTCCCCTTGTCCTGTAGCTCCTCCCATGCGGACTCTATTATCGGAGAGGGCAGGGACAAGCTGTGACACCCCATCTCATCCCTCACCACACAGCTCTAGCACCAACAAATCTTCCTTGCTTGGCCTGAGAGCACTGCACACCCTGGGCACACCCTGGTGGCCGGTGCAGATATTACAGAAATTTCTCCTGCCAGAAAAATATTGGCAATTGTAATGTCTGTGTTTTTGCAATACCGGCACCGGCCACAGAAAATCAAATACCGAACATCAAACCCTGGCTGTGCCAGTAATACACAGCCAGGTGGCAACCCTAGCCATGTGGCAACCCTAGCCATGTGCCATCTGCATTCCTCTGTTCTATTACCAGAACCTGGCCCTGATAAAGTCCTGCACCCTGCACAGTGTCCTCTGGTCTGGTGAGCTGCTCATACGGATTTGTCATATATCTGTTCCATAGCCTGGTCTCCTTCCCCACCGGAATACTAAATATATTTCTCATTTCTTTTTCTATAGTTTCTATAGTGTCTGCTTTGCTGAAGTGCCGTGGAATCAGGGTATCTGGGTTACTCTCGTTACAGAGCTTCAGCTCAATGAGGTATACTTCAACTTTACATTGTTTTACAAACTTGCCAAACTCAACCACCTTTCTAACAATGGGCTGCTGTCCTTCTACACTGCCATACCAACTCATCAGTTTCAGCCATGCTTCAGTTGGCACCAGAACATAGTGCAGCTCATCAATCAGATGTTCCTTTAATGCCGGAGTACCAGCATCTGAAAAAAGACCTGAGTTGTCAACAGGTCCCGGATTGCACTCTCCCACATTGCACATATCCCAGGAGTCGTAACCAACATACTTCTTCCATTGCTTAAACCACTGACTGTCAATGAGATACCACTCATCTCCCTTCTTCAGCGGGGCTTTCAGCATCTCCATCAGCTCGGCCTTCTGGGTCTCGGGGTCCGGGTTGGTGGGAGGCTCCAGTGCCAGTCCTGGGGACGGAGTACATGCTGGTCGCTGCGGCTGTGGCGTTCCCGGTTCACCACCACCTCCTCCCCACTTCGCCATCACTGCGCTCCTGCTCTCGACTCTGGGGAGCACGCACGTCCCAGTGACAATTTCATCATCATGGGATAAAGCTACATTATTTCCAGCGGTGGTTACATCCAGAAGCACTTCTGATGACTCATTGACATCAAGCTTCATTTTCACCTCAGTCACAATTTCATCTATACCTGTTTGTACTAACATCCATACCTTACCTTCATCCAAGTTCATGACATTGGGGACTTTTGTATATCCCACTGTACCCTTCATAATATCACAAAGCTCAGGACTACTAGAAGACCATTCTCGTAAAAAACACCATGGGTCAGTCATGTTACACAGTTCTTCAATATGACACATTTTCTTGGACAAAGCCTCCTTCTCTGTGTCCAGCTCATGGATTAAGGCAGCGATTTGTGCAGAAGCCACTTCGTTCTGCCCATAGATCTCACAAAAAACTTGATTCTGTAGGTCATCCAGCTGTTTTTTGATGTCCCTAATTATGGCAGCTACTCGTTCTGTCACACTAGTTGCTTTTTCTTGGGTTTTTTCCTTATACTCATTTAGTTTCTTAACTCTTGTATCAATCTTCTCTGTCCTCGAGGTTAGAGTTTGCATAATAGTTTTTAGGTCTTCTTTCTTCTTGTCTGAAGCCTTACTCAATGGTTTGATTTGGTGTCCAATGTGAGCTCCAAACAGGCTACAGGACACACAGACACAGGCATGATCTACTGTGCAGTAAAACTTCAAGATCTCATTGTGTACAGCACATTTACAGTTTTCTAAGGAAATGCTAGGTTCAATAAAAACATGCTCTGGGGACTTGGTGTGGACCTTCACATGATTAGAGCACAAAGCAACTTCACAAAGCAGACATGTCTTAACAGCTGGCACTGGGGCGTGAAAGCAATTAGTACAGAGAATTGCAGACGTATCTTGCTCTGGATGAGTTGAAAGAAAACTCTTAGCAATGTTACACAGCGTTGTGTTCCTTTGCAAGGTTGGGCGCTCTTCGAATTCTGATCTGCAGTCCGGACAGGTATAAACTCCAGATGTTACCTGGGATTCCAGGACATTCCTAATACAAGCCTGGCAGAAGTTGTGGCCACATTGAAGCGTTACAGGATCTGTGTAAATGTTTAGGCAGATGGAGCAGGTCAGCTCGTCTCTCATATCAGCAGACGCCATTTCCTGCAAAGAAACAAAAAGTGAAACTGAAAGCTTTTCTTAAGCTTTTTTTTACCATTTGCATTAAGGCGAGTTAGGAATAAATTGAGGAATGCAATCAGTTGGTTTTTACAAAGAAATACCCTAAGGAAAGCTGACAGAGGACAAGTTTCGACAGACGAGTATAGAAATAGACACTTTGTTTAACTTTTTCTATTCGGTTGTAAATCTGTGATAAAACACATACATGTTACACACATGTAAACATTCATATCACATATACCCAGCTGTACAGAATATTGCAGTATCTTGTAATAGCATATTATTGGACTAACATTATTTTGGAACCTGCACGTTTATCAAGATGTTTTTTCAGCGGTTTTTGGGATGAAAATGAAACAAATATCTTAGAACTTAAATGACAAACCTGTAAAACCCAGAGGGCGTGCAAGATACAGATGCATGCAATAATAAAAAATAAAAAAAAGAACAAAATAAAGGAACATACACTCAGCGGTCACTTTTATAGGTAAATGAAAACACCAGGGTAAGTAGTCAAATGATAAACAAATAGTTTGACAATTTACTTGTGGATTGCTGGATGCCGCTTGCCTCCTCCTGCAAGTAGCTTTTGTTAGCTTCACTGGGCTTAGCCAGGGCCAGTTCTTTGGCTGAGAATCTCAGATTAGTGCTCTCAGCCAATGACTAAGTGCTGCATTCCCGTGCTTAGCGCAATGCATGATCTTCCGGGAACACAGGAAGAGGAGTCCGGTGCATTACTGTCAGAATGTGGGAGCAAACCAGCAGTGGCGGAATGGATGCTTGTAAAAATAGCTTGTGACCTACCACCCTGTCGCTGGAATACTGTATTTTAGTTTTGTTCCCTGGTTGTTCGGTAAAATTATTTTTTCACTATTTTGTTCTGTAACCGAACAAAACCCCAAAATAACCAGACCACCCGTATGCTGGTTAAGCTCGTTCACCCCTAGTATCACTTCAATAATGATTCACACCTCAGTGCTCTAAACGGTCGGCTGGGTTAACTCAGTTCATATGTACGAACACGTGGTGGCGGCCATCTTGTTCCCGTGAACACAGGTAGCGGTGTTTGGTCGTCGAGTGCATGGAACTAAAATCGTACACTTGACCTCGCGAACACCGCTAAACTTCCATCCCCGCCTGTGTTAGTTTCTATGCATCCTGGGAGAACACTGTTCGATGGAATTATCCCCACGAATGAGGCGAACATTATCTGCCTACCGGCTCAAGCAGGGCCGGACTGGGGATTCCAAAGCAGCCCTTGAATAAAAATCTATGCCAGCCCCATAAGTCACTGCGCCATATATTGTCGCATGTAATATGTCTTGCCACCCTAGATGATTGAGATATATCTTTTTCCAATATAAAATATTGGTCCTTTCAGAGTAAAATGTTTAATTATACAGTAAGCATACTCACATGCAGACACAGACAATCTCACTGACACAAGCTGATTGATACACAGCCTCATAGACAAACAAACAAACAATCTCACTGATATACATAAGGTCATTAAAATAAAAACACAAGCTCACTCAGTAGCACACACACACACACACAAAAGCAAGCCCACTCACTAGCAGGCGCGCACACACACACAGCTTATGTAGTGGCTCTGGTGTCTATAGCCTGTCCCTGCAGGCTTTTCAATGTAAACATTGACTTTTTAGAGAAAAGGCAGTGTTTACATTGCTTCCTAGTGACAGACACTAGAGGTGCTTCCTGTGTCAGTGCGGATTGGCTGAGATCATCAAGCTTGATGATCTCAGCCATAGAGGCAGGGCCAGTCGAGGGGAGACCAGCACGCTGCGTGGGGGGAGGGGGGGAAAGGTGAGTAAAAACACACACACACACACCATGACACAGACACACACACACCGTGACACAGACAGACACACATACATACCATGACAGACACACACACCATAACAGACCGTGACACAGACACACATGACACAGACAGACACACCATAACACACACACACCATGACACAGAGAGATCGTGACACAGACACACACACATCATGACACAGACACACATTGCATGACACAGACAGACGCACACACCATGAAATTCAGAGACACACACACCATGACACAGACACACACACACACACTCACATTGACACACACAATGTCTACCTGTGGGGAGCTCTTATGGCGGCCGCATGGGGGAGCTCCTTTGGCGGCCGCAGGCGGAGCTGGCTGTTCTGGCGGCCGCACGGAGGAGCTGGCTGTTCTGTCTCTGCTACCCCTCCCCAGCGCGCCGCTTAATGAGACCGGGGCTGGAATATGACATCTTGTTTAGTGTTTTACATATTGTAGATTCGCTAACAGGGATGTTAGCATTTGCCAGTGACTTTTGTAAGTCTTTAGCGGACACTCTATGATTCTTCTTCACCTCATTGAGCAGCCTGCGCTGTGCTCTTGCAGTCTTCTTTACAGGACGGTGTGACGAAATGCCTTTTGTCACTAGATTTTTAGGTGACAAGTTGCCCTTTGCCCCTGGCTATTGGAGGAGCCTGAGTGCCAGCCTCCTGCCTCATGACTATGGCCCTGGGTTGTATGGCCCTTTACAAACATTATTTGGGCTTATGGACTTTTATTGTACGGTGTTGGCCCTTTAAAAACAGTGTATGGACATACTGAAACTTTTGAGACACTTTTTCTGCCCCTTTGAATTCATGGGAAGGTGTGCCTCTTCCCCTCCCCCAGCTCCATTGTTCTCCAGCAGGAAGTTGTGGGAACTGCTTTGGGCAGGAAAAGCCATACTCAGGGGCGTACCTAGAGCATTTGGCACCCGGGGCGGATCCTGTGCTTGACTATTACAATGATAAATGAGACAGACATAATTATTTGTCTTTACCTTTTTAATTTGTGTTGGGCATTGTCCATGTTGTGTCTTATCTCAGTCTCTATAACGACTACCCAGTCCCAAAATTCTAACCGGAATGGCAGTTCTCAGTTTTATTAACTCTGTGCCATCTAAACTGATGTATTTGGTGTCCAGATTATCAAAACTATAATATAAACCTCACACCTTGCATCTTTCTACCATAACAAGGCTGCCCTTACCAATTGCGGGCCATTGAATGACAATGTTGCTGCCCCCCTTGTTTACACAAACTAAGCGGTAATTTGAGACACATAACCAGCTACTCACATGCATATATAACCTGCTTCACCAGTCAACCTAGGAAGCAATACTAACTCCAACACACATACATTGACTCAATAACTGATTTAATTTAACTTAAAGGGACACTATAGTCACCAGAATAACTACAGCTTAATTTAGTTGTTCTGGTGTGTATAATCATTGCCTTCAGGCATTTTCATGCAAACTCTACCTTTTCTGAGAAATGGCAGTGCTTACATTGCCCCTAGGGTCACCCCTCAGATGGCCACTGGAGGTGCTTCCTGGCTCAGTGCCGCACAGTAGGCAGAACTGCCGTTCAGTGTCTCCACGCTCTACATGGGGATGTTGAATTTTCCTCATAGAGATGCATTGATTCAATGCATCTCTATGAGGATGTGCTGATTGTCTAAAAACAGCGTTGGCCCCTCCCCACCTCCTTGCCGATATCAGCCAATCCAATGCTCTCCCTATGGGAAAGCATTGGATTTGCTAAAAATAATCAATTCCGATGATGTCACCAAGGAGGCGGCGCTGGACTTAAGGTGAATTTTCACCTTTTCCAAGGGGGTTAAGGGTGGGGGAGAGGGGGGAAGCCACCTAAATGGTGGGTTAAACACTATAAGGTCAGGAATAAAATATCTCAAATTTAGAAACTTTTATTAACAATAATTCTCAAAGCACATTTCACAAATTTACAAGTCTTAATCATACTATATATTTAGAATATTTTAGCCCTTTTGTGTTTTGTTATCAACATACAAAGAAATAGTAATTTTCATTTTCAATACAGACTCAAAGTTGTACCCAATCATAAAATCTCACAGTATTTTAAGGTTAATTCTTACTCCACCATCTTACATTCTGATTGTGGTTAAACATTCCAATCACAAAGCAATCTTAGCATTTGATCATTTAAGACAATCATCTTGTGAGGGGCCACAAAATTAAGGTGAACTCGATAACTTGGAATCCCAAAGAGAAGGCATAGTGTGGTGGATCATAGTTGTTCATTTATCCATCAGTAAGTCTTCCTGACAGTAAGTCAACTTTCACTTTGGCAAGAGGAGAGGATTCTCCATCAACCAATGGACTACTTGAGATCAACGAGCTGCTAAGACCATCTTAGTCAATATCTTTATTCTCTGCATTAAAAATTTCTTCTCGTGATGGGAAAGTAAAAAAATTATTTTAGAAGATTACTGTAAGAATATTTTAGAATAAAATGTATTTTACACCAGATTCACAGATAGTTTAATAAAGCCGTGCAAATAATTAGCACTTTTTGACAACCAAACATGAAATTTTGGTAAGTCAAGACTCATTAATTAAGACTTTAAATCAACCTCTCTGTTTATCACATGTAGAAAGTGAAATTCTATCATCTGATTCTTAAAGGAATACTACACTGCCCATATACCAAAAAAAAAATAAAGATCACTAGTTGGTAGATATACCCCAAATGAAAACATGCTTGCATTTAATTATGTATTTTTTCATTGTGGTTATATCTAAAAACATTAACAAGCAAAAGCTGCAGATCTCTTGTTTGAAGCTTTTGGAAGCCCTCCCCTTTTAACCCCATCCAAACTTTCTGTGGTTGTCCAATCACAGACTTCCCAATGCAGCTCAATAAGAAGTTTCTGCAAGGCAGGTGCTCCGGGTTTTGCTCCACTGAGTTAAAATACAAAAACAAAGAATAAGTAACAGAGCTGGTTATCTGATTGAAAGCCATGGCGTGTAAAAAGGTTGATTTATAAATGTGCCAATTTCAAATACATTTTTGAAAAATGAAAAAGAGAGGACACACTCTTCAGACATAAATCATTTCAGTAAGCAGAAGTACATTAGGAGTCCGGGGTATCCCTTTAACCAATATTATATCACAGATCCCTTCTAGAGCACAATTCTCAGCTTTCCTTCCCATACAAACAATGCAGCATTACGTTGTTCAGTGAAGTTGGTATTGAAAGTATGCAAGTGTGTAATCGGGTCACTCAGCTCGTAAAACGAAAGATGCCCACACTTGTAGTTCAAGGCCATTTTAAATCTGAGAATAGAATGTGGTATCACAATAACTTGGCCATCATGAATTACTACAAACTCTTTACCCAACCTTTTCAAACACCAGGACTTCTAATTATACCCAATGTAGGACTAGTCTACCTTGCTGTCCATGCTGGGATAGACAATGCCTGTCCTCCAATACTCTGATTCACTGGTGTCCACTTCCCAGCAATGCTGACCAGATGGCAAACTTTGGACACTTAAAACTTGACAATAGCAAATCTGTTACGTATAGCTGGGCTCATCTGGTCTTTTTTATGTCGATGACAGTTTTCAAGTCATGGGATAAAGCTACATTATTCCCAGCGGTGGTTACATCCAGAAGCACTTTCTTAATGTTCAACGCAGCGACAAATTCCTTTTTATTTTATGTTTAAGCCAGTTTTATTATTTTATTACATTTGTTCTCTTTTGATATCAATCTATGTTTCTAAGTTGTTTACTGTGCATACTCACTGAATTCTAACAAACAAGTCCGACATACGTATTGATCACAACCGACAGTCTCGCTTAGTACTGGATATAAATACCTCATCTCTTTAACATAAAAATATGTTGTCAGAGTATTTATATCGGCAGACATTTTGTGCTATGATAGAAACTAAAAGTGTATATTCTGAGTCACTCTGAACAGAGCAGACTCCATTTTGTTATTCCAAGTTAACAAAAAGACACAAAATTCTTTCTGTAAGACTGGCCTCTTTGCCAGAGCTAAGGAATGCATAGCATAGTATAAACAAGTGATAAGAAGAATATAATCAAATCTAAACCCAGACAATTGTGACAGAGAAGATTAAATAATTTAATATTTAACTGTCTATATATATAAGGTACCATTGTATGGAAAAGGGTAAACTTAGTTCATGATCTGTCATATCAGAAATTATGGCAGGAATTGCAGACGCTAAGTCTGGACAAAACTTTAAGAAACCCTTTGAAATCTGAATTATGACCACCATAAAGATAGGCCAAAATGACGTCAAAATAGCCACCAGGAAAAGTTAACTCTTTCCTGGATAGGTATGTTTAGTGGGACAAGACTGCCCTCTATAGACCAAATAACTAATTTGCGATCTGGAAGATAACCACAATTCTCAACTGTTTACTATTATTATCCCATAAATATCCCCACAATGTAGTTACATCAAAATGCCATGCATATGTTTTAACAACGTTTTCCTGTCTGGCTGCAATAGCTGTACTGGCCTTGCAAGCTTTTTTGTCCCACCATTCACAGAAAAAAAATATTGACCACCATTTTTTTCCTATTTTTGCATCCATTCTTCCATCTTGAAAAGTATAAAGAGAAATGTTCAGACACAAAGCTGAGATTAATTAATACAAGTGATATGATGATATATGACTTTATTTTAGCTGGGCTATGGGTGCTAGCAATGTTTCTTTATTCAAATAATCCTACTATACCACTAATGTGATTCGCAAAATCTGGGGTGTTTTGGCTCAGTTTGTATTTTTGTGGTTTCTTTGACCTCCATTCATCGTTTTCATTAAAGATTTTAGATGTGACTTCTGGGAATTTGATTGCCTGGGCCATGTGCCATCTGCATTCCTCTGTTCTATTACCACAACCTCGCCCTGATAAAGTCCTGCATCCTCCACAGTGTCCTCTGGTTTGGTGAGCTGCTCATACGTATTTTTCATATATCTTTTCCATAGCCTGGTCTCCTTCCCCACCGGAATTCTAAATATATTTCTCATTTCTTTTTCTATAGTTTCTATAGTGTCTGCTTTGCTGAAGTGCCGTGGAATCAGGGTATCTGGGTTACTCTCGTTACAGAGCTTCAGCTCAATGAGGTATACCTCAACTTTACATTGTTTTACAAACATGCCAAACTCAACCACCTTTCTAACAATGGGCTGCTGTCCTTCTACACTGCCATACCAACTCATCAGTTTCAGCCATGCTTCATTTGGCACCAGAACATAGTCCAGCTCATCAATCAGATGTTCCTTTAATGCCAGAGTATCAGCATCTGAAAAAAGACCTGAGTTGTTAACAGGTCCCGGATTGCACTCTCCCACATTGTACATATCCCAGGAGTCGTAACCAACATACTTCTTCCATTGCTTAAACCACCGACTGTCAATGACATACAACTCATCTCCCTTCTTCTGCGGGGCTTTCAGCATCTCCCTCAGCTCGGCCTTCTGGGTCTCGCGGTCCGGGTTGGTGGGAGGCTCCAGTGCCGGTCCTGGGGACGGAGTACATGCTGGTCGCTGCGGCTGTGGCGGTACCGGTTCACCACCACCTCCTCCCCACTTCACCGTCACTGCGCTCCTGCTCTCGACTCTGGGGAGCGCGCACGTCCCAGTGACAATTTCATCATCATGGGATAAAGCTACATTATTTCCAGCGGTGGTTACATCCAGAAGCACTTCTGATGATTCATTGACATCAAGCTTCATTTTCACCTCAGTCACAATTTCATCTATACCTGTTTGTACCAACATCAAAACCTTATCTTCATCCAAGTTCATGACATTGGGGACATTTGTATCTCCCACTGTACCCTTCACAATATCACAAAACTCAGGACTACTAGAAGACCATTCTCGTAAAAAACACAGTGGGTTAGTCATGTTACACAGTTCTTCAATATGACACATTTTCTTGGACAAAGCCTCCTTCTCTGTGTCCAGCTCATGGATTAAGGCAGCGATTTGTGCAGAAGCCACTTCATTCTGCCCATAGATCTCACAAAAAACTTGATTCTGTAGGTCATCCAGCTGTTTTTTGATGTCCCTAATTATGGCAGCTACTCGTTCTGTCACACTAGTTGCTTTTTCTTGGGTTTTTTCCTTATACTCATTTAGTTTCTTAACTCTTGTATCAATCTTCTCTGTCCTCGAGGTTAGAGTTTGCATAATAGTTTTTAGGTCTTCTTTCTTCTTGTCTGAAGCCTTACTCAATGGTTCAATTTGGTGTCCAATGTGAGCTCCAAACAGGATACAGGACACACAGACACAGGCAGCATCCACTGTGCAGTAAAACTTCAAGATCTCATTGTGTACAGCACATTTCCAAGTTTCTAAGGAAATGCTAGGTTCAATTAAAACATGTTCTGGGGACTTGGTGTGGACCTTCACATGATTAGAGCACAATGCAGCTTCACATAGCAGACATGTCTTAACAGCTGGCACTGGGACGTGAAGGCAATTAGTACAGAGAATTGCAGATGTATCTTGCTCTGGATGAGTTGAAAGAAAACTCTTACCAATGTTACACAGAGTTGTGTTCCTTTGCAAGGTTGGGCACTCTTTGAATTCTGATCTGCAGTCCGGACAGGTATAAACTCCAGATGTTACCTGGGAATCCAGGACATTCCTAATACAAGCCTGGCAGAAGTTGTGGCCACATTGAAGCGTTACAGGATCTGTGTAAATGTTTAGGCAGATGGAGCAGGTCAGCTCGCCTCTCATATCAGCAGACGCCATTTCCTGCAAAGAAACAAAAAGTTAAACTGAAAGCTTTTCTTAAGCTTTTTTTTACCATTTGCATTGAGGCGAGTTAGGAATAAATTGAGGAATGCAATCAGTTGGTTTTTACAAAGAAATACCCTAAGGAAAGCTGACAGAGGACAAGTTTCGACAGACGATTATAGAAATAGACACTGTATTTTTTTTTTGTACCTGTTTAAAAGTTTAACTTTTTCTATTCGGTTGTAAAGCTGTGATAAAACACATACATGTTACACACATGTAAACATTCATATCACATATACCCAGCTGCACAGAATATTGCAGTCAAACCATATGCGAACAGTTTGACAACTTACCTATGGTTTACCAGGCACCGCTTGCCTGCTAACTGTAAAGACCCTGTTCTTGAAGGAAGTGGGGGTGGGGAGGGGGGATTTGTCAGGGTTACCTTGGACCAGGGCCGGACTGGGAATTAAAAGCAGCCCTGGAAAAAAAATATTTACCAGCCCCATAATGCATCGCGCCAGCATAGTGTGCAGATACAGAGTTAAAACAGATAACTTAAAATTAAAAAGTACTTCAACGTAAAAAGCGCACTCATAGGCTTCAAAATAAACAAAAGTGCAGATTTATTTTAAGCAGATGTGCCTTTGCATGTAATCAATGTTTCAGTCCAACTATCTTGACATATTAAAGGACCACTATAGTGCCAGGAAAACATACTCGTTTTCCTGGCACTATAGTGCCCTGAGGGTGCCCCCACCCTCAGGGACCCCCTCCCGCCCGGCTCTGGAAAGGGGTAAAACTTACCTTTTTCCACCGCTGGGCGGAGAGCTCTCCTCCTCCGATCCTCCTCTTCTCCTCCCGTCGGCTGTATGCGCACGCGCGGCAAGAGCTGTGCACGCATTCAGCCGGTCACATAGGAAAGCATTCATAATGCTTTCCTATGGACGCTGGCGTGCTCTCACTGTGAAAATCACAGTGAAAAGCACGCAAGCGCCTCTAGCGGCTGTCAATGAGACAGCCGCTAGAGGAAATAGGGGAAGGCTTAACCCATTCATAAACATAGCAGTTTCTCAGAAACTGCTATGTTTATGAAAAAATGGGTTAACCCTAGCTGGACCTGGCACCCAGACCACTTCATTAAGCTGAAGTGGTCTGGGTGCCTAGAGTGGTCCTTTAAGGAAAGCTTGTTAATGTGACTGAAATGGTGAATGTATTTAGGGCACAACTGTAAAAAATGTTTACTTTGAAGTCCTGTGGGTGTGCTCTTCACTTTAAATATGTTATTGTGCTGGAGTATGCACCTAGCAACAAGATTGGGCCAATATCTGCTCATTACATATGGTACATATTAATGCAATTTCTCTGTGTATTATGCATATATAAATGCACATTAATATGTGTAAATATAATATATATATATAACTAATATACACACATTAATATACATGTCATATATGAGTGACGGATCCAGAACCTGAGCCTGGCACTTGTAGATTATTTAAAGAAATACTCCATGCACAATAACCACTACTCCTCTGTGTAGTGGTTATGGTGCCAGGAGTGTCAGCACCCCCTCCCAGAGTAAGTAGTCAAACCGTTTAAGAACAGTTTGACAACTTACCTGGAGTCTGCTGGGATATGGGGCTGTAGTAGGGTATAGGAGCAGTGGTGCAATGTGTGTGAAAGGTTCAGTGTGTGGGTGTGGGGGACAGTGTGTGAATGTGTATGGTGTGTGTGTGTGGGGGGGGGAGTGTGTGAATGTGTATGGTGTGTGTGTGTGGGGACAGTGTGTGAATGTGTATGGTGTGTGTGTGTGTGTGGGGACAGTGTGTGAATGTGTATGGTGTGTGTGGGGGCAGTGTGTGAATGTGTATGGTGTTTGTGTGGGGGCAGTGTGTGAATGTGTATGGTGTGTGTGCGTGTGGGCAGTGTGTGTATGGGGCTAGAGTTCACTCCTACTACTGCGACCACCAGGAAGTGGTGAGAGTGAACTCTAGCACCAGGGCTAGAGTTCACCCTCGTGAGAGCCGGAACGTTGCCCCGGGTCCTCTCTTTCTCCCCCTCACTGCTCCTCTGTGTCAATGTCTCCCCTCTCCTTCCCAGTCTCTCTCTTCCCCCTCTGCCTCTTTCTTCCCCTCCCCTTGTGTGTCTCTCTCATTTCTCCCTCTTTGTCTCTCTCTTCCCCCTCTTCCTCTTTCACCCTCTTTCCCTGTGTCTCTCCCTCCTCCCCATCTCTCTTCCTCCCCTCTTTCCCTGTGTCTCTCCCTCCAACCCATGTCTCTCCCCTCTCCCCATCTCTCTCCTTCCAACCCATCTCTCCCCCCCTTTCCCTGTGTCTCTCCCCTCTCCCTTCCTCCCCCCTTTCCCTGTGTCTCTCTCCCTCCAACCATCTCTCCCCTTCCTGTGTCTCTCCTTCTCCTCCACCCCCCATTTCCTGTGTCTCTCCTTCTCCCTCCACCCCCTTTCCTGTGTCTCTCCTTCTCCCTCCCTTTCCCTGTGTCTCTCCCCTCTCCCCATCTCTCTCCCTCCCCCCTTTCCCTGTGTCTCTCCCTTCTCCCTCCACACTTTCCATAGTAATCTTCTCCCTTCTCCTCCCTCCCTCCCTCCCTCCCCCTTTCCTGTGTCTCTCCCTTCCACCCCTTTCCTGTGTCTCCTTCTCCCTCCCCCTTTCCTGTGTCTCTCCTTCCTCCCCTTTTCCTGTGTCTCTCCCTTCTCCTCCCTCCCCCCTTTCCCTCTGTCTCTCCCCCCTCCCCCCCAATTTACCTTAAAGAAGGCAAGGGAGCCGGCCGAGTTCCAGACTGGAGCCGCCGGGCCGGGTGGCAGCTTCGCCGGTCCGGCGGCACTCCAGTCACTGGCTGCTGATGGAGCAGGAGCCTGTGTACCATGCTCCCTCGCGGTTCCACCGCAAGGGAGCATAGTGGCTCCTCCATCAGCCATCAGCAGCCAGTGACTGGAGTGCCGCCGGACCGGAGAAACTGCCGGAGAAACTGCTATGTTTACCTATGGGTTAATCCAGCCTCTAGTAGTGATTTTCACAGTGAGAAGACGCCAGCATCCATAGGAAAGCATTGAGACTGGCTGAATGCGTGCGCGGCTCGTGCCACGCATGCGCATTCAGCCGATGATGGGAACCCGGCGGTGGAGAAAAGGTATGTGTTTAACCCCTTCCTCACCCTACCTAGACCCCGGTGGGAGGGGGGCCCTGAGGGTGGGGGGGGACCTAGAGACCCTATAGTGCCAGGCAAACGATTATGTTTTCCTGGCACTATAGTGGTCCTTTAATGCTGTGGTTGATCAGTGTATGTATTAAATAGTATCAAGTTGACCCTCCTGTGGTGGATCATCCCTTTCCCATGCCCCCTGAAAGCCTGCAATTCTCTGACTACACTGGAAAGACTCTAGCTGCAGTTGCAATGGTAACATCCTAGGAAGTGTGCGCATTAATGCACTTTGTAACTTATTGTTACATTATTCGAGATTATAATGAACTAGACTTTGTCTAGAGGTTGATAGAGTTAGTGAAACAATTTTATAGTAATGTACAGAGCAGGACTATTAGAAGTGGTAGACTATTCAATAAATCGTTTCTTTAAGGAACGTGGTGGTGACAGTTGTTGTAATAGAATGCTGAGAAGCTGTAATCTTTAATGGAGAAATTAATTCATTGAATAAAACACTGACAATCACCTATAACTTTATAATTTCCAGGAAAGAGCTAAATCCAGCCGTGTGAATTGCTACATTTAGTTTAATTCTTCATTCCTCACATATACATATTTGTTAAACGCACGGGACATGTCCCCCTAATATTACCCACCCATCCCCTCCCCAGTGTCATTGTGGCCTTTCTTTCAGAATACAGTCGGAACATGTTTGTTTGTTTTTCCCTGTGTTGAGGATCATCCATAACACACAGGGGATTTGTGAAAGGTTGGGTTTGATAGAGCTGTGTTTGGATTCATCCTCAATTACTGTGTTACTTTGTTACGAAGGAGAGCAGATTCTCCAGCAATGCCAAAACGTGAATATAGCATCTACAGTCGGATCCTGAGCCAACGAATTCCTTCATAGAG
>OW240916.1:17578365-17639620 GCA_933207985.1 Pelobates cultripes
TTATTAGGGCCCCCACCCACCGCTCAGGGGTGGGGGCCGGGGGGGAGGACAGTAGGTTCCCCCCCCCTCATTATCTTCATGGCCCCCACCCGCCGCTCAGGGTGGGGGAGGGGGGGAGGACAGTAGGTCCCCCCCTATTGTTTTATTAGGGCCCCCACCCACCGCTCAGGGGTGGGGTCCAGGGGGGGAGGACAGTAGGTCGTCCCCCCCCTCATTATCTTCATGGCCCCCACCCGCCGCTCAGGGTGGGGGAGGGGGGGAGGACAATAGGTCCGCCCCCCCTTATTGTAATTTAATTCTTTTTTTTTTCATAGGCTGCTCACTGTTTAGTAGACATGCCCCTACTCGCGGTATAGAGAGTAGGGGCATTTGGGAGATTTTAAGCTCCCTTGTGCTATTATGGGGGTCATATTGACCCCCATAGAGTGAGAGGGGGTACTGGGGGGGGCTTATGAAGTGGTGGGGAGCACTGCTCCCTGCCGCTTCTATCTTTACATATTACAAGGAGGGAGCTGCGTGTCGATAGCTCCCTCCTTGTAACAACCTGCACGAACAAACTAACACTGATACTCAGATACACTGATACATTGTGTTAGTTTGTTCGGCTGATATTTCTATTCACTCATTCGTCTGTCTGATGAATGAGTGAATAGATGAAATTCCCGTTCGCATGTCCAGGAGTTTCACTGGGCATGTGCGGGAATCTCACAGTCTGTCTAGTGTGGGCTGATGACGTGTCCCATAGGGACTTCATCTACCCACACAAAGATGGCTGCGCCCTGAATCAAGATCGGGGCAGAAAATAAGGAATAAAAAATAGGTAATGTGGGGGGCTTAGGGGTATTTGGGGGTGACTAGTGGGTCAATTGGATGTAGTGGAGACGGGAGGGGGGTTAAAAAAAAAACGGGATTCGGCATGACAGTGCCGCTTTAAAGAAGGCAAAGGGGCCGGCCGCGTTCCAGACTGGAGCCGCTGGGCTGGGTGGCAGCTTCGCCGGTCCGGCGGCACTCCAGTCACTAATGGCTGAAGGAGGAGGAGCCTGTGTACCATGCTCCCTCGCGGTTCCCACAATTCCCAGCACAGGAACCGCGAGGGAGCATGGTAGACAGGCTCCTCCTCCATCAGCCATCAGCAGCCAGTGACTGGAGTGCCGCCGGACCGGCAAAGCTGCCACCCGGCCCGGCGGCTCCAGTCTGGAACGCGGCCGGCCCCCTCTCAGAGTGCCACCGGATCGGCCACCCGGTGACACACATGTGTCAGTGCAGCCCCCAGGTGCCGCGGCCCACCAGGAAATTTCCCGGTATCCCGGTGGGCCAGTCTGGCCCTGCCTTGAACTGTGTTTATCTGCAAGGGTGATTGAACATCTCTGCGCTTCAGACTCCCACCTCAGGTAAGATTCCTGACATACTTACAGAGATCAATATACAGACCTTCATGCATTTGCACACAGCAGCAAAATGCACAGGCTTTCTGATGTGTTAGTGCAGACATTCATACATGAAATCACGCATAGCTGCAGACCCATATACATGCATGTACACATCATTTTGCATTAAGTAATGTTCATAAATGCATACACACATGAACCCTGATTTGCATATTCATACTTTTACACCTCTCTCTCTGCAGGCGAAAGTTGAAAAATGAATGGTGTTCTAATAGCTCATGTCATTACAGTGACATGTTTGCAATGTAACTCGTGCTCTAACCTCTCATTCAAATAGGGTAGGGCAGGGGTTCCCAAAAGGTAGATTCCCATTTGTTGCAGAACTACAACTCCCTAGATGCTTTGCGTGCCTTTAGAATGCTTTAGAAAGGCAAACCATCATTGAAATCATAGTTTCAAAACATCTGGGGATCTACCTTTTGGGCACCCCTGATGTAGGGGTACAGTGGTGCTGAATTTAACTTAAACTTGAATGTTTAAGATTCAGTATTGCTTTACATTGAAAGAGAAAAGGGACAGGATCTATGTACCAAAACAACTACATACTACTACAACAATGTAAGAATAAAGTGCGCTGTGCCTTAATCAAAATATTTATAAACAGTGAAACTAATTTGTGCAATATTGTGCAAATAAAGTGATCAAGTGCATCAATGTGCAACTCACTTAAACATATATATATATATATATATATATATATGCAAAGTGTGCAAACAAAATATTTCTTTGTGCAACCAATTATGTGCAAAAAAGACAATAGAAAGGAAATATACAATCATAGGGTAATATGTAAATAAACAATAATAAAGAAAATGTAAACTGAAACACTCACAAGGGTAGAGCAATAAAGTCTGCTCTAAACTTTGTAGGCTTCTATTGCAATAATGTAGACTGGAAACTGTGATGAAGTTAAATCCTTTATTGCTTCTTTAAAAATATCACTGTATTAGGCTGGTAAGTCCCACTTATCTGGTCACCTCCTTATGGTTAGTGCTGGTGTATACAGTCTCTATATTGGCGCCGGCTATACAGAGTCTCTGTGTGCCGAAAAGACTTCCTGATTCCAAACACTTCCGGGAGGCGGGGCTTAGCGGCCGGTGAGCGTAATGACGTCAGAGCGTGATGACGCGTTTCGCCGAGGGTTTCGGCTTCCTCAGATTTATTTACATATTACCCTATGATTGTATATTTTCTTTCTCTTTTTGAGACATATATTGGATTGCTGACAGAAGCCCTAAAGCATATTCCATAATTGGGAAAGCTAAGTATTGTCTTTTTGCATGTAATTGGTTGCACAAAGAAATATTTTGTTTGCACAATTTGCAAATATATATGTTTAAGTGAGTTGCACATTAATCACTTTATTTGCACAATATTGCACAAATTAGTTTCACTGTTTATAAATATTTTGAGTCTTAAAGGCACAGCGCACTTTATTCTTACATTGTTTTAATATAGGTGATTGAGCTTTTTCACGATATATAGTGCTGTTTATTAGTATATATTATAGTTTTAAATTCAGCGCCATAACATTACTTGTGTGTTTTATCACATACTACTACAAGACTCCTCCTGTGTCATTGGAAGTTCCGGCGATCAGACTATCTGGCCAACTTTCTCCAGATCACACAGCCCCTCAACTCTTTCATCAAGGGCACATTTGCCATTTTTCCAAGGAGATCAAGTTCTCTATCTGTGTATCAATCATATCTGGAACTTGATTAGACTCGTGGTTTTCGTTTTGAATTTCCCATGAGTAAGTACGTAGATTGCCAAGCAGATGATCAGCATTCTTCAGTAAATTCCATCTGAATGTGGAGAGTGTCAAAGGCCGGTGAGACTGGTTATGGCTTACCTGATTCCTGCGGAGCGCTCTTGAGAGGCCCAGAGGGACTTTGAAGTCCATGTGAATGCTGTGTACTGGTGGGACTGTTTAGACTAATCATATGCTACATTCTTTCATGTTCAGCAGGGGAGAAGGGGGATTAGGGTTCCTGCAAAAAACTATTTTTCTTTCTCTTTTTAACCCTACTTTCATGCTTTAGTGTGTTTTTTGTCTTTTTTTTTCAGGGTTCCTGAGGGTCCTTTCGGCCATGGCGAGTTTTATGCCCCCTTGCGTCTAGGGATATTGCACAGGCTATGCGTTTTAACTAATTTAAATTTACTTTGTTACTATTTCACGCCCCTCCCCCCCAACATGACTTAGATGGGTATAGAAAAGCGGTAGGGAACAATAGGGGCGACAACCCCCACGAAAAGTTTGAGTGGCACATGGGACTGTTGTATAGGGTGACGGATGGGGCGGGACACGGAACCGCCCAGGTTACTAAAAAGCAGCTAGTAGTGCCCCGCAAGTTTCGGGCTGAGTTATTAAGACTCAGTCATGATATCCCCCTAGCCGAACATTTAGGGGTTAAGAAAACTAGAGACCGCTTGACCCAAACCTTCTTCTGGCCCAGGGTCACTCAAGACCTCAAATACTATTGCAGGACCTGTGACGTTTGCCAGAAAATAGGGAAACAGGGTGACCACCAAAAAGCGAAGCTTCACTGCTCTAGTAACAAGTGTGTTTTTACCTATCATAGAGGAGCCGTTCCACCGGGTAACGGTAGATTTAATAGGACCCCTCAGTCGGCCCAGTCAGTCTGGTAAAAAGTTCATACTCACCGTAGTGGACTATGCCACTCGGTACCCCGAAGCCGTGGCCCTCCCCAATATAGAGGCCGAAACCGTAGCCGAGGCCCTGGTCAAAATATTCTCCCGGGTAGGTTTCCCCCAGGAGATCCTATCCGACAGAGGGACTCAGTTCACAGCTCTCCTGACACAACAGCTGTGGCAGAGCTGTGGAGTGAAAGCCCTCTTTAGCGCCCCATATCACCCTCAGACCAACGGTCTCTGTGAACGTTTTAATGGCACGCTCAAGCAAATGCTAAAAACGTTCACAGAGTCCTGTAGGAACTGGGAGAGGTATCTTCCCCATCTCCTGTTTGCCTATCGTGAAGTGCCCCAGGCATCCACGGGGTTTTCCCCCTTCGAACTCCTGTTCAGGAGAAAAGTTCAGGGCCCCCTGGATCTCGTACGGGAGCACTGGGAGGGCAACACGGATGATGGGGGCTCCCTATAGTCCAGTACGTACTGGAATTCCGTGACCGGCTGCGGACTCTCACTGAATCAGTTTGGGAGAACCTGCATGCAGCCCAGGACTGCCAAAAGAAGTGCTACGACAGGGGTGCCCGAGACAGAGTCTTAGACTTGGACCAAAAAGTGCTGGCTTTGAGACCCGCCAAGAAGGATAAGCTCCAGGCGGCTTGGCAGGGATCCTTTAAGGTGGTGGAGCGAATAAGCGATACCACCTACATTGTAAGTAAATGTTCAGATGAAAGACTGACCAAAGTCTTCCATGTAAACATGCTGAAGCCTTACTACGAACAGACGGAAGATGTCGGCGCCGTATGCGCCCCCTCTTCCGAAGATAACGAGGGACTCCCACTCCCCGATCTGTTAGACCCCTCACCCTGCAGTATTGACCAGGTCAGCCTTGGTCAGAACCTACAACCTCTAGAGCGACAGGAAGCGTCCGGCCTGCTCCGAGAATACCAGGTCATGTTTTCTGCCATCCCAGGCTATACCTGCGCTGCGGTACACCGGGTAGAAACCCGGGGAGGGACGCCACTACGGCAGCAACCATACCGCATTCCCGAGGCCGTGCGTGAGAGCATGCTGGCAGAGATTACCAACATGCTCAAGTTAGGGGTAATAGAACTCACTCAAAGCCCTTGGGCCTTTCCGGTAGTACTAGTACTGAAGCGTGACGGCACCACACGCTTCTGTGTAGACTACCGGAGGCTCAACGACCGCACCCCATGCCCAGAATAGATGAGTTACTGGACCGTATGGCTGGAGGTAATTACTTGACTACTCTGGACTTGTGCAAAGGGTACTGGCAGATCCCCTTGGAGTCTGCAGCCATCCCCAAGTCGGTATTCGTCACTCCCTTCGGGCTTTACCAATTCAAGGTTATGCCCTTTGGGATGAAGAATGCCTCGGCTAGGTTTCAGCGGATGGCTGACAGGCTCCTGGAGGGACTCCAGGACTTTGCATGTGCGTATTTAGACGATATTGCTGTCTACAGCCGCACATGGGGAGACCACCTAGGCCACGTGTCCAGGGTGCTCGAGAGAATTCACCAAGCAGGGCTTACGTTAAAACCGGACAAATGTCACGTTGGTATGGCGGAGGTACAGTACCTCGGCCACAGGGTAGGGTCAGGTAAACAGCAGCCTGAGCCTGCCAAAATAGAGGCCATAGCTAACTGGCCCCAACCTCGGACTAAGACCCAGGTCTTAGCCTTCTTAGGAAGAGCCGATTATTACCGGAAATTTGTCCCCAACTATAGCGCCCTGGCCAAACCCCTCACTGACCTCACCAAAAAGGCCCTTTACAAACAGGTTACCTGGACCCCAGAGTGCGTGGCAGTCTTCCAGAAACTGAAAGCAGCATTGAGTGAGGCTCCTGTGTTGGCAGCACCCGACTACTCTAAACAATTTCCTGTCCACACAGATGCCTCCATGTTTGGGCTGGGAGCCGTGTTAAGCCAGGTGGGAGACGACGGCATGGAACACCCGGTGGCCTATCTAAGCCGTAAACTTTTGCCCCGGGAGGTCAGCTATGCCACCGTGGAGAAGGAGTGCCTAGCCCTGGTGTGGGCCCTTAAGAAACTCCAACCTTATTTGTACGGCCGGCCGTTTACTCTGATGACCGACCACAACCCGTTGGTATGGTTAAACCGGGTGGCTGGCGACAACCCTAGACTCTTACGGTGGAGCCTAGCCCTTCAACCGTACAACTTCACCATGCAGTATCGTCCGGGCAAACAAAATGGTAATGCAGACGGTGTGTCCCGCCAAATGGAATTGGATGCTTAACCTGGACTGTTTCTTTGTTTTCCCTCGGACATCCCCAAGCCAACCCGTCAGGGTCTTGGCGGGTATGCCGACCTATGGACTTATAGGGGAGCAGTGTGAAGAAATGCCCCTCTTATGCTGTAAATTGACTGTTTGTATTCGTTTGTTTAATAGTAATGTTCCCTATGGCATTCGGTAGGTAAAACTACCGAATCCAGACCACCCTGTTGCCCATTATACAGACTGTACCCCCTTGCTGGCTGGATTACGTTTGACAGAAGTTCTGCACGAACGGCATGTCTCGCCGCCATTTCGGGACTTCCACACTATTGGATTTACAATTGGGATTCGTCTACCATAACTACCGAACGGAGGGCTATGTTCACTGGGCTCTGGCGGTTCGGGAGGAAACTACCGATTAAGGTTTAAATGCACTTGGTTTCCTTACAGACTCCACAATACTCCACATACATATTCCAGGTGTCCTGTGGTATCTGGCACAAAGACATTATAAGCAGATCCATTAAGTCCTGCAAGTTCCACGGTGAGGCCTCCATGTATTGGATATGTTGTTCCAGCACATCTCACAGATGCTCAATCAGATTGAGATCTGGGAAGTTTGAAGGCCAAGGCAACACCTTGAACTCTTTGTCATGTTCCTCACACGATTCCTGAACAATTGTTGCAGTGTGGCAGGGTGCATTATCCTGCTGTAAAAGGCCACTGCCTTCAGGGAACACCATCGCTATGAACAGGTGTACGTGGTCTGCAACAATCTCTAGGTAGGTGGTATGTGTCAAAGTAACATCCACATTATTGCCAAAACCCAAAGTTTCCTAGCAGAATATTGCACAGAGCATAACACTGCCTCCGCCTGCCTGTCTGCCTTCTTGGCAGGATGACGGTGCATCCTGCTGCCATCTCTTACCCAGGTAAATGACACACACACACAAAAATGTGATTCATTAGACCAAGTAACTTTTTCTTCCATTGCTCCATGGTCCAGTTCTGATGCTCAAGTCCCCATTGAAGGCTCTTTCTGCTGTGGACAGAGGTCATCATGGGCACTCTGATGGGTCTACGGCTATACAGGCCCATACACAGACTGTTCACTTGCTACCTAATATTTTCCCACGCCTTAAAAGGTGCCATTGTAACAATATAATCAAGGTTATTCACTTCACCAGTCAGTGGTTTTAATGTTGGGGCTGATCGGTGCATGTATTTCCAATATACTTAAGATTTTCCATTATGGTACCGTTTTAATTTACAGTATTTCTACCATTTCCATATTTTCCCCATGTTCTGTTTTAGATTTCTTAGCGTTTTGTAGATACAGATCATCTCCTGCACTAATATACGAAAACGACATACCTTATGCTTTTAGCACTAGACTATTGTGTCAGGGAACATATCCTAACACTACACATGTTATGTCTGAATATGTAGCTCTCTCGAATGCCTGTTTTAGTGCTATATCATTAGCTCTTTTCAAGTTTAATTAACTGTTACTGCAGTCTGATTCATATGCTCATTGTACCTCTTTGCAATTTCATTACAATAAAGCCTTATTGAACACAAATGATTCCGATGGCAGGATTGGCAGACAATATGACTACAAAATTCAGACAAGTGCTGCAGGTTAAATCTATGCCAAGAGCAGTGCCCACCCCTCCCCCTTCTAAAAAAATAATAACATTAAATATGTATATATATATATATTTATATATATATAAAAAAAAGGGCCTAACCCATCTTAGCAGGCATTTAGCTTTACACCTTCACCTTCTCCCCACTCCCCCTCATAGCCCACTTTGGTTAGGGGCACATTAGCAGACAGCCTGATCCCTCGCTCAATTCTTGACGCTTGATATGCACCTTTCTCAATTCATTGTACTCCATTTTACCTCCCAGGCTGCTCTTCCTGTACAGGTGAACCCTCTTGCTTTAAAAAAATTAATGCTTGGCTCCCATTCTCGTAAACACTTAACTTTGCCAAATGTAACCTGCAATATGTTACATGATTACCTCTGGAACAAGCATTGATATGAAAAATGATTTAAAAAAAACAAATGTAAAATTATTTTTATATATATATATATATATACACACACACACACACACACAAAAATGAAAGGCAAGTAGGCTGCATTCGCCTGAACACGTATACTTTTAAGGGTGCCACTTGGGCCAATTCATACAACATACAAGATCCAGCTCACTCGCTCATTCACTAAAACAGCAATTTCAAAGCTCACAGAATATAATCATTTTATTTAAAAACACCTAATCTACGCAAAAATTATAGGGGTTTTAGTTACAGTATATGATCATACACTGTATAAGCCTGCCAAAATGTCAGTGTATCCCATTCTTGGCAGGTCCTACTCTATTAGCCTAATGCTTGCTCTTATGAAATTAATCCACTTACTTGGAAAATGCTTCCTCCTAGGACTCACTGCAAGTCAAGGATAATAGGGTCCTGGAATGAGGCATCTGTAACAGGGAGGGGTGCAAAACCAGGGAGTTGGCCTGGACTCCCAAATATATAAATGAAACCAAGAGGCTGCACTCACCTGAACATGTAATACGAGCAGGCAGCAGGTAGTACTATTAACCAAAAAGTTATTTACCTGTCAAATCCTACTCTGAATTTGGTGAGGGGGAGGGAAGGGGAGGTGTGTGTGTGTATATATTTATTTATTTTAAAAATAAAATTAAAACTTACTACATAGGATTGTAGGACCGCTTAAATCATAGATAAGGCAATAAGGTACTCTGCTACAGATTATTAGCCTATACTATATGGTATGACAAAAGCCTTAACATAGGTCATATGACTATTCAGGTTCTTTTTTTGTGTGATTTTCACAAACTTAAAAAAAAAAAAAAGGAATAAATAAATAAAAAACAAAACCCAACAAACCAAGAATCACATGTTTATCTGCTCTTTTTGACATAGTGGGAATTTTTAGCGGTACTCATGTGAAGCATTAACTGTAGCAGGAGAGTTTCATAGTGTCCCCCAAAAACACCCAAAACAACATTATATTTGTCCATAAGACACTCCAAAACATTGAAGAGAAATCAGACTGCCTTCATTTAACCCTCTCCTTGGTTTGTGGGATTTTTTACAAATATAAACAAGTAAAAGATGGCGCTAAAAATTATTAGTTTAAAGAAAATGTGCAATAATATAAAAGCAGCACCTTACTAGTGCAAAAACTCTACCCACACTGTGTTATTATCCAAAAACAAAGATGTGCCGTGTCTTGAAGATAATTCGTTTCTTGTAAAAAACCTTGTATTACAGACCAATAAAGTGCACAATTGAGAAAAAGTGTAAATTACAGTGTAGAAACTCAGTGCACTAATAGCAACAAAGTGCTATTGCAAATAATATATAAAAGCAGTATAATTTCAGTGAAAAAAGTGAAAGTGTAAACACGTTTAATGTGAGTGCCAAACTTGATTACACTTCACTTACATACATTGAAAAAAAGGGAGCAGGTAAGTCTGCTCAGGCTATCCAGGCACTTCTCCACCACCATGCAGCTATAGAACGAAAGATGGACCAATATACACAGAGATGCAGGCAGCAGGATACAATCCAAGGGCTTCACCTGTGTGCCTCCTAACCTGCCATTTGTTTATTATCCCCCTTTTTAAAGGTCTTACCCCTTTACTGTCTTCTATTCACCTATTTTTCCCCCATTGTGTTTCTTACACCTCCCATGTGTATCGCTTACTACCCCCCTTTGTGTTTCTTACTCTCCCAGAGCCTTTGTGTCTTTTACTCTTACCAGCTTCTGTGTGTTTCTCTTTCACCACCAGTCCTGGGGAGTAAAGTGTCATAACTTACCCAAGATCCCCCCCCAAGTAATATACACTTATATATATATGCGTGCACACACACTGACACACACACATATATGCGTGCACACACACAGACACACATACACACTCACAAATTATTTTTTTTAAATGAAAAAATGTCCACCCAGCCTCCCTACCTGGAGAGCTGGCGTGGACCTGTCCCTGGGGTGCAGTGGGGCGGGCGCCTGTCTCCATATCAGACACGGCAAGGGAGCTGTATTCTCTCTGCTCCCTCTCGCCACGCGGGCAGTCTACTGATGCAGGGAGCTGGAATATGACGTCATATTTCAGCTCCCAGCATCAGCAAACGGCGCAGCGAGAACACAGCTCCCTTGCCGCGTCTGATATGGAGACAGACGCCCACCGTCGGGGTCCATCAGGCCACCTCTTGGGCCCCTCCATGACGGGGAACATGGGGGGCATTTGCAGAAATAGCGGGAACGGCTGTAAAAAAAAGTGCAGGAACGCCGTTCCCACATGACTCGAGCCCTGAGCCCGTCTATCTCCCCCCAGCCCCTCTGTCTCTCTTTTTCCTCTTCTCCAGCCCCTCTGTTTCCCTTTCACCCCCAACACCTTTGTATTTCCACTCACAGGCTCTTCTGTGTGGCGCTTTCACCCCCAGGCCCATCTTTGTGTCTTTCTCCCTCCTCTTGTCCATCTGTGTGTCTTTCTCCGCACTCAACCCCCCTGTGTGCGGTGCCACTCTCCCCTCCATGTCCCTTAGTGTTCCGCTCTCCTCCCCTTCATATCCATTAGTGGTCCTCTCCCCTCCATGTCCCTTAGTATTTCCCTCCCGTCCCTTGGTGTCCGTCTTCCCTCCCACTTACCTGTCTCTTAGTGCCCCCCATTCCTCTTAATGTCTCTCCCACCCACTCCCCCATGTTAGTGTTCCTCTCCATTCTCTTTTAGTGGTCCCCCCACTACCCCAGTGTTCATTATCCTTCTCCTCCCCTGTACCTTAGTGCCCCCTACCCCCAATGTTCATCTCCACCCCTATTGTGCTTCCTCTCTCCCCTGTCCCATAGCATTCTTTTCCCCCTCACCTGTCCCATAGCATTCTCACCCCCCCCCCTTAGTGCCCCGGTGTGTCTCCTACCTTTATTGTAGCGTGGCAGAGCAAACCACGGTACAGGAGCTTCGGTCTCCTGTACCCAGCCGGACTGACAGGAAGTGCTCTCTCAGTGAGCACTTCCTTTCAGTCCGGCTGGGTACAGGAATCTTCATGTACCGCGGCGCGCACTGCTCCGCTCGGCCACGCTTCACAGAGTGCCTGGCACGAGGGATCGCTGTGCGCCCACCTCCTGCCGGTCCCTCCGATCTAGCGCCCCCCCCCGGGCCGTGCGCCCTAAGGTGGCCGCTTGTGCCGTCTTATGAATGCGCCGGCTCTGCCCACAATAGCAAGATTGCACTTAGCCCGTTTGCAAGCTTTTTTAGGGCTAAAAATTTGCAAAGTCCACTTCAAAAACAGTTCTGGGGGCGGGGCAGTGACGTAACGGCGTAATGTGATGACGTCGGACATGACGTGTTTCGCTGATCATATTGGCTTCTTCAGATATCTTTTGTTTAATTTATTATTGGAATAAAGCCCTTGGATTGTATCTTGCTTCCTGCATCTCTGTGGATATTGGTCCATCTTTCGTTCTATAGCTGCATGGTGGTGGAGAAGTGCCTGGATAGCCTGACTTACCTGCTCCCTTTTTTTCAATGTATGTAAGTGAAGTGTAATCAAGTTTGGCACTCACATTGAATGTGTTTACACTTTTTTCACTGAAAGTATACTGCTTTTATATATTATTTGCAATTGCACTTTGTTGCTATTAGTGCACTGAGTTTCTACACTGTAATTTACATGTTTTCTCAATTGTGCCCTTTATTGGTCTGTAATACAAGTTTTTTTTACAAGAAATGAATTGTCTTCAAGACACAGGATGAGTGTCGGGAGAGAAACAGAATATACCCCAAATATAAGGAGAAACAACTAAATAATCATAACAAAACATCCGTCACCTTGAGATCCACGCCCCCGAGGAGTCAGGGCAGGCAACAGAAGGGAGGGAAAATACTCGCCTCCTGTTCTTATTAAAATTAAGATTATTAGTACACTAAAGCTAGCATAATCTTCGATTTTATAACATGACAGGAGGCTTCCTATTTTGCAATTTTAACGCTGAAGTAGAGATGTCCCAGCAGAAGGGGGAGTGGGGAAATAAAAAGGTACGGAAGGTAGATTCCCTAGACCAATCCGCTGCTCTGAGAATGTCTGACAGGGACGACCCCACTAGGAAGGCGGAGGAAGCCGCCGCTCTGCGAACGGAATGGGCGCCGAAAGCGGGGTCTATACCGGCAAGGGAGAGGATCCAGCGAATCCATCGGGCTAGTCTGGTGGCCGAGACCGGAGCATGGGGGCGAACATAGGAGACTAGGAGTTGCCCCAATGCCGAGTTACGGAGTGAGGAGGTAACCGAAACGTATCTGCGAAGGGTGGACACGACACAGAGCTGCGGGTCGTCGGGGAAAAAGGGGTAGAAGACCGAAGTCGAACCCGACTTAGTGCAACGGGAAATACGGAAAGTGACCCCCTCGGGGGCAACATCAAAGGCGTCGACGTCGAAGGCTCGAACATCCGATACCCGTCGAAAAGACACGAGACAAAGAAGAAAGGCAAACTTAGCTGACAGTTGTCGTAGGGAGAGACGGTCGTTAGGAAGCCAATCCCTGAAAAAACGGAGAACCAGCCTGACATCCCATAGGTGAGTGTACCTGGGAGCCGGCAGAGCCGCATACCACGGAGCAGGCGGCAGACGAGAGGGTCTTTGCCGACCAGGAGGTCCCCGACGGGGGTGTGGGCCGCCGAAATCGTCGAGCGAGCGTCGTTAACTGAACGGTAGGAGCGACCCGACGAAAACAAGGATGAAGGAAAATTGAGAATCATGGGAATAGATGCTGTAAATGGATCGGAGTCCCGTTCCACGCACCAAGTAGACCATGAGGCCCAAGCTGAAAGGTAACAGCGTCTACTTCCCAGGAATCGCATAAGAGGTCCCTAGTAGTCTGCGATAGTCCGCTCACTTGCCAGGAACACCGGAAAGAGTCCAAGCCACAAGGGGCAGACGGTCTTCCAAGAGAAGTGGGTGAAGATTCCCTTTGGGATCTGTGAGCAGGTCCGGAAAGGACGGTAGGAGTAGAGGGTCCTTGCATGAGGAGGCCAGGAGATCCGGGAATCATGGTTGGCTCTGCCACAAGGGCGTTATGAGAACCAGTGTCACCTGTTGCGTCCATATCTGGTGTAGTGTTCTCGCAATCATGGCAAATGGGGGAAAAAGCGTAGGCCCCGGTTGTCGGCCATTGTTGGAGAAAGGCATCCGTCGCATTGCTCTCCAGGTCCGGGAGCCAGCTGAAGAACTCCGGGGTCTGGTGATTGTTGCGAGAGGCGAACAGATCCAGGTGAAAGGGACCCCTCCAGGCTGCCAGGGCCCTGAAGACTCTCGTGTTCAGCCTCCAGTCGCTGACATCCCTCCAGTGGCGAGAAAACCAGTCGGCCGTGAGGTTGATCTCTCCGGGTAGGTATTCAGCCTGAAGTGCGATGTTGCGGGGTAGACAATTATCAAAGATGTCTCTCGTGATGTCCGACAGCAGGCGTGAGCGTGCACCCCCCAGGCGATTGATATATCGGACTGCGGAGACGTTGTCCATGCGCAGGAGGATGCAGCAGTTGGATTTTCCCCGGGCCAGGCTGCGGATCGCGAAAGATCCCACCAGGAGTTCTAGGCAATTTATGTGCATGGAGAGCTCCTGTGAGGTCCATGTTCCCCCGTGGAGATAGTCCCGTTGGTGGAGCCCCAGCCCCACAAGCTGGCGTTGGACTCCAGTATGAAGTCTGGGGAATCTCCGAATATGGCTCTGCCGTTCCAGGCCTGCATGCTCTCCAGCCACCATGATAGTTCCTCGCGAACTTCCGCCGTCACCGGGACGGGTTGATCGTACGTGGGCCTGCGGCGCAGGTATCTTGCCTTGAGGCGTTGCATGGCTCTGTAGTGGAGGGGGCCCGGAAATATGGCCTGAATGGAGGCGGAGAGGAATCCTACGATCCTGGCCAAGTTGCGTAGTGGGATGGAATCACGACGGAGAACTCTGCGAATCTCCTTGCGAATAGACAAGATCTTTGAGGCTGGTAGTCTCAGAGTGCATGTTGTCGAATCGATCTCGAAGCCCAGGAATTGTATCGTCTGGGAAGGGGTCAATTCCGATTTCTGTTGGTTCACCACAAAGCCCAGGGATTCCAGTAGTGTCACTGTGAGATGAGTGTGTTGACACAGTCTGCGTTCGTCGGAGCAGAAGAGAAGGAGGTCGTGCAGGTAGATGATGCATCGGATGCCCCTGGATCTCAGGTGGGCCATTACTGGTTTCAGGAGTTTGGTGAAACACCATGGGACCGAGCTGAGCCCGAAAGGGAGGCAGGTGAATTGCCAAGGACGGCCGTGCCAGAGGAAACGTAGGAGAGATCGACAGTCCGGATGCACTGGGACCGACAGGTATGCATCTTTTAGATCGAGCCTGGTGAACCAGTTGTTGCTTCACAGGAGGTCTCATAGTAGGTGGATGCCCTCCATCTTGAAGTGGCGGTACACTACGTATGCGTTGAGGTCGCGTAGATTGATGACAGGGCGGTATTCTCCCGTCTTTTTCCGGACCAGGAAGATATTGCTGAAGAAACCTCCCCAGTCGTGGGCCGGCTGGATAGCCCCTTCGTCTCAAAGCTCGCGTAGTTCCGCGTTGACGAGATAGTGGTCGGAAGATGACATGTGGATGGGGCGAGGAGGTCGTGTCTGAATGGGGGTCCCCACCAGGTCTATGATATAGCCCTGTACTGTTTGTAGAATCCACGTGTCTGAAGACAGGGGGCCCAATTCTGGAAAGAAAGGGAAATACGGCACGCGGAGCGGGTGCATGATAACAATGGAGGAATACGGGTGCTTACCTGTAGCAAATCGGGAACGTCCGCGGGATCCAAGGCCTCTTTCTGAGCCGTCTGTAATCTCTCGTTGGGTAGACGGTGTCGGTTGGGTGTGGGGACCTGAAGGCCAGAATCGGCTGGCGGCACGGCCCCATTACCGGCCAACCCTTCCAAAAACCCCTCTGGTGGGGTTGCTTCTAAAGACTCGGCGCATTGAGGACTGCGCTTTATTAAGTGAGGTGAACACGTTCACGTGTTTGTTAAGTTCCTTGAGGAACTGTTCACCAAACAGTTTCCCTTGTGCCTGGGGCCCAATCTCCTTTGTGCCAAGCTCTGCCAATTTACCGTTAATACGGTATAACGCTGCTTTCCGTCTCTCCGAAGAGAGCGTAACATTCGTGTTTCCAATGAAACAAAAGCACCGTTGTGCCCACTCACGCACATCATGTGCCCATTCCCTGATGTTTTTGGCAGAGAAAGAATCGGCCTTGGCATAGGCGTCGTCCGCCAGGTACATGATGCGGGCCAGGGGGCCAACGGAATCCAGCAGGTTGAGCGCCACATAGGCCTTTCTCTACCCCTCGACGAGGGTCTCTTCCACTGCGCATCATGAAGGTTGTCATAACCTTGTCAAACTCAGGGGTCTGAGCCACTTTATCTGGCAGGGAAGGGCGTGGGCATTCTGATCTAAGTCGGCTGCGGGCCTCTTTCTCTAGAGGCTTGCGGAGCCACAGGTGCATGAACCTGGAGAGGTGTTCCGGCGGTGACCAGTCTCCCGATCTGGGGTGACGTATGTTGCGGGGGTCGAACATCGCCTGACCCGAAGGGTCTAAAATGGTGTCTGAGTCAAGTGGAGGCTCTGCGTCTGCAGTGTCCTCACTACCTCCTGTCTGGGCCGCACCCAGGAGGGTCTCCCACATGAAAGCGGAGATAGACTTCTCATCCAAACCCCAAGCGTCGTAGTCCGAGTCAGAAATGTCAGCTTGCCACTCGTCTAGCACTGACATGGAGTGGGAAGGACCTTGCTCTTCGTCCGAAGAGTAATCCTGATGTGGGGCCGGGGTACTCGCTTTGGCAGATCTGCATTTGGCAGGCGCCTTACCCTTGAGTGGTTTGGGTGCATTGTCTTCGCCTTTCTCGTGGCGTTTCTTGGGGCAGGAGTCCTCCCTGGTCTGGTAGTCAGACATATCAGAATCCGACTTGTGGCGTGGTCACCTGCGGGCAGATTTGGGTACATCTGGAGCTGTAGCTCGTACCTTGGAGAGTGCCTTCTCCACAGAGGCAGCGACGGCTGCGTTGATCATGGCTTGGAAGTCCACAGGGACGTTCTGGGAGTCTTCCATGACAAGGGTAGGCTGTGATACACGTCACTAATAGGCACAGTACTAAATGAGGGGGACCCAGGTCTTAGATATAGGCGTAGGGTCAGTTGACATGGTGGTTGTGGTGGATAACAACACCACCCAGTTATAACCCCAGCAGGGTATAACTGCGCTCACCCATTTAGAGAGAACTGCGACAGCTAGTCTCCCAATAAGCAGCGTGGTACTTAGGTACTTAAAGTGGGGGCTCACCCCGGTTGCACAGGGTTGGAACCCTTAAGTGCAGGTCACAATATAAAATAGGCAGCAGCACTGATCTGACTGACCCAGCCACTGAGTATAGAAGTCTTCTGCTTGGTTGGAGTAAGCACAGGGCACAGGAATGCAGTATGAAATACAGTATGAGACCTTGTAAGGAAGGTGGGTGGCTGAGCAGATAATCCTTGGTACTCACAGGGATGATAACCACACGAAGGAGTAAATCCAGTGGGATACAGGTGGCAGACAGCTAAGACTGCAACCACTGAGTCCCCAATGAGATCCACGCCGTAAAACAAGATTGCTGCGTGAATCTCGCGATGACCGAGATCCAAAATGGCGGTCGCACGTGTAGGCCGCAAGCCGGGGACTAAATTTGAGGCCGGCCGCAGGCGGAAGCAGGCCGGCGCGGGAGGGGCCGCGATCGATTCCGGCTGCAAGGAGGGAGCCCAAGAGGGTACTCCAAGGTAACGGGGGGGGACCTAAGGGAAGCCAAAGGAGGGGGGGCCCAGGGAGTCCCAGGGCCGGTAGAGGGGCAGAGAAGGGGAATGGAAAAAACCCTTAAGGGGCTAGCCCAGTCCCACTGCCCAGAAAGATAAGAAGTGGAAAGGAAAAATTAGGTAAACAAATAACAATAATACAAATAAATAAATGGGTAAACCAAAGTAAACAGACTATACTAATAAATGAATAAAGCTCTGGGGGAGCCAAAAGTCTGAGCTGTCTGCGATGGAGCAGTAAAGAAAGAGGAAGTGTACAGGCAGCATGACCCTTATATATACTGTGCTGCTCATTGATTTAATGTTACTCTTTACGTTTTTACGTTTTTTTACTGCTGTGGAGTTTAGTAAAGAGAGTTAATGCAAAATAGGAAGCCTCCTGTCAAGACCCTGGGGAGATAGTGCAGCTAAGCGGACAAGGGCACATGTAGGAGTGTGGGGATAGATGCAGGGGAGTGTCTTGGGTAGTGTGTGGGAGGGGTTAGGTTCAATATAAGTTAGCGTGGGGGAGGTCTCACCTCAGTGCCACTTGGGATTCGGGCCAGCAAACAGCTTCCCGCCCACCCACCCCTTGTAGGATTAGTTAGTCACAGCGAGGCGGGGGTATGTCCTTGCCAATTAAGTTTGAGGGGTTATGTTTAAGGATGGAGTAAGTTTCATTATGTTTGCAGGTCTCAACCTCCCGTGCTTCAAACGGTTAACATTAGGTTGCCTGAGGTGTCGTGCCCATCGAGCGTGGATAAGGTCGGCTGATGGCGGGCATTGGAATGAAAGGATTTTTATGACGACGGGGGAGGTGAGAGGAAGTGGTGATTAGGAACCACTGTATGTTTATTGGCAAGGTTGGTTGGGTCACTGCATAACACTATGTGTTGAGTTATATGTTTATATGTTAATTTATGATTATTTATTTCGTTACAGAAAGAAGAGATTTAATAAAAAGTTATGGATGTGTTATACAGTAATTTATTTATGTTATAATAAATGCTGTGGCCTGTTCATCCATACTAAGTTGTTTGTCGTTATTGGGGGGTTTAATGGGGTTAGATTTGTTCTAGGCTGCATCGCGAATCCCCACTACGTACATACATGTTATAAAATTAGGGATTATTCTAGCGTCAGTGACCAAATAATCATTTTTTTTTTGAAGACAAGGCGATTCATATTTGCTTTACCTCCTTTACTGAATCCTCCCAGCAGCAAAGAAATAGTTAAACAGTTTGAATATAAAACAACCAATCCGAATACATCTAGTCAGTAATATATGGCTGTGAGACTCCTCCCAACTCCTCTTTCTTGATGCAGCCGGAATGTGATGTCAACCGTGTAATCTAGAAACTAATAATCTTCAAAGAGCCATAGCCAGCCATGTAAACGAAAGGTAGTCGAACCAGTAGATCCACAAATCCAGGATGTCGTGAAGAGTACGAAGATAGTTTCACACTAGAAAGAGAAGAACATTTGTGAAAGTATGGTGGGACTGGCAGATTGCCAAACTTACAAACTCCTAGCACTAAGTATGGTGAGGGCCACCATCTGGTGGCAGGAATAGTGGACGTCACTGTCAAATAACAGTCGAAGACAAGTAGAGACAGTCATCGGGAACCCATGCACTCCTAATTTCTCCAGTAATGATTGGACTTCCGTCCATAGTGGACGTATCCCAGTGCATTTTCACCACACGTGGAGCAAGCTCCCCTCCTCCCCCATGCATCTCCAACGTTTCGTGGGCACCGCTGAATATTTTGTTTAGTATGTGGGGTATCATATACCAACGGTAGAAGAGTTTCCTATGCGCCTCAATATGGGGATAACATTTAGTCCACTTTCATAAGTGGTTAAGTGCCCGAAGCCATCTAGCCTCTGTTAATAATCATCCACTAACCCTCTCCCAGTGGGATCTACAAGGCACCGGTCTTCCAGGTTGTAATTCTAGTCCAGCTTTATAACAGAGGGACAGAGCCTTTGGTTTAGTCTGGGCAGCTAGACACCTCTGCAACACCAGTTGGGGGTTTAAGGGCGAAGGGTCGGTCATAGTGGTGGCACCTGTAGGAACATGAGATACTATAATGCTTCGCACCTGTAGGTAAAGAAAGGTGTCACGCTCAGTGAGTCCCCAAACCTTCAAGTCGTGGAACGTTTTCATAGTTCGTCCCTCTAGTAAATGGTATATCTGTGTGATACCTAATTTTTTCCAACTGTCTAGGGAACCCACTGGGGATATGGTTTTAAATCACGGCTATCGGTGCCTTAGGATGAATCTTATCCCTGTAGCCCAGCTTGGTTAGGAAGTCATTCCATACTCTTAAGGTTAGTTCTTTAGTGGGGAGCAAGTCTCGTTCCAGGTTACGAAGGGATTTTGGGGTCCACATATAGTCAGTCATGGATTGGTTCGTAAAGTAAGCCCCCTCTAGATCTACCCATTGTATCTGTCCACTCGGGGCATGAAAAGCAATGCTCGTGGCTAGTAGAGAAGCTTGAAGATATATAGTCTTATGTTTGGTAGGCCCACCCCACCCATAGCAGGAGATTTCTGCAATAGAGCGAGTAATAATCTTGGTCTCTTACCACCCCAAATAAATGAACTGCAAACCAACTGTAGGACCTTACACCATGAACTTGTGATTGTAATTGGCAGCATGCAAAAGACATGTAATAGGCACGGGAGGGTCATCATTTTAAAGGAAGTAATTTTACCCAGCCAGGAGAGATTTGCAGTTTTACATCTTTGAGTATCATTTTTGCACAGCTGAATTAAGGGAGTGTAGTTATGTTTTACAATGCCCGCTAAGGAGGGAGTAATTTTGATTCCCAGAGATGTAAGGGAGGATGTCCTCCAATCAAAGGGGTAGGACTCCTTCAGTCTGGACACCGACTTCTGTGTGAGCCCAATGGGTGGTTCAGTTTGTAGTGCGATATGTCTCCGAACTCCCTTAGTAGTGACAGAAGATGGGGTAAAGCTGACATAGGGTCTGATAAGGCTATAAAGATATCACCTGCAAAGAGGGCAAGTCGGCAGTCCTGTCCTTTCATCTGCACCCCGTGGATGTGCCTGTGATTACGTATTTTGTGTGCTAAGGGATCAAGGGACAGAATGTATAGCAGGGGGGAAAGAGGGCAGCCCTGCCGGGTCCCATTAGTGATCAGAAATGAGTCGGACAGAAAGCCACTGTAGGAAACTCCAGTGGCTGGGGCAGTGTACAATGCCATAATTTGGGTGCTAACCTGTTCAGGGAAATTAAAACTTGGTGAGAACTGATTTCATATATTGCCAATTCAGTCTGTCGAAGGCCTTCTCCGCATCGAGTGCTAGGAAATGGCCTCCGGCACCCCCCCTTTCTATCTCCGCCAGGATGTCCAAGACCCTCCTGGAATTGTGTGAGCCCTGTCGGCCCCTCACAAATCCTGTCTGGTCTTTGTGTTGTAGATTCGGCAGGAGAGGAGCTAGCCGGTTGCTAAGAAGTTTTGCATATATCTTTGCATTACAATTAAGCAGGGATATTGGTCTAAAGTTTTTACATGCCGTTGTGGCCTTCCTTGGTTTGGGTAATGTTGAGATATGGGCCAACAACATTTCCTTTGGTAGGGATCCCTGGGCTGCACGGTGTTAGAAAGAGCCAGGAGGTGTGGGGAGAGTATTTGAGAAAAAGTGCGATAGTATACATTAGAGAGACCGTCTGGGCCTGGGGTTTTATGGGCTGGGAGTGAGGTTATTATTGCTGACACTTCTTCTATAGTGAAGGGCCTAGTGAGGTATGTTATGTCTTCTTGTAGTAGTGTCGGTAGGTGCAAGTCAGAAAGAATTCGTAGTAGGTAGCAAACTCGTTTGCTATGCCGTTAGGGTCTAGTATACGAACCCTTGCGGGTGTTCGAGGTAGGCGATCCTGGAAGCGACTGATCTCTTTTTAAGTTGGGCTGCCAATTTGGCTCCCGCCCTATTGCAAAGAAGTTATGTTTCAGTTTTCTCAGAATATAGGTTGTCTTAGAGAATTCTAGGTCTCTGAGTTGTAACTGTAGTTCCAATATTCTGGAATGACTAGAAGGGGTTGGATTATGTTTGTTGGAGTGTGTCAATGTGGTCAGTTCCGTGAGTATGGCTGTATATTTTTCTAGGCACTTTTTCTTAGCGTAACTGGCATGTTTGATAAAACTGCCTCTAATAAACGCCTTGTGCGCCAGTCAAATGGTATCAGCTGAGGAGTCAGGTGTTTTGTTTTCCAGGAAGTAATTGCGTAGGTCTTGTTCTACCTGTGCCACAATAGCTGGGTCTGTGAGGAGGCGCTCATTTAAACACCAACTACCTTGGCTCTGGTTGTTAAATTGCTCTTTCAGCAATGTGATTGGGGCATGGTATGACCATCACAGCCAATCTGCGTGTCTTGTACCTGTGGGAAGGAGGTGGCGGGGATCAGGAATCTGTCAATCCTAGAATAGCTTCTGTGTGCTGCTGTGTAACAGGAGTAATCTTTCTCTAGTGGATGGGACAGCCTCCATGGCTGAATGAAATTGTGGGGCATCAAGGTATGGCGGATGCGGGAGGACTGAACGTTTCTGTGCTTCCGTGTGTGGGCCAGTATGTCTTTATGCTGGGAAGAGTCTAAGTCAGCATCCAGTAAAAAATTGGTGTCGCCTCCAGTAATCACCTCCCTGAAAGAATGGGCCATGATCACCAGCCAATGCAAAAACATTATCCATAAATTCAAGTTGGTTTTCATTAGGGCTATAAACATTAATAAAAGTGAAAGGGTTATTGTTGACATAACATTGCAGAATTAAATACCTCCTTTTTTATCGCTGATTTTCCTGACTAGGGAGAATGTAACCTCTTTACTGATTAGAATAGATACCCCTCTTTTTTTAGTAGTATAGCAGGAGTGGAAATCAACAGAAAAATATTTGGAAGTAAATTTGGGTCGATGGCCCCACTTGAAATGAGCTTCTTGGTAAAAGGCTATATGTGCATTTTGGGATCTGGCCTCCTCCAGCACCAGTTGCCGTTTATTGGGCGAATTGAGCCCTAATGCATTTAGCGAGAAAAGTTTCAATACCATGGTATATCAGGTTGCTGAATGCGGAAGGGCAACTGGTGTGTGGTTGTCGTAGGGCTGGACCTCCACACCTCAGTGGACAGCATCAAGTACTCAGACCAGGAGAAAGGAAGGCAACTTTCTTGCATTGACCATAAAAGTAAAGAACTCAAATTAAAAAAACAACTATATACACAAAACAGTTTGTTGACTAGTGTCGGCATGTCAAGTAACGGTAACATGTGTGGCTTGTTCCCAAAGCAACCCCTGGGGTGTACGGCCAGTGGTATGCTTTGGCCATAAGTAAAAGCCATCTGTCGTATAGAGGACATTGGTCCCCGACCGTGGTGTTATTAATGATGGTTTTCAAAACAACCCATATGTTGTAAACTGGAGTCTACCACAATATAGGGCAAATCAGTTATGTTCCCACCTGCCCCCTCCGTCCCATCCCCCCTCCTCAACCCTTCCAAAGGAACACAATAATAATAAAATGGAAAGGGGAGAGAAGGGAGAGAAACAGTACAGCCCTGCATATTGCGCAAGGGCATTTAGAGCAGTTACCCAGCACCCGGTAATCAGGATGTTATGTGGTGTTTGATGTGGGTGATCTTGGACCAGTCCCGGTTAAGTTTAACAGGAGAGTGTCCATTGGAAGCAGGTTTATCAGCAGCTTGTACTGGTATATTCCATTCTATGAGTAATTTTCTGCCGCCATCAAGGGAGAGTATGGTCTTATCGGTTGTAGCCTATCTTAAAGCTGCTGTGATGGGGCAAAAGGTTTTCCGTTTGGTCATTGTAGCTCAGGATAAATCTATGAATAGCTTAATATGTTCGAACGGGCCTGGAGATGGTGTGTTACTCCTGGAAGCCTGCATGATCCCGTCCTTGAAAGTAAATAATGAAATTTAGTGATGACGTCTCCAGGGACAGTGGTTACCAGATGCCTGGGTCTGGGCAGTTGGTGTGTGAGGTCTAATAAAATGTCCGCATCTGTTAGGGCCAGTATATAAGACTGGAATAAATCTTGTACATATGCGGTCAACTCACAAGGCATCACGGATTGCGGGATTCCCCTTATCCGCACATTAGTGCGCCGGTCCTGGTCTTCATGATCTGCAACTTTCTCTTCTAAGGCTTTGAACTTATTCTCCAGGGAAGTGTAAGCTTAATGCTAAATTATTGTGAGCATCCACAATCTCTTCTGCTCTTTCTTCTAGGTGCGCCGTCCGGTCGCCCAGGGATTGTATATCCGCTCTGATGTCAGATGCCACTTGTAGCAGGTCTGTGTGGAAAGTGGATTTTAAATCAACCACCATTGCTTGTAGTGTAGCGTTTGTGACCGCCTGGGTGAGGTCTGAGGCACTGCGTGTTTGAACACGAGGCTGGTGATCTGGCGCCATTAGCGCCATCTTGGGTTTCAGGCCCAAATTCATGTGAGTGTGTTAAATGCATCTGGATCGAGCGCTGTTTTATGTTTTTTTGCACGATTTTGCTGCCATCAGCCTTGCTGGGTTAGTACCTACTTGTGGTGCTGTGCTTAGGGGCTGAATGCTGTGTTATCACGCTGTAAACACCGCCGGTCGCAGGAGCTCAGGGTTTACACGTCCGCACTCGTTCTCAGCTAGTCCATGCCCCCCTTTATATTTGCTGTTTTTTGCTAAGAGTAAATGAAAACCCGAATTAGATTGAGGCCGGAAATAGAAGGTACGGAAGGTAGATTCCGTTGACCAATCTGCAGAGGCTAAAATGTCCGAAAGGGAACTCCCCGCGATAAAGACACCGAAGCGGCGCCAAAGGAGGCCTCAAGACCTGCAAGGCGGAGGAGCCACCTGATCCACCAAGCAATCGTGGGACAGGACAGAGGATTAGGAGGACGAACATAGGACACAAAAAGGAGGTCCCTATGGAGCTCGGAGAAGATCCAGAGGCAGAAGCAGAGGGTAATCTGTGGACATTTCTAAGACATTGGGATACCAAGGTTGGGCTCTCCAGAGAGGAGTTATTAACAGGACCGTGACTCCCAGAACCCTGAGGCGATGGAGAGAGTGTGAGGAATCATGGAAAAAGGTGGAAACGCATAAGCTCCCGTCGACGGCCAAGGTTGCAGGAAGGCGTCAACGGCTTGAGACATCGGGTCCAGTAGCCAACTGTAGAAGGCGTCTGTCTGACGGTTCAGTCTGGAGGCAAACAGATCCAACATGATGGGCCCATGAAGCCGATGCAGATGATGGAGAGTCACAATTTGAGCTCAGCAGAAACAGCAAAGTCTGGTTGTTCAGACATTTGGCTAAAGTGATGAAACTAATTAACAATTGAAGTAGAATTGGTGATACAACAGGCGGTCACCCTGTGATAATAACTGGGGGTCACCCATGTGTAAAAGGGGGTCACCCTTTGAAGTCAAGCTAGGGGTCACCCAAGTGGGAAAATGGAGGTTACCTAAAGTGTAGTAATAAGTGGGGGCCACCCACAGTATTTATTTAAAAATAATACCAATTAAAAGATGCAGAAGCAAACAAGCGGAAACCAATGTACCGCTGTAGCAAAAAATCAGGGGTCACCTGTTATAATCAAGGGGGTCACCCTTGTGGCAGATTTATTGTTTGCATCTAATAATGATGGTAACAGATATTGCAGGAGGAAACACCATTATCGAGCAAGTTGTCTGAACTTGTCAGTGGGGGAAACAGAGAGAGAGGTGCTTAGAATAACTGTATAAAATAAGATATAAACAAAAAAATAATAATGAAATTATAGAACCTACCTTGGAACCAGTAGGAATAGCTAAATAACCACCAAAACACTATGTCCTCGGTGCAAGACAGGCAGAATAAGCGCAGGAAAGGAAAAAATGAAGCTGCAAACAGATCGCGGCAATATTCTTCTGAGAGAGAGAGCAAATAGCAACTCAGAAACACAGCCGCGGCCAGATCGTGGTCAGCAAAAGACCATGGGCAGTAATAGTGGAGTAGGACAAACACACAGTGGGTAACACAGGGAATGCTGTGGGGATCCCAAAGTGAGGACCAAGGCCCTGTGGGCCGACATAGGTCGGCCCCGAGGGTAGAGACCCAGTAAACAAACGATATAAAGAAAAATAAGCCAAAATATAAACAAGATATAGAGGTAATAAAATAAAAGAGACAATTAAAGTGTAAAGTGTATTAGAAAAAAACATATAAATATACATAAACCTATAGTCAAAGGCTTGTATAATTAGAATGGACACACCTGGGAAGCAAGCAGCAAAAAAAGAGGAGTTGGGAGGAGTCTCGCAGCCATGTATTACTTATTAGATGTATTTTAATTGGTTGTTTTTTGTTCAAACTGTTTAACTATTTCTTTGCTGCTGGGAGGATTCAGTAAAGGAGGTAAAGCAAATATGAAATCTCCTGTTTTGCAATAAAATTATTTAATTCCCACCTAGAGAGAAGGTTTCGACCTGGGCTATATTACAGGACCACTATAGGCACCCAGACCACTTCAGCTTAATAAAGTGGTCTGGGTGCCAGGTCCATCTAGGGTTAACCCTGCAACTGTAAACATAGCAGTTTCAGAGAAACTGCTATGTTTATATTAGGGTTAATCCAGCCATTAGTGGCTGTCTCATTGACAGCCGCTAGAGGCGCTTCTGAGAAGACGCCGACGTCCATAGGAAAGCATTGAAAACTAATTGAATGCGCGTGTGGTTCTTGCCTCGCATGCACATTCTGCGGATGACGTCGGAAGAAGGAGTAGAGTCCCCAGCGCCGAGGGAGCCTGGCGCTGGAGAAAGGTAAGCGTTTAACCCCTTAACCCTCTTGTGTCTGGCGGGAGGGGGGCCATGAGGGTGGGAGGGACCTATTAACACTATAAGGCCAGGAAAATTAGTCTGTTTTCCTCTCAATATAGTGGTCCTTTAAGGGTTTTAATTGCACAGCATTGTACTGTTGACAAAGCGTAGAGGGACACAAATTTTTTTGGTTTCATCAGGCACGTGACATGACTCTCTCGTGCCCCGTTTTTTTTAAAATGCACAGTTTCTAATTTTATTACTGTTGCTCTATCAATAGTGTTACTTGTTTTTCATTTATATAGATACTGAATAAAGAGAAGATCAATTTAATGTTAAAACAAAACAAACCTATTTTGTCACAAACTGTTTTTTTTTTTTTTTTAATTCTTTATTTTCTGTTGTGCATGAGATAACAATATGCTTACTCAGCCACGATAGCCATTGTAAGCGGTAACAGGCATAACAATCAAAACATGACCAATTAGTATACAGCACAATTTTGTTGAGAGAAAACGTAGACAGTGGATATATATAACATGGAATGCAACTCGCCCTCTTCCAATGTAGCATATGTCGTGCTAGGCAACTGGCATTCTTTAAAAGTGTTGTGTATCATGTCAGGTTACTCAGACATTATTAAGGACGTATGTATCGTGTCAAGTATCCTGCACAAGTTTTTTAAAAAGCATAGGATAAGTTGATAGTTTGCACAAGCATGATGCACAATCTGTTCTTTTAAGGAGTTTTTTTCCTAAATGTAATTCCCCATAGGGGTTTATCTCGGTATGTGCAGCATTTTAAAGCAAAACATTGAATACATACTCCAGGTACCATGACCACTTCAAATAACTGAAGTGGTTATGGTTCTTGGAGTAACACTTTCAAAGAAAGATGCTAAATGTAAGCACTGTATTTATAAATGCCCTCAGCAGTATTGATCTTACTTCACCTGTTGTTGCCTTAAAAAAACAATGCTAGACCTTGTGAACATTTTCAGTTCTCTACAACATAAACAACTGAAAACATATTTACCACCGCCAACTTATATCTGGACCTTGTCTGAAAATTCTGTTATGTCATGAAAACGGGGAGAAATAAAGATACAGAATTTCACCCCACTGTGACACATGGCGGCTGCATTTCAGAATATAACATGTGATAAAATGTATTTGAATACGAGTAAATTTTGCCAACACTTTGTTTTTGTCTCCGTTCCCGCCCCATGTCGACCTCCAAACAGGAAGATAGACTGCAGCAAACGTGGAGTTCCTGGGCATGATTTGAACCAGCTGTTGGGTGATATGCTTAATGTATATTTGCTTTTGATGAGCGCACATTTTCATCTAAATATTTAATAACACACACACTTTTTTGTTTTGTTGTAACCTTTTGAATATTAATCAGTTACTTTGAATTGATAGTCTCCTCGTATTTGGAACACCAGAGGTGAGTCTTCACCTAGTCCATGTCTCAATCACCAGATTGGACGGCCTGAATCCAATTACAGATTACCGAATTTACGAAAAATCCCAGTCTCAAGATTCTTATGAAAAGACCGCATTGATTTACCGTAATGTTTATAGGACTGTTTTGCAATGCTGTGGCCATGATGTCCTCATCTCCTTGTCGATATAAATATAGAGCCAGGCTATGAACGGAAACATTGAAATGGCAACAGCAATGTATAGTCTGAATCCTCCGACAGACGATCTGTTTGAAACAAAGAAGAACATATGACACGAAATACACAATATTGGTGATTTATTTTATTTATTTTTTCAGAAAAGGAAAGAATAGTCATAAAAGAGAAAATAAAATAGTTTAAAACTTACTTTTCGGATTTCCTACAAAGTAGCAGCCAAGCTGCAATTATCATTAGTCCAGATAATTCTCTATGGAGACAGAATAATTCCACAATGATCTTATGGCAATAGTTCCCCATTGTAACATTTAGTTGCTGGGTATATTCTGCTGAGCATAACACTATCATATCATAAGCAAAGCATTACAAACATTGTTACTAGCGTATAAACTTCAGGTTCGGTAGGCTCTCCCTACTTGGATCTTTAAGGGAATACTATAGCAACTTAAACAATGTTGGCTTAATGAAGTAGTTTTGGTGTATAGACCATGCCCCTGCAATCTCACTGCTCAATTATTTGCCATTTACGAATTAAATCACTTTGTTGTAATGTTTAATCTTCATTTATTGCACAGGCTGTTTAATTTAGAATTTCTTATCTCCTGCACTGTTAATAACCTGCTAGATCCGCAGTCACCATGTGTGATTAAAAGTCAATTTACAAAGCATGAGATAGAAATTTCTAAAGTAGGTTAAGGTCTGATTGAAAACAAAACCTTTTTTTTAATGCAGGCTGTATCAGTCACAGCCAGGGGAAGAGTGTATATGGTGGCATAAACAGAAACAAAAGTGATTTAATTCTGATCTCTCTATACAACAATTGTGAGATATGCTATTGTGATGAGTGATATATTATTTAGATATATTTTAGCCAGTATGTTTTAGCTAGACATTTAAGTTGTGCAAATCGTACCTGCCTTCCTCCTCGTGCAATATGCTTTTTCTTCTGTAAAGATACAACTGTCCCAAAAGATAACCAGCACCACTTACACAAATTACAGTATGAAGATCTGCCAGTGTACTCCAGATTACATGACCTTAGAAAATGAAGAATATTTAAGATCAGAGGCAGGCTTGACTAATCCATCAATATGGGGATGAATAAATGGACAAAATGTTTTGGGAACCTAGCAATCTTGCCTTTATTCCAATCTGCTAGTATAGGGCTCCACCCCTAATCTGCCTCCTTGGCTGAAATTATCAGAAGTGATAATCTCAGCCAATCACAATGCTGTCCCATAGAAAAGCATGGATTGGCTGAGATGGTCAATTCCGATCTCAGTCAAGGAGGCGGAGCAAAACGCCATCCGGCCAATCAGCATCTCCTCATAGAGATGCATTGAATCAATGCATCTCTATGAGGAAAGTTCAGTGTCTCCATGCAGAGGGTGGAGACAATGAATGTCAGTCACACCGTGCAGCACTGCCCCAGGGAGCACCTTTAGTAGCACTGGGGGTGTCCCTATGCTATAATGTAAACACTGCCTTTTCTGACTATACTTACCAGAACAAATACATTAAACTGTAGTTGTTCTTGGTACTATAGTGTCCCTTTAATAAAGGAGGTCACGAAATATATGACACATAGAAAAACAACTCTACAACCTCATGTAGTGGTTATGGTACCAGCAAAATCCGTCACACCTTTTTAGCACAGTTTGACACTTTTCTGGGTTACGACTGACACCCGCGCTTTATTTAGTCTTCTTAGAGCTGAAAAGCTAGATGTTGTTTTTTCACTACGACTACCAGGAATCCGTCTTCTGCAGCTCGAGAAGACGAGATGTAGCAGTGGGATCCAGTAACTGCCCAACCATGTTAAAACGGTTTGAAAGCATAAGCTTGATTAAGGAGTTAGCAAAGTACTATAGCGGGCTTGGAGTGTTCTTTTAACCCCTTAAGGCCCAAACTTCTGGAATAAAAGGGAATCATGACATGTCACACATGTCATGTGTCCTTAAGGGGTTAAATCTGCAATTCCTCTGGTAAAGTCCCGACAAGTCACAGTTTAGTGAACACTATTAAATACAGAAATGTGTATTCTGCCCCCAGTGGCTATTAGTGGCATTGCAGGTAAACATTTAACCCCTTAAGGACACATGACATGTGTGACATGTCATGATTCCCTTTTATTCCAGAAGTTTGGTCCTTAAGGGGTTAAAGGACCACTCAACACCCATAAAGCTTGCTGAAGTGCTTTATTTTTATGGCTTATACTATTTAAAGCCCAGTTTGTAAAGGTTCAGATTTCATTGAGAAAGCAGCACTTTTATAGAGATAGTTTGAACCCCCACCCACAAGCTGTTAATCAAACAGCAGGGGAGTTTTACTTCCTCCTTCTTCACTGTGCCGGTGGCGCGCTCTTGTACAGCACGCCTAACTCGCACAGCATTTAAATTTCATCTGTAATGCCCTCCATTCAAATAGAATGACTGCGAATCCACACCTTCGCGCATGTGAACATTCTCCAGGACATACTTAAAAATGAGAGATATCTCAATGTATCCATCCTGGTAAAATATTTTATAAATAAACATATACTTCTAGATGGAAACTGGCAGCAAGAGTTCAGGAGAGCCGTACACTATTAGACACAGCTCTCTGTTCGCTCACAACGCCGTGCGCACTTGTGGGCAGAGACTTTAAAGAAACAGAGGCCCCTGAATGAGCAGCCTCTGATTGGATAGTTCTCTTCCAAGGAAAAGGGAAGGGCTTGCAGAGGCTGCAGTCACAAGAACTGCAGCTTTTTATCAAGTCTTTTAGCATATACCACCAATGGCTACATGCATAAAAATGCATGCATGTATTCTTTGGTGGTATATCTATTTAACAGTGTTTTTTGTTTTATTCTTATATAGTGTGGAGAGGTCCTTTAAACAGCATTAAATTCAAGTTGAACTATGGACTTGCAAGTTGACATGCATAGTCCCCAGTTCTACTTGTAGTTAAAGGGACGATATGGTGGTTTTAACACTATAAGGTCACTAATATAGGTTTGTGTTATTGACCCTATAGTGTTCCTTTAATGTTCTACCTGCACTACAGCGCTTTAAAGAGACAGTAATAATTTCCTTTATTTCCAGCTGATGTCGCCAGACTGCTACGGTCATAAATCTCTCAGAGCCTTCACTTTAACAATGCAAGTAGCTAAGAAAGGTTCCGGCGAATTATTGTTCACGGGTTGCACTAACATTACATCATACCTGTTATGTATGGATTAACACTAACCAGAAGAATAAGGAACGCAGGAATCAGATACAGAGCCTGGAGGGAAACAATAAGGGGATGCTTAGTAATTCGCAGAAAATGGGGTCTAGTCAGTAAACAGTGAACTGCAAATTTAATTTCAAAATGACAGACAAAAGTAGTTGATTTAGAGAGGTTCTCCAACTCAACTACAAATCACAGTTTGACTATTTTAGCCTGAATTTTACAATTTGGTTTTCAAGTCACAAAATCTTAATGTGTGATCTCATAACTGCTTGTATTTCGCACGCAAGAGCTAACAGAAGCTTCAAGCAGGAACTTCCCAGCTTTTAAAATCGAAAAAGGAGAGGCAGAGAGCAGCGCCCAGGGACACCAGGCAAGAAGTTAAACCAAATATTTTAACTGCTTGCACCAGTGCACTCCTGACACCACAACAGCACACTATAATGGTTATGGTACTGTTCCTGTAAATGCATCTTAAAAAACAAAAAATGGCAAAATTGACAACTCCAAGAGATATTTAATTTAAAAAGCAAAAAACAACACATCTTAATCTATTCATTCTTCAAGTAAATAGCTTTTCTAATCAATAACTAATTTTCATGTTGGACTTTTTTTTTTTTTTTTACAATAAATATTCTTATTAAAGGGACACTATAGTCACCTGAACAACTTTAGCTTAATGAAGCAGTGTTGGTGTATAGAACATGCCCCTGCAGCCTCACTGCTCAATCCTCTGCCATTTAGGAGTTAAATCCCTTTGTTTATGAACCCTAGTCACACCTCCCTGCATGTGACTTGCACAGCCTTCCATAAACACTTCCTGTAAAGAGAGCCCTATTTAGGCTTTCTTTATTGCAAGTTCTGTTTAATTAAGATTTTCTTATCCCCTGCTATGTTAATAGCTTGCTAGACCCTGCAAGAGCCTCCTGTATGTGATTAAAGTTCAATTTAGAGATTGAGATACAATTATTTAAGGTAAATTACATCTGTTTGAAAGTGAAACCAGTTTTTTTTCATGCAGGCTCTGTCAGTCATAGCCAGGGGAGGTGTGGCTAGGGTTGCATAAACAGAAACAAAGTGATTTAACTCCTAAATGACAGTGAATTGAGCAGTGCAATTGCAGGGGAATGATCTATACACTAAAACTGCTTTATTTAGCTAAAGTAATTTAGGTGACTATAGTGTTCCTTTAAGTTTCTTTTTCCTGCAAATAATTAGATCTCTATATGTGACTTACTATCCATAGCTCGGCATCTGGATCATTTTTCTGAAAAACACAAGAGAAAACAAATTTGAGTTCATTTATTTATTTACTGTGAAGTTCACAAATGTATAGATCAAAGATCAGCAAACGCAGAGTCTTAGCATTCCAGGCCAAATATTGTTTACACACACTGCTGGGGGACACACGAAAGGTATTTTTTTAGGAGCTGTGCCTGGCTCCGTGCTTGCTCATGCTGTTCAAACTTGAACGACTCAATGAGGAAGCTAGATTTCTGGGTGTGAGGTCAGAGGGACGCACGTGGAGTCAGGATGGTGAATAAACAGGTCAGGATCTCAAAAAAGGGTGAGGATTTAAATAGGCACATATTCAGTGATTTCTTCTTATTAATTTTGATGTGGTCTGCACTCCCTGGAGGTCATTGCCCAAAACTTGGGAGGCCAGACCAGAAAGGAGGCAGGCTCGCCAGCATGCGGGAAAAACACACTTCGGGTGTACGTACAGGCGCCCCAATTATGGCAGAGCTTGCAGAGGGCACTGCTGAGGCGCCCTCTGCACGGTCTTAGTGCCCCCAAAACTGTGCAAGTGCATCTAATTACGCTTTACTGGACACCAGGGAAAAACCTGCGATGGTAGGGCAGGATTGTTAGACAGAGGCTGTCCTGCCAAAATCGAAAAAGTTCGGTGGCTGTGAATATCACTGCGAAAAGCCTTATTCACAGTCCTGTGAACCGGAGGACTGTGTATAAATTGTTAATGGCGTAGTTCCTCTCAATGTGATAAACTACTTATACCAAAAATTCTTGTTAATCTGAGGTTTGTGAGTAAGACCAGCTGACTCATGAGTGGAGATACCTTTTGTCAATTTTTGACATTTTCCCCGACTGTCAGGGAAAGGAGTTCTATCTATGGAAGATCCCGTGTTGTACTATGTTGTACTCTTGCACATGCCTCAGCTAAAGAGGACCAGCAGGGAAACCATGGCGGAAGCCACGATGGGCAGATTCAGTAAGAATAACTCACCATTCCCTGCACACCGCGGCCCCTGGACACAGCGGAGCAGTCGACATCGGAGGTCCTTGCAAACTATGCAAAGACCCCAGACGTTGACAGACCCGCTTTAAATAGGAGTATCATACTTTTTTACTGCATCATTTATACCATTTATTAGCTAATAGGGTTAATCTTGTAAAGCATGCCTTTAATTAAAGAAGGAATCTCAAAGAAATACCTTGGTAGGTTAACGGATTCCCTTCCTGCAGCATATGATTGCTATGTACTACAAGACAACAACTAAAATGGGAATTTAAGGTCAAAAGCTTAACTGGAAAACAATTATCTAAGTCAGCTATGCTTTCAGCTGGCCGCTCTGGCCTTAAATTTGAAATTCTCTTTAAATTTACTTTGAATTCTCACTTTAGGGTACTACCCTGATAATAATGATTGACACAGAGCCGAGATAGATGCAGCCAGCTGCAGGATAAAGATTTGCATGTAATCCCAGCTACCCCCCTGCCAATACATATTTGTTTAGTTTAGGGATAAGTAAACGAAATCTTAAAAAGCCTGAGAAGTGGCAGTTCTACTAGAATCTCAGGCTTCCCCAAACGCCGGCCCTCCAGATGTTGCTGAGCTACAACTCCCATAATTCTATGAATGAAATAGATAGACCGAGAATCATGGGAGTTGTAGTTCAGCAACATCTGGAGAGCCGGAGTTTGGGGAAGCCTGTACTAGATGGTCAAGAATGTGATCGGTCCACATTTACACAGAACCAGAGGTTTACCTGCCCCTCTTAAGGTGAGCAGTTTTTTATAATCTGGCCATGAAAGGGTTAATATTTCACCAGCATTGTGTTACTTTTCTGCAAATGTAGCTCAATGTATCCACTATCCTGCCAGCTACAATATACTTACTTGCACATAGGCTGCCAGGCCAAAAAACACAGCTATTAAACCATTGCATACTCTCCACAGCCTCTGCTGGCTTTTATCACAAGATACTGAGCCTGCAGGGGACAAGTTCTGCTTCCTGTCAGATCCCTGTTTATCTCTGGTCTCCATTGCTTTGATAATCAGTCTGAGGAAAGTGTCTCCTGCTGGGTAGAAAGAGTTATTCATTAATCCAGCCTGCTCCCAGGCATTGGTTCTGCATTTCCTGTTGTAGAAGTGAAGCTCAGCCCAGTCTCAGTTCTGCTGTTAACCCTTTCACTGCCAGCAAGTGAGAAAAACTATTTTAGCATCCAGTTAACTGATTGACTGATCAGATGCCCACATAAATACAATCAGATACAGAAATATATGTATTTATTCATATACATACATTCCTCTGTCCTTTTATAGGAGAATAGGACTTGCAATGCATACCTCCAAAGTGTCCCTATATACAAGGGACAGTCCCTATTGTCGGCCCAAATCGTTTCTATCCTAATGTCTCTCTATTGTAGGAGCTCCATAGTGTTGGTGTGTCTGAGTGTATAACAGAGCTTCACAGCAATAATACTCCCAGTAATGTGTCTGAGTGTATAACAGAGCTCCACAGCAATAATACTCCCAGTAATGTGACTGAGTGTATAACAGAGCTCCACGGCAATAATACTCCCAGTAATGTGACTGAGTGTATAACAGAGCTCCAAGGCAATAATACTCCCAGTAATGTGTCTGAGTGTATAACAGAGCTCCACGGCAATAATACTCCCAGTAATGTGACTGAGTGTATAACAGAGCTCCACGGCAATAATACTCCCAGTAATGTGTCTGAGTGTATAACAGAGCTCCACAGCAATAATACTCCCAATAATGTGACTAAGTGTATAACAGAGCTCCACAGCAATAATACTCCCAGTAATGTGTCTGGGTGTATAACAGAGCTCAACAGCAATAATACTCCCAGTAATGTGACTGAGTGTATAACAGAGCTCCACAGCAATAATACTCCCAGTAATGTGTCTGGGTGTATAACAGAGCTGTACAGCAATAATACTCCCAGTAAGGTGTCTGAGTGTATAACAGAGCTCCACAGCAATAATACTCCCAGTAATGTGTCTGGGTGTATAACAGAGCTCAACAGCAATAATACTCCCAGTAATGTGCTATTAAACTACAATAAATGTGTTTAGAAATCAGTCTGTGTAAATAAAATACATTATTCTTGTTCTAGATTACATTTTAACTGCATAAATTATTATTAGTAAGTCACTCCCCTTGCCACACCCCTAAAAAAATGAAAGCAGAAAGATGCTCAAATTAAAGAGTTAGTCCAACCACCATGACCACCTCAGTGATTTGAAGTGGTCATGGTGGTAGGACTCTGTATGTGCAGTGGTTCTGCTTGAAATCCTGCACATACTGAGATATCAGCACTTGTGTGCCAGGGACTAGTTACACGCCAGACACATGACTTTTTGCAGCACAGAACTTTTTTCCGGGCTGCCTAATGTCAATTGTATTCATAAAATACGTTCATCCTCTGACAACATATGTAATGTGCCCCTCTGCAAAATGTAGGGGGTGGGTGGGGAAAGGGGAGGGGGGATAATTAGTAGGGCCCCATAGGGCATTTTAAATGATAAATGCACCACAATTTTTGTTATCCCCTGTGGTTAATCCAGATAATTGTGCATTAAAAAAAAATGCAAAAAAAATAAAAAAAGAGATACTTGTCTTTAAAGGGTTACTCCAAGCACCATGCCCACTTTAGTGATTTGAAGTGGTTGTGGTGCCTAAAGCCTGTATTTGCAGCGTTTCACTAAGACACACTACACATGTAGGTGTAACTCCGGCAGAGTCCATTATCTGTATATGTCCTTGCCATGCACAGACGCTCATTCATTGGCTGAGAACGGACGGCTGGCACTCTCAGCCAATGAATGAGCATTAGGATCACAATATGACTTTTGCTGCTCTGCAGGCTACAGAGGTTATGATGCTTGGAGTAACTCTTTAAAAGTATACTCCAAGCACAATGCACAGCATTGGCACGGGCTCCTAGCAGATGGAGCACCAGGAGCTAAAAAAGTCCAAGAAGAAGATGACTTTGCCAAACACCCAGTAGCCACTGGACACCAAGTGGTGGAGTCACCATCGGGGGTCTATGGAAATTATGCAAAGATCCCAGAAAGTGACAAGGTCGCTTTAAAATGTGTTTAATAATTGTCAGTCGTTTGGTCTTATTCTGAGTTCTAATTAAAGATTCTTTCACTGAACTAACAAAAATTCAAGATTTTAACTTCTTAAACAGGCTTTGGCAAATTCCTTTATTTTTTTTATGTCATAACAGTGTTTCCCATAACTTAGTCAACTTCATCATATATACTAGACCAGGCATAGGTAACCATCGGCACTGCAGATGTTTTGGACTACACCTCCCATGATGCTTTGCCAGCATTGTGGGTGTAAGAGCATTATGGGGAATGTAGTCTACAAAATCTGGAATGCCGAAGGTTGCCTACCCCTGTCCTAGACTGTAAGCTCGTTTGAGCAGGGTCCTCTTCAACCTATCATTCCTGTAAGTTTTCTTGTAATTGTCCTGTTTATAGTTAAATCCCCCCCTCTCATAATATTGTAAAGCGCTACGGAATCTGTTGGCGCTATATAAATGGCAATAATAATAATGTAGCTCCTCTGAGCCATTGCAGACTAGAACCAAAGCTCTGTGGGTGGTCATGTGACCCTTCCCAGTCACGTGATCTGGCGTGTGTACGTCACCAGGAAGCATTTCTCCCCGGTCATGTGATTTTGTATTTCTTGTAACCAGTAGGCTGGTCTTTTTGGTCACGTGACCCAGTTATGTCCGTAACCAGGAAGCTGGGCTGCATGGTCATGTGACCCAGGTATGGTTGTACCAAGGAGGCTGGGCTGCATGGTCAGCTGACGTCTGTGCAGTGATGGGGGGGGGTGTCTGCTATAGGAAGTCACTGTCACTGCATTGCAGTCTTGGTGTCTTGGCAGCCCATAGCAGTATTCCTCCCATTAACCTGTACTCACCAGCTCATGGGGTAAGATCAACATGACATAAATCTACTGGTATAGCATCACTCTACCTTTAACCATTTATATATCACTGGCATTCACTGTATTCCTCTTATATTTAATCTTCATATGTTAATTTGTGCAACTGAAACCAGTGAATACATGATATTATTCTCAGCAAACAAGACTGGACATCAGTGTGTTAAGGTGGATTACAGATATTTTTTTTTTTTTACGATATTTTTACGATAAATAATAATAATGTTTCCGGGGTATAGATTGCACATGGTCATAGTGTGAGATTTTCTCAAGATCCCATAAAGAAAAACGTATAAATATCACAAACCATTGTGTAAGCTTTTCACAAGATCCCAGTATAAGGACAATAAACTGTCACAAGTGATAATGTGAGCTTTTAGCAAGATCCCCAAAAGAGACTTTAAACTGTCACAAGTTATAATGTAAGCTTTTCAGATGATCAAACAGGAGAACTTAGACTGTCACAAGCCAGGGTGTTAACTTTTCACAAGATTAGACAGAGGAATATGAATACTGTCACAAGCATTTCTTCATTTCCGATTAAATTATCTTCCAAATGCTTCCAGCTATAGTGTGATTCGCCCCTCCTCCTCCCCCCAAGATCCCATAAGAGACTTCAGACTGTCACAAGCAATGATAATGTGAGAATTTCACAAGATTACACAGAAAAGAATTCATACTGACACAAGTCAAAGCGTGAGCTTTTAACTCCCATAAAGAAAAACATCCATTTATCATAATCAAAAAGTATGAGCTTTTAACAAAATTTCATAGAAGAGGTTTAAGTCGCAAGCCTTAGTGTATAAAAGGGGGAGGGGGCAGCGCCTTGGTAAAGTCATCAGATCCATGCTGATATAAAATGTTAGAAAGTGGACAAAAAAAAACCAATATATATATATATATATTGCAGCAAATTAGTATATTGATTGTAGGAAAAAATGGAATTGCACTTACAATGATACTCCTTGGCGGTTTAGTCCCCGCCTGTGGATATGAACTTGGTCCATAAGGGGTAGTCCAGGTATATAGAAATAAAGCAAATAGTCACCCTAGTATGTCAGGTATCTTAGCTTTGCGTTAATATATACAAAGTGCCCACTCTCATTTATTGGAGCCTTCTGATGGCTCCTAGTGCAAAGCGTAGAGTGGAAAGATCCCCACTCTTGAATATATTTAGGTTAAAATCCACACCGTGGTGTATATTAAAAAAATAAAAATTAAATATAGTGCTCTCTGTGTGATGAAATAAAATAAAAGGAGATGTGCTCACTGGCTTAAATCAAAAAGTGTTTTTGGTCAATCTAAAAGGCATAGGTGGAATATTGCCCACCAAAGGAAAATGATGTCCAAATGTCAGTATGATAACAGGAAGTTCCAAGGGTAGTAAAAATACACTTATATATACTTTATTGAGAAATTGTTATACAAACAATAAAAATAGAATGAAGTAACAGACTAACATGTTACAGATGCGTAACAGTCTAACGCATTCCACAAGATAGCCAGCAAAGGCTAACAGAAATGTTTTCAAAGTTTTTGTGTTATCCTTTGCTGGCTATCTTGTGGAATTTGTTCTACTGTAGGCATCGTGGTTCTCAAGGATGAGATTTAGAGGGTGGAAAGCACATACCAATACATTTCGTGAGTTTGGAGATATATATTTTTTATTTTAAGCATTCTTTATTTATGTACAGGCATGCAAGCACAAAAGCTATGTTCAGGAGCGGTGGGACCTGACTGCCATGCTGATCAGTCAGAGTTCTGCAAGAAACAACTGAAAATCTTGCTTTTGGAAGCTTTATCACTTGCAGTAACATAATATTTCTGTCTATAAGTCACCTGGCAGTCTTGATGGCATCTGATTATGCTTTTCTGAGGCAGCTCGACTGATGCTTGGATGATTTTGAGAGAAGCAGACCTGCAGCCTACAAGTGGCTGATTCCTTTACCGGTTATCTGCAGCCTGTGTCTACTAACAGGGTCTGGTTCTTCACCATCTTCCCCTCTCCCTGGTTATCCCAGAAGCAATCAGATTATTATGGCTAGGAACACAGCTCAAAACAAGACAAGTGTGCCCTGTCTTGCCCAAACTGGCAGACGCTGTATTATTACTCGACACCAAGGGCCAGCAGTCTTCTACTCTGGCCAAACTAGACCAGTTGTTTGCACATTATTGGGCCAAGCCAAGCCTCTGACTACAGTTCCTTCAACTAGGAATGATGCCCATGCCTCCGAGTGTCTCTCTCCCCCAGGCAGGGCATATCTATGAGAGGGCACTTACTCATACTTCCTCACGATGCTGTAGGCCTCGTATCCAAGGTCTTGCATGCAAGTGAATGATGGAGATCTCTCTCACTGCTACCTATGTTCCAGAAGGCAGAGGTTAATGCCTTACCCGAAGTCTGGAGTTCACGATCTGCTGCTGTGGATACTGCAACCCGCCAGGCTTTTTGTCTGGACTCCCGCTTGCATACAGACTTCTGGCTGTATGTAGTAATATGGACTTTTGCTCAGCTTTTTTCTTTATAATTTCCTACATTTGACAGGCATCAATTAGGAATCTTCAACCAGTGCATGTGTTATCCTTTATTTCCTTTTCATTAATCCTCTAGCAATGTGTTTTCTTTGTCTTTATTTTATTATATTCTTTTAAAAATGGGCAATCATTTGTAACTTACTAAGACGGATATTGTTATTCTTACATGTTGTATCTTTTACCTCTATATTTGTTATCGACTAATATTTCGACCTTATCTGTAGATTTTCATTGCACGTCCAAAAAAAACCAACATTTTGGTCAGTACAATTTTCTAAAAAGTCATGCAGATTTGCAGATTTTACAGTTTTGAATTAAGAGAATTGATGATTCTATAGAAATTACTTGTTTTGTCAGTGTATTTATAAAATGCTAACATATGCCCTGATTTAATAAGCATTTTTACATAAACTTAAAATTATATATTTTGAAAAATATAATTTTTTATACATTGATTTTTTTTGTATATATGATATTCTATTATATTTTAATAGTTTGGGGGGGAGGGGAAATTAAAAGTTTATCCAAAAATATTCAAAATTTTGAAAAGTTTATCCAAAATATTAAATCGAGGCCATAATCAGGATTAAACATACAGCAGTAGTTCTAACTATTTGTCTTTGTGATTTTGTGCCACTTACTTTGATTGTACTGGCATAGCTATCATATTCGTGCTGCTAATTTCTCTATGGAAATTCCATACAGGAGGAAGCCTTTGGAATGTGACGTATACATGACAAGTTCATGGCAACACACAAGGTGAGGCAGGTTGAGTGAGGTTCATTATTATTAAGACTGTCACATAAAGTACACAGTGACATGAAAATGACTGTAATTACTTTGTAATGATAGCACAATATGAGTGAACTAGATGTAATTAATAGTATTAGAGCGCTCTCTACTGGGTTGAAGGAGAAATAATCTAAGGGACAATTGTTTTACCATTGATATTGAGATCTGAGATGATGCAAAGTTTAAGGGACATTCCAAGCACCAAAAAAACTTAATCTAACTTAAGTTGTTATGGTGCCACAAGGCCCCTAGAGCAACTCTTACCTTGAGAATGGTTAAACCCCAAAGTTGCCTCCAGAGGCGATTTCCACTCCTCCACCGGCGGCATCTGGCTTCAACATTTTCAGATTCAGAAGGCGCGGATTGCCGCTGGGCAGGGGCGCTGGTGATTGGCTGAGAGCGGCCAGCTGAAGGTCTCGGCCAATCAGTGACTCCCTATTCACTAAACTGACTTCTAAAGAAACATGCTTTTCTCAAGCTCAGCCAATCAGCGTTCAATAAATTGAACTTTAATCACTCACAGGGTACTCCTGCAGGGTCTAGCAGGCTATTAACAGAGCAGGAGATAATAAATTCTATATTAAATATACTGTGCAATAAACAAAGTTTAAACAGTAGATCTCACTTTACAGGAAGTGTTTAGGAAGGCTGTGTAAGTCACATGCAGGAAGGTGTGACTAGGGCATAAACAAAGTTATTAAACTCCTAAATGGCAGAAAATTGAGCAGTTAGACTGCAGGGTCATGAGCTATCCATCAAAACTGCTCCATTAAGCTAAAGTTGTTTTGGTGACTATAGTGTCCCTTTAAGTAGAAAAACATAGATTTCTCATGGATACCAACATTTTAATAGAGATGTAAATGATAAACAATATAAGATTGAGACAGCCACTGTGGGAGAATTGTAAGAGCAGTTATCTTTTCTTTGGTTTGTACTTAAGTGTATTTTTGTTTTGTCTGTTTTAGAGGGCAGAGACCTTGATGGATTCGGTGTGTGAAGATATGGAAGAAAAGCCTGAACCATATTTTAGTTTCGGAATCATTGCTGATATTCAGTATGCCGACATAGACAATGGTTACAACTTTATGAAGACCAGGATGAGATATTACAGAAACAGCCTGACTCTCCTAAAAGAAGCCGTTCAGGAGTGGGATTCGGAAAGCACCAAACCTAAATTCATCCTCCAACTTGGTGATATCATTGATGGCTTTAACGTTCCCCAGAAAACGTCCGACACATCGCTTGCTATAATACTGGCAGAAATGGAAAAACTGAAGATCCCTTTCCATCACATTTGGGGGAACCACGAATTCTACAATTTCAAGAGAAAATATTTAATGGAATCTAAACTGAACTCTAAACCATTAGAAGATGAAATTGGTCAATTGACCATAAATGAAGATACCAGCGAGACCAGAAGTGACCAGGAATCTTTTTATGGCTATCATTTTAGTCCTTATCCCGGATTTCGATTCCTCTTAATTGATTGTTATGACCTCAGCGTCATCGGTAGAGATACAATGAGTATCAAATATGGGATGTCGTTAAAACTCCTCAAGGAAAAGAATCCCAATGAGGATTTGAACAGCCCTAGAGGTATGGGATAGTTTTTTAAAAGAAATGGGCAATAGGTTGGAGTAACTGCTCTTTCAGATATTAAATGTCTCTGAATGTAACACATCTCAAAGGGGAACCATCACACATACCAGTTTTTCTAATATTATGTTTACTTGTCCCCTATATTTAGCAAATAAGTGTTTGTGAAGTCTGAAAAATAAAATGAAATGTAACAATTTACACTTCAGTATATACTTAAATCCTGTAACTGGCGCCTCCATCTTGGCTACCTGTCAATCCTCACTTTCTTGCCCGTAATTATAGTTAAAGGAACACTATAGGGTCAGGAACACAAACCTTTATACCTGATCCTATAGTGTTAAAACAACCATCTAGCCCCCCATGCCTCTCCTCTTGCCCCTTAAATATAGTAAAATCTTAATTTTGTTCAGGTCTGCAGCTGTTGGCTCTGCCCCTGATCTGTCTGCTTGGCTGACATCATCAAAAGTGTTGTTCTGAGCCAATCACAATGCTTTCCCATAGGATTGGCTGAGACTTTTAAGGAGGCAGATCAGAGGCAGAGCCAAACACAGCCCTGCCCAACCTGCATCCCCTCATAGAGATACATTTGTCATGGCCCCCGGCTTGCGGCTGCAGATGTTCGCACCCGATCGGTGCGACAACACTGACAGGTTTAAGAGCTTACCTGTTCAGCAGCAAGCCGACCCGCTGGGGCGTCCGTTCCCATTTGTAGCTCTGCCTCCAAAGGTCACACGAACGTGCGTGTGACGTCACGACAGCGAGGCACATGCACGTTCTGGTGTCAGAGGCCAAGCCCTGACCAATCACAGCCCAAGGAGGGATATTTAAACCCCTGAATTTCCCTAGTTCATTGCCCTGTCATGGTTTCTTCTCCTGGTTCCTGAGAGTGCATTTTCTTGTCCTTGTTATTGATATTCCCGGTATTCTGACTTTGGCTATTCCTGACTATTCTGATCCATGGTTTCCCTGACTTGGCTTTCTTATCGATCTTGTGTATTTCTGGCTTCCTTGACCTCGGCTTTCCCTTGACCATGCTCTGTCTTTCAACGTATTAGTCTGGCCATTCTAAGGACCGGTTTACGTTCTGTCTATTTTTCTATTCTATTCAGATGTTATATAGTTTTGCGTGTTGGATCACAGTCGTTGTGACAGCATTGAATCAATACATCTCTATGAGGAAAGTTCAGTGTCTCCATGCAGAGAGTGGAGACACTGAATGCCAGTGCTGCACAGTGCAGCACTGCCCCAAGAAGCACGTCTAGTAACCATCTGAGCATAGAAACATAGAATGTGACGGCAGATAAGAACCATTCGGCCCATCTAGAGCAGTGGCCAGTGGGGGTATTCCTAGGCAGTAATGTAAACACTGCATTTTCTCTTAAAAAAGCCTGAAGGGAATGATTCTACTCACCAGAACAAATACAATAAGCAGTGGAATGGAAGAGTTTAAACAGAATATTTCTGCTTTCCTCCTCATTTACATCATCTGCCTTGGCTGTGCCTGGATTGAACTGCATTGTGATGTAACTTGCTAAATATATTAATATACATTTAAAATAAAACAGAGATTCATAAGAAAAAAAAAGTTGGCCTATGGACGTGAGTTTAGAAGGAAATTTCTTTCAGGGTTATTCATTAAACTTCACGCTTTGCTGACATACGGGAGTGTCCACTTGGGTATTTGGGAGAAATACAGCCTTTATTTTTGTCAAAACACAATGTAGCCCCGGTGCTACTTTTTCTATAGTTTTTTTTTTTTTTTTACATGAAATCATACATTTACCATGCTTCTCATTGTAAAGGGGAGTTTTATATTTCATATTTAGTGTGGATTTATTTTGTTTTTATGCTTTTCTCTGTTATAGGACTAGAAGAAGAGCAGTTTGTACAATTTAATGGCGGCGTCAGTGGGGCTCAGTTAAACTGGATCAATAGCGTGCTTGCATCTTCAGATGAACAAGACGAGAAAGTGGTGGTCATCGGTATGTAGGGGTTTAAGTTTAGAATATCTCAATGGACATGTATTTTATAGATTGCTCCTTTTTTATTATATTGATGCAAATGGCTGACATTTTCTGAAAATAGATTTTGTTTACTGCCACTCCTAAACCCGTTTTGTTTTGCTCTTTAAAGGGACACTTTAGTTACCAGAATTACTACAGCTTATTGTATTTGTTCTGGTGAGTAGAATCATTCACGTCAGGCTCTTTGCAGTAAACACTGTATGTTCAGACAAAACATTTACATTACAGCCCATGGATATCTCCACTAGCCACTCCTTAGATGGCTTCCTAGGGCAGTGCTGCACACTGTGCAGTACTGCCATTCAGTGTATCCACTCTCTGCATGCAGACACTGAGCTTTCCTTAAAGAGATGCATTGATTCAATGTATTTCTACGAGGAGATGTTGATTGGCCAGGGCTTTGTTTGATTTGTGCTGGCTCTGCCCCTGATCTGCCTCCTTTACAGTCTCAGCCAATCCTATATGAAAGCATTGTGATTGGCTCAGACCACCAGATCTGATGATGTCATCAGACAGCAGGCAGTTCAAAAGCAGCAGCTTCAGACTTTAATACAAGTAAGATTTTACTACATTTAGGGAGGCAAAAGGGACCAGGGGGGCTAGATGGTGGCCCTTTAATATGAAATGAACTTTGCAATCTACTGATACAATATATAGGAGCTCCAGTCTACAACAAAACATGTCTACATTGTAGTTTGCTGGCTGTGCCTTACTTGTATTAGACTGTAGTGTAGATAGAAACTTTAGCCTCTCTAAATATACCCATTCTGTGTGCTTCTTGTTCAATGTCAATAGAAGCTAATTACTACAACATTATAGTCGCTTTTTCTGCTTGTCACATGACTGATTGGAGCTGTGAATTGAAACAAACTTATGTAATACTTTTGACACTTCTGTTTACGTATATTATAATACCATTACTTTATTTAACTCTTTTTTCCCCCCCGTACAGGTCACCTCCCCATCCATCTAGACTCCACAGATGCTATTTGTTTGGCCTGGAATTACAAGGAGATTTTGTCAGCGTTACAATCCCACCCCTGCGTAATTGGATATTTTGCAGGACACGACCATGACGGAGGGTACTCTGTGGATGCTAGCGGAATACACCATATAACTTTCAAAGGGGTTATAGAAACACCTCCCGAGAATCAGGCCTTTGGGACGATGTATATGTACGAAGATAAAATGGTTTTAAAAGGACGAGGTCTGGTTTTAAGCAAAACTTTACATTATAGAAATGGCAGAAAGGAGGAACCTGTGCATTAATTTTATTTGTAGTTAATTGAGTGAATTCTTGACAATCCATTTATAGAAACAGAGAATTACAGAAACTTGTAGGTTTATACAGGTACTAACAGACATGAGGCAGGGCTGCTTTCTGGAACTATCGTATTATAACTCTAACACGTTAAACAGCAAAGGTTATACATACACACAAACCTGAACAGAAAGACGTTATTGCTGTAGAAGCCATAACAAGAGATGCAAGTCATCACATGTTCTGGCTCAAAGAGCTCTCTCCAAGAATGTCTTGAGTGTAATTAAAATAATTTAAACGTCTGTTATTCATAGAGCTGACTCCGTCCCCTTACTCCCAGAATCCTTTGAGGGTGGGGGGTGAGCCAAGAGCCAAAAATTGCAGCGAATTAACTATGCGTGTATCTGGATTATTTTGTTTTATTAAACACAATCTCAAGAATTTTATTTACAAATGAAATTACTTTTTTGTCATTCTGGCAATGATCCTAAAAAATGTTTTTTTTTATACATAGATCTCATACAGTGCAACTTTTGTAGGAACATTGCTGGTTAAGTGTTAATGTATTGTCACGGTACCTGTGGCGTCAGGACTTTTGTTGTTCTTGCCCTCTGATATATTAATTCACACCTTTTAAAATTGTATTTATATCGACTCATTTCACTCCTTTACTGCCTCTTTTTCCAGACATGTAACGTAACAGCGCCAGTTTACATTCAGCATTATAACCCTATCGTATAAACCAGGGAATGACAAATAACACTCAAAATATTACTTAGTTAATTAATTTTTAAGGTGTATTGTCATAATGTAGGATAACTAATTGGGATTGTATTAATTACCTTTTTATCTTGTCTGCTAGAAAAGAATAGGGTTAGGTTAAAGAATCACGCAGAGACTGCCCTCTGTAACCGAACAAATTTAGTTCATGTTACATAGAGAAATTTACCTCTTGGGTGTCCAGCCTTGGCCCTTCATTAGCTATTTAACTCTATTTCTCTGCTCATAGTATATGCAGTTATTTTAGTTGTCAAAAAGATTCAGACATCATTGTCACCAAAAATATCTTAAATGTTTTTACAGCGATGTGTCTAATAAAAGAGGGAATTCCTTTGTAGTTTTTATAGATTGGCAGGATTAATATTCACTAAAGTGAGAATCGTCATATATTCAAAGTGAATTTCTAATTTTAGACCAAAGTAGCCGAGCTAGAAGCATATGTGACTTGGAGAATTTTTTCAGTTTAGTTATTTTGGCCTTAAATTCACTTTGCATTTCCTACAGTGCTTGCCTCTGGGGCCAGCCAAGTCGGTTTCACATGCAGCACAGATCATGTATTACAAATAAGGGGTTATTCACTAAATAGGGAATTGTGGAGAGATTTCACAGGCAATGCAGATCACTTTAGCGTATAACCATGAGATAAATGTGTAAATTACAGGTATAATGACCCAGCAGGGGACATGAGAAGCAGTCTTTGATCAATGATTGTGAATATTGATAGTAATTTTGGTATTTATTGAATAAACCTTCTACTGTTTACAAGGGTGAGAGTGGTGGAGCACCCCAGAAAAGTTGGGGTGAAAAGGATGGAGTGTGTAGAAGTCAGTGGGTCTTAAAGGACCACTCTAGGCACCCAGACCACTTCAGCTTAATTAAGTGGTCTGGGTGCCAGGTCCCTCTAGGATTAACCCTTTTTTTTATAAACATAGCAGTTTCAGAGAAACTGCTATGTTTATAAATGGGTTAATCGAGCCTCTAAAGCCTCTAGTGGCTGTCTCATTGACAGCCGCTAGAGGCGTTTGCGTTCTTCTCACTGTTTAAATCACAGTGAGAAGACGCCAGCGTCCATAGGAAAGCATTATGAATGCTTTCCTATGAGACAGGCTGAATGCGCGCGCAGCTCCTGCCGCGAATGTGCATTCAGCCGAAGATTAGGATTGGAGGAGGAGAGCTTCCCGCCCGGCGCTGGAAAAAAGGTAAGTTTAACCCCTTTCCTTGCCATCCAGCCCGGCGGGAGGGGGACCTGACGGTGGGGGCACCCTCAGGGCACTATAGTGCCAGGAAAACGAGTATGTTTTCCTGGCACTATAGTGGTCCTTTAATTTGAGTTATCATATACTTGAGCAATACCTTATCTGTTGTAATCTGTATGTCGATTACTTGTCAAATATCCCAATTGTATAATTGTAAAGTGCTGCAGAATAGGTTGGTGGGTATAAGAATGTTAACAACAGTAAATACATATAGACTGTAAGAGACAGATACAGTATATTTCACAATACTATTGTCATTGTTCTCTTTCCTCATTTGCAAACTGCAGTTTGGATTTGGTACCACTAGATGGTAGGCATTAATTGTGACTTGTAAAATGCTGAATACCACGACCACTGCCCAGAAGTTGCATAAGTAGCTGTATTTGTTCAGTAATGCAAAAACAAAATGACAAGAGTATTGGGGTATTGTTCCACCTGTTTTATTGTGTTAATATAGTTCTAAAATGGCAAGTTTGAGGAGAACCCACTTGATAATCTCCTAACAAATCAGAGTTCCAAAATGTTCCTAGTTGAAGAAAAGTGGTATTTATAAGGAGCAGTAAAACCTAATGCAGTTGGTCAGCCAAGGATCTGTAAATAAGGCTTAAATCCCAAGAGGTATAATGGCTATCTTTAGCCCTTCACTGCATGACCCCCATCATACAGCTTTTAAAAAGTAGTCTAGCTCACCGGTGTCAACACAAGGCTAGTATTGCATATAAACATACACACAGGGTTATTCAATAAAGGCAAAACTGAAAGTGAATTTCAAATTTAAAGGGATACTATTACAAAGCTGTATTCCTGGCACTATCGTTCCCCCTGCCTTACACTTCCTTGTGCCGCTCCGCCCAGGTGAATAAAGGGTTAAAAATCATTTATTTACTACCTGATCCCAGCGCCAATGTCCCTTGGCATTGGGTCGATTCTCCGCCCCCTCCTTCTTCCCGGAATGAGCGGGCACTAATGCGCATGCCCGGCAAACGCCCTGCCCGCATTAGACCTCCCCATAGGAAAGCATTATATCAATGCTTTCTTATGGGGAAAAATCTGACGCTGGAAGTCCTTTATGCAGAGTGTGAGGATTTCCAGCTTCAGATACCGTGGTATCTTAACCCAGTCCTCAAGTACCCCCAACCAGTCCAGGATTTAGAAATGACCCTGTTGTGTGTAAAGTGTTTTTCTTTCTTTTTTTCTAAAAACACCGTAGACAGAAATGGGTGATCCCTAAATCCTGTACTGTTATGGGGTACTTGAGGACTGGGTTGGGAACCACTAGTCTAGATGATAGTTTCATGTGTCTACCCATGAATCCTTACTTGCAGTGTAAATGAACACGTTATGCTCAAGGAATCTATGGGAAATTAGGTAGGTTAACTCATTAGTGTAGTTGTGCTCGGCAATGGTCTGCTGACCTTGCTGTACCTAGAGTTGAGCAATTTCCTTAGTCATAACCAACATTTTGTAGGATTATTTCACGGTTCAACAATGCAGTCTGCCAGGAATCAGCCTCATAGATTTCTATTAAAGATTAAACAGCCCGTAGGTGTTTTTTTTATTTCAATGTTCGTCTAACGTAGGCAAGCTTTCAAAAGCTGCCTTACACAATGCTTAACCCCTTAAGGACCAAACTTCTGGAATAAAAGGGAATCGTGACATGTCACACATGTCATGTGTCCTTAAGGGGTGGTGTGGGAAGGGGGGATAGAGGAAAAATTGAACCATTTTGACAATAGTTTTTACATCTCTAGTGGAATGCATATACACCATAACAACCGAGCTGTGAATATGCTGATAGCAGCTGCAGTATGGCTCCTTGAGTAGTATCACTCACTCTGTGTAATGAATGAAACTGTTACTGGAGGATAAACTACATATCCTATAAATTACTGTTCAATAAGAAAAAAAATAAACATAGACTAGAATGAATGTCACTTGAGTAAACTAAATGCAACAGTTTTAGGATTTTAAAGAAATATACCAAGTACTATAACCAGTACAGCCCACTGTAGTGATTATGGTGTCGGTAGTCTTTTTAGCACGGTTTGACAACTTACCTGTATGTCTTCCGAGCACCCACTCTGTAATGGCTGCATCTGTTGTTCACCAGCAGAGAAGCCATATGTATCTGCGTAGAACAAAGCAAGGGCCATAGTTATGATCCGAGAACATCAGCAGAGCACTCACAGCTAGTGAGCACAGTCCTCCATTGGACGACTTTGCTTTCAAGAGGAAGGATGGAAAACGGACACCGGTTAGGCCCAGGTAAGTCATCCAATAGATCCAGAGTGATGTAATAGATACACAGTGTGATCCAATAGATCCAGAGTGATGTAATAGATACACAGTGTAATCCAATAGATCCAGAGTGATGTAATAGATACAGTGTGATCCAATGTGATGTCATAGATACAGTGTGATTCAATGGATCTAGAGTGATGTAATAGATACACAGTGTGATCCAAAGGATCCAGAGTGATGTAATAGATACACAATGTGATCCAATGTGGTGTCATAGATACACAGTGTGATTCAATGTATCCAGAGTGATGTAATAGATACAGTGTGATCCAATAGATCCAGAGTGATGTAATAGATACACAGTGTGATCCAATGTGATGTCATAGATACACTGTGATTCAATGGATCCAGTGTGATGTAATAGATACACAGTGTGATCCAATGTGATGTAATAGGTACACAGTGTGATTCAATGGAACCAGAGTGATGTAATAGATACACAGTGTGATCCAATGTGGTGTCATAGATACAGTGTGATCAATGTGTGATGTAATAGATACACAGTGTGATCCAAAGGATACAGAGTGATGTAATAGATACACAGTGTGATTCAATAGATCCAGAGTGATGTTATAGATACACAGTGTGATTCAATATCCAAAATGATGTAATAGATACAGTGTGATCCAATGAATCCAGAGTGATGTAATAGATACACAGTGTGATCCAAAGGATACAGAGTGATGTAATAGATACACAGTGTGATTCAATAGATCCAGAGTGATGTTATAGATACACAGTGTGATTCAATATCCAAAATGATGTAATAGATACAGTGTGATCCAATGAATCCAGAGTGATGTAATAGATACACAGTGTGATCCAAAGGATACAGAGTGATGTAATAGATACACAATGTGATCCAATGTGGTGTCATAGATACACAGTGTGATTCAATGGATCCAGAGTGATGTAATAGATACACAGTGTGATCCAATAGATCCAGAGTGATGTAATAGATACACAGTGTGATCCAATGTGATGTCATAGATACACTGTGATTCAATGGATCCAGAGTGATGTAATAGATACACAGTGTGATCCAATGTGATGTAATAGATACACAGTGTGATTCAATGGATCCAGAGTGATGTAATAGATATACAGTGTGATCCAATGGATCCAGAGTGATGTAATAGATACACAGTATGATTCAATAGATCCAGAGTGATGGTGTAGATACACAGTGTGATCCAATGGCGTGTCATAGATACACAGTGTGATTCAATGGATCCAGAGTGATGTAATAGATACACAGTGTGATCCAATAGATCCAGAGTGATGTAATAGATACAGTGTGATCCCATGTGATGTCATAGGTACACTGTGATTCAATTGATCCAGCGTGATTTAATACACAGTGTGATCCAATGTGATGTAATAGATACACAGTGTGATTCAATGGATCCAGAGTGATGTAATAGATACACAGTGTGATCGAATGTGATGTAATAGATACACCGTGTGATTCAATGGATCCAGAGTGATGTAATAGATACACAATGTGATCCAATAGATCCAGAGTGATGTAATAGATACACAATGTGATCCAGTAGATCCAGGGTGATGTAAAAGATACAATGTGATCCAATAGACCCAGAGTTATGTAAAAGATACACAGTGTGATCCAATAGATACAGAGTGATGCAATAGATGCACAGTGTGATCCAATAGATCCAGAGTGATGTAATAGATACACAGTGTGATCCAATGGATCCAGAGTGATGTTATAGATACACAGTGTGATCCAATAGATCCAGAGTGATGTAATAGATACACAGTGTGATCCAATAGATCCAGAGTGATGTAATAGATACACAGTGTGATCCAATAGATCCAGAGTGATGTAATAGATACACAATGGGATCCAATAGATCCAGAGTGATGTGATAGATACACAGTGGGATCCAATAGATCCAGAGTGATGTAATAGATACACAGTGGGATCCAATAGATCCAGAGTGATGTAATAGATGCACAGTGTGATCCAATAGATCCAGAGTGATGTAATAGATGCACAGTGTGATCCAATAGATCCAGAGTGATGTGACAGATGCACAGTGGGATCCAATAGATCCAGAGTGATGTAACAGATACACAGTGGGATCCAATAGATCCAGAGTGATGTAATAGATGCACAGTGTAATCCAATGGATCCAGAGTGATGTAATAGATGCACAGTGTGATCCAATGGATCCAGAGTGATGTAATAGATACACAGTGTGATCCAATAGATCCAGAGTGATGTAATAGATACAAAGTGTGATCCAATAGACCCATAGCAATGTAATAGATACACAGTGTGATACAATGGATCCAGAGTGATGTAATAGATACACAGTGTGATCCAATAGACCCAGAGCGATGTAATAAGAACACAGTGTGATACAATAGACCCATAGCAATGTAATAGATACACAGTGTGATACAATGGATCCAGAGTTTTGTAATAGATACACAATGTGATTCAATGGATCCAGAGTGATGTAATAGATACACAGTGTGATACAACAGATTTAGAGTGATGTAATAGATACAGTGTGATGCATTAGACCCAGAGTGATGTAATAAGAACACAGTGTGAATCAATGAATTCAAAACAATGTAATAGATACACAGTGTGATCCAATAGATCCAGAGTGATTCAATAAATACAATGTTATCCACTGGATCCAGAGATATTTAATAGAAACACTGTGATTCAATGGATCCAAAATGGTGTAATAGATGCACAGTGTGACCCAATAAATCCAGATTGATGTAATACATTCACAGTGTGATCCAATAGATCCAGTGTGATGTAATAGATATCTAGCGGAGCTCCCTGTTCCCTGGCTGGGTAGCTACGCCAAGCACCGCTTCCTATCTGGAACAGGGAAAAACCTAAGCGCTTCTTCCCCAGTCGCTGTGGCTTGACTGGGGTCCTCCTGGAGCTTATCCGTCCTGGAGCAGGATAGGGGACTTGCTCTATTTACTCCCAGGGACTGGACTACACACAGTCCTGGGAGCTCTAGTCCTTACAAGGACTTTCCCTGTCAAACCCTCCACGGCATGGAACAATGTGCTAAGCAGTGATTATAGCACTTCCCCTCCCAGTAACTACATGACACATAGTTCTGGGAGTACAACTGGTTTAATGCATCCAAACACAGCCTTTTTATACACAGACCCCAGCAGGGGTTCTGCATTGTATTCACCACAAGCCCTTTCCAGGAATCTCTGGGCCTGGCAGATAATTGCATTAAAGACCGGTAAGCTAATTATCTCCCAGGAACAAAGAGGCAAACAAAAATATAAAACATAAAAATACCCCAAAACATAATAAAAACATAAAATGACCCCACAAATAATACTTTGTTAAATAGCCCTGATCTGAGCTCCCACGTTCTCCAAATAGCTCTCAGATCCATGCAGTCAGGGCCAGGTTAAGAGCCCAGTGGGCCTGGTGCTGACCATTATGAGGGGCCTAACTACAAAATCTTATCGACCAAAAACACTAAAACAGTCATACCTCTCAGGCATTATGTATTTGGTGGAGATCCGCGGCACGCCTATGGATTGAGACCGGCAGGGGAGATCTCAGGATCTCCCCTGTTGGCTCATGCAGTGCTGGCGCTCCATGGGCCGGTGGGGAGATCAAAGTTCTCCCTCACTGGCCCACAGCAGCATGGAGGGAGGCAGGAGAGGACCCGGGGAGCGCTAGCCAGCAGCTCTGCCGGGTTCCTCTCCCGAGATCTGAGCGTTCCCGCGTCAACGTTTAGATCTCGCGAGAGTGAACTCTAGCCACGAAGGCTAGAGTTCATTCTCCACTGGACCACCATGGATGGCAGAAGCACGGGTGTAAGTGTGTGTTAGTGTTAGAGTGTGTGTGTGTTACAGTGTGTGTGTTAGTGTGTGTTAGAGTGTGTGTTAGTGTGTGTGTTAGTGTTAGAGTGTGTGTTAGTATTAGTGTGTGTTAGTGTGTGTGTTAGTGTGTGTGTTAGTGTGTTAGTGTTACAGTGTGTGTGGTGTTTGTGTTAGAGTGTGTGTGTGTTAGTGTGTTAGAGTGTGTTAGTGTGTGTGTGTTAGAGTGTGTGTGTTAGAGTGTGTGTGTTAGTGTTAGTGTGTCAGTGAGTGTGTTAATGTGTGTGTCTGTTACTGAGTGTTAGTTTGTGTGCGTCTGTTAGTGAGTGTGTGTTTTGTGAGTGTGTGTTTTGTAAGTGAGTGTGTATGTGTCTGTCTGTCAGTGAGTGTGTTTCTGTCAGTAAATGTGTGTGTTAGCTAGTGTGTATGTGTCTGTTCGTGAGAGTGTGTGTGTCTGTCTTAAGAGCCACACGCGCATTCAAACCGCAAAGCATTACTCAATGCTTTCCTATGGACGTTCAGCGTCTTCTCACTGTGATTTTCACAGTGAGAATCGCTGAAGCTCCTCTAACGGCTGTCAATGAGACAGCCACTATAGGCTGGATTAACCCTCAGTGAAACATAGCAGTTTCTCTGAAACTGCTATGTTTTCAGCTGCATGGTTAAAACTAGAGGGACCTGGCACCCAGACCACTTCATTGAGCTGATGTGATCTAGGTGTCTGTAGTGGTCCTTTAAGTGTATGTGTATCTGCATGCACTGGCGTATATACCGCGGTTGCAGCCCTGCGACCAGGTGCCCGCCGCCATGTGTTGCGGCCCCAGCCCGCGCAGAGTAAGCGCGCGGGGGGGAGAGGGGGCCCACGGATCAGTTTTCGCACCGGGGCCCCATGGGTTGTATGTACGCCACTGCATACATACATACATATACACGTGGCGTGTGTTTGTGCTTTAGGGTGCCAATAGTGGAGATGTTGCCAGAGGGAAATTCTTAAGATTCGGCTATAAGAAAACTCAGATTCTCTTAAAATATGCTAATATCCAGGGTGATGTAATAGCTGTAAATTGAGACAAAGTAGGGACTTGGCTAAGTAGAGAATTGTCTGTCTCCTCCTTAGTCCGCACTCAAGGCCGGCCTTAGGGGTGTGCGAGCTTTGCGGCCGCACAGGGCGCCATGGACCAGGGGGCGCCATGTGACTGACACAGCTCGTACATGGCCGGGTGACAGGAGTGCAGGAGAGCTAAATCAGGTACCCGGGTGGAGGATTTCATTCATCTCCACCCGGGTCTATAATGAAAAAAAAAAAAAAATCGAGCCAGTGGGGACGGGGCTTATCACAAGGCAGAGGCGGTGCTAATACCTAACCAAAGCCCTTGGTAACTGCTGCACAGGAAGAAGGAAGGTGTCCCTGCTTCCCCATCAACCAACTGCATCCACTCCCCCTTCCAGCCATAATGGAAAGAGGTAAGTCTGTGTGTGTGTGTGTGACTGCCTGTGTGTGATTGTTTGTCTGTGTGACTTTCTGCCTGCCTGTGAGTGTGTCTGCCAGCCTGTGTGTGTGTGACTGCCTGCCTGTGTGACTGTCTATCTGTGTGACTGCCTGCCTGTGTGTGTGACTGTCTGTCTGACTGTCGGGATCCCGCGGGCGGCTGCGAGGGGAGGCTGCACTCCGCTCGCAGTACTCACCCTCCAGCCGTCCGCGGTCCCCTCCTCCTCGTGGGTCCGGCGAGCGGCATCCTTCCAGCCTCGGATGCCGCCCGCCGTTCCCTCCACGTCCCCCAGCGGCAGCATACATGACGCTGCACGCTGGGAGATCGCCCAGGTTTATACACGCCGGGGTCAGTCACCTGACCCGGCATTAAAGGCACAGTGCCTTAATCACAGTGGGAGGTCTAGATATCTCCCGCGTGTGATTGTTAATTCTGATTGGAAATTATCCAATCAGAATTAACCTTATGGTTTAAATACTTACCTTTCCTGTTCCTCCCTGCCCTGTTGTGGTCTTTGCTTTCTAGTATTGCTACTTACCTTGTGCTTCTGGTTACGTACTTTCTGGCTTGTTTATCTGACTCTGTGACTTTCTCCTAACCTTTGACCTCGGCTTGTTTCACGTTATTCTGTCTTCTGGTTCCCCTTACTCGGCTTGTCTCCTGACTATTCTGTGTGTGCTTAGCCCGGCCACTCTAAGGTCCGGTACGGCACCTTTTCTGTGTGTGTGTGTGTGTGCCAGCGTGTTGGGTTCCCCGAATCGTGACATTACAACAGGGCCATAATGGAACCTGCTTACATACCACAGCTCCTAGTTAATCAAGAGGCTAGAATGGATGGCTTGGACCACCGTATGGATCAGTTTGCTCAAGCTCTGCAAACCATACCGGCTCGTACTGCACACTTGCAACCTGCCGTTCAGGAGGCTGCTGCTGCTGTGCCCGAACCCATTCCCACTCCAGTACCTGTTCCCGCTCATGTAGTTCACATGACGCCACCACAGCGCTACAGCGGTGACCCAGCATTGTGTCGTGGTTTCCTCAACCAAATTGACATCCATTTGGTGATGAATCCACATTCCTATCCCACTGACAGATCTAAAATTGCCTTTTTGATAAACCATTTGTCCGGGAGAGCTTTAGCATGGGCCAACCCCATTTGGGAAAATACGTCTCCTATGTCATTTGCAGATTTTCTGACAGCTTTCAGACGCACGTTTGATCAACCCGGTAGGGTTGCTTCTGCTGGCAAGGCTCTGCTTAGGGTCCGACAGGGTAACAGATCTGTAGCAGATTACACTATCGAATTCCGTACTCTAGCAGCTGAAGTGGTTTGGAATAATGACGCCCTCGTAACAGCCTTTCAGGAGGGTCTGGCCGCTTATATACTGGATGAAATAGCATCCAGGGAATTGCCTGCTCTTCTAGATGATGTTATAGACTATGTGATTCCTATCGATAACCGTATTAGAGAGAGGCGTAGCCAAAGACGTTTGGATACACGGGTGTTACCTGCTCTACCCAGTACTTCACTGCTAGCGTTACCCGCTCCTAGGCAACCATCCCCTGAGCCCATGCAGTTGGGTGCTACGGGGTTAACTGAGGCCGAAAGAGCGTACCGTAGAAGGGAGGGCTTATGCCTTTATTGTGGGAAGAGGGGGCATCACTGTAAAGCCTGCCCTAAAGTACAGGGAAACTGCAGCACCTAAGGCCTAGGGAGGGGTCGGCCTCGGGTGTTATGACTTTGTCCCCTCATATGTCCATCTCCAGACCGTTTATTACGGTTTCTCTTTTGGTCAATAAAACCACTATAACAACCAAAGCCCTGATCGATTCGGGTGCGGCAGACAACCTTATGGATGAGACCTTTGCCAAAACCGCAGCCCTGAATTTGATCCGAAAGGAGACACCCTTGGCCGTTGAGGCCATAGATGGTAGACCACTGGAGAAACCTCTGGTGACTCATGAAACCCAGGAAATAGTTATGTCTGTGGGTGTTTTGCACAAGGAGAAGTTAACCTTCCAAATAATTGATTCCCCTACAGCCTCCATCGTTCTGGGTTTTCCCTGGTTAGTTAAACACAACCCTGTTCTTGATTGGGGTTGTTTAGATATACTCTCCTGGGGGGAATCTTGTCAACGAGACTGTATGGCTCATGTACGTCCTGTTTGTTTACTTAACGTGCCCACGGCTAAACCACTCTCGGTTTCTGTTCCTTCTGTTTATGCAGACCTTGCCTTGGTTTTTGAAAAGAGGGAGGCAGATAAGCTACCTCCACATCGTGAGTATGATTGTGCCATAAACCTCTTACCGGGTACTATGCCTCCTAGGGGAAAGGTCTACCCTCTTTCTGAAAAAGAGAACCAGATCATGGAGGAGTACATACCGGAATCCCTAAGAAAAGGTTTTATTAGAAGGTCCTCCTCTCCTGCTGGTGCTGGTTTCTTTTTTGTGGCTAAGAAGGAGGGCGATTTGAGGCCATGTATAGACTACAGGGGTCTGAACAATATAACGGTTAAAAACGCCTACCCTATCCCCCTCATCACTGAGTTGTTTGATCGTGTTAAAGGTTCTAAATTCTTCACCAAATTAGACCTCAGGGGGGCTTATAACCTTGTCCGTATAAAGGAGAATGACGAGTGGAAGACAGCGTTCAACACACGCAGTGGGCATTACGAATATCTGGTCATGCCTTTTGGACTGTGTAATGCTCCTGCCGTGTTTCAGGACCTCATAAATGATGTCCTTAGGGATCTATTGCATGTCTGTGCTGTGGTGTACCTTGACGACATACTTGTGTATTCTCCTGATTTGAAGTCACACCATAACCATGTTAGGATGGTGCTCAAAAGGCTATTGCAGAACGGACTCTACTGTAAGTTAGAAAAATGTTTATTCGATCAGACCTCTGTGCAATTCCTAGGATATATCATTACTGAACAGGGTTTCAGTATGGATCCTGCTAAATTGGAAGCTATACTGTCCTGGCCACTTCCCCAAGGACTGAAGGCTATCCAGCGTTTTATAGGATTTGCCAACTATTATAGGAAATTTATAAAAAACTTTTCACCACTTATCTCTCCTATAACGAAGCTGACAAAAAAAGGTCTACACCCTAGGGTTTGGACTCCTGAAGCCCTTAAGGCCTTCAAAACCCTCAAGAAGGCATTTGCCTCTGCTCCAGTGCTGCACCACCCTGATCCTTCTCTTCCCTTTTTTATGGAAGTAGACGCTTCAGAGTCAGGTGTGGGAGCCGTACTGTCACAGAGGTTGTAGTATGACAAACCCCTCCATCCCTGTTGTTATTTTTCTAAAAGGTTGTCTGATTCAGAGAAGAATTACGATGTTGGGAACAGGGAACTATTAGCTATTGTGTTAGCTTTTAAGGAATGGAGGTACTTATTAGAGGGTTCTAGACACAAAATTATGGTTATAACAGATCATAAGAACCTATCCTATATAACTGATGCTAGAAGGTTATCTGCCCGGCAGGCTAGATGGTCTCTATTTCTCTCACGCTTCCAATATGTTATTACCTGTAGACCTGGTTGCCGTAATGCCAAAGCTGACGCTATCTCTCGGCAGCATGAACCAGTAGAATTTGTTAACCCGACTCCTGAACCTATTGTACCTGCGTCTCAGATAATAGCTGCTACCCGTTTTGTTGTTTCTTCACCTTTCCTTGATAGTATTAAGACATACCAAACCCAGGCACCCCCTGAGACGCCGGTTGGTAAACTATACGTTGAAGCAAATGACAGAAAAAAGTTGTTAACTTTATTTCACACAGCCAAAACTGCTGGTCATCCGGGGGTTACCAAAACCTACAAGGGCCTCCTTCAACAGTTCTGGTGGCCTTCACTCAAGCGAGACGTAGTGGATTTTGTTCAGGCTTGTCAGGTCTGCACGCAGTGTAAGTCCCTTAATGTGAGACCCCAGGGTTTTCTGATGCCTCTATCTATACCCAAGAAACCATGGACCCACTTATCCATGGATTTCATTGTAGATCTGCCTCTTTCAGATGGTCAGACGGTGATACTGACTGTGACGGATAGGTTCTCTAAAATGGCGCACTTTATTCCGCTTAAGAAACTGCCTTCTGCGGTTCAGTTAGCTCAGGTGTTTGCCAAAGAAGTGTTCCGATTGCATGGGGTACCTCAGGATATCGTATCTGACAGGGGTCCTCAATTTGTCTCTCGGTTCTGGAGGGGCTTTTGTGCTGAGATGGGGGTCTCCTTGTCGTTCTCTTCCTCCTATCACCCGCAATCTAATGGTGCGGCCGAACGTGCTAATCAGTCTGTGGAATTGTATTTGCGCTGCTTCACTAATGCGCACCAGGATGACTGGTCTCGCCTTCTTCCGTGGGCTGAATTTGCCAGGAATACGGTGTCTCATTCGTCTACTGGCTTAAGTCCTTTTGAGGTTGCTTATGGGTTTCGTCCTTCTGTCCTTCCCGGTGCGTTCTCCGACAAGGGAATGCCCGCCTTGGACCAGCACCTCGCCTCTTTGCGGAAGACGTGGGATCAGGTCCATGTTGCGCTGTCTCGTTCAGCAGCTGCTCAGAAAAAGTTTGCTGATCGCCGTAGGGTTGCGGCCCCTTCTTATGTTCCGGGTGATAGGGTATGGTTGTCCTCCAGGAACCTCCGTCTCAAGGTTCCCTCGATGAAATTTGCCCCCAGGTTTCTTGGTCCCTTCAAGGTGTTACGTAGGGTTAACCCCGTTTCCTACTCCCTTGATCTGCCTCCTTCCATGCGTGTCCCGAACACGTTTCACGTCTCGCTTTTGAAGCCCTTGCTGTGTAACCGGTTCTCTCGTCCCCTCGGGCGGCCCGTTTCCCCTCGCGCTGTCTCTGACGACGTGTACGAGGTGGCTGCCCTTCTCGACTCTCGTGTTTCTAGGGGTCGGCTGCAATATTTGGTGGACTGGAAGGGGTACGGCCCTGAGGAGCGGTCCTGGGTTTCGAGCTCTGATGTGCACGCTCCCTCTTTGGTCCGCTCCTTTCATGCCCGCTTTCCTTTGAAGCCTTCCGCTTCCCGCCCTCCGGGCGGTCTTCGAGGGGGGGGTAATGTCGGGATCCCGCGGGCGGCTGCGAGGGGAGGCTGCACTCCGCTCGCGGTACTCACCCTCCAGCCGTCCGCGGTCCCCTCCTCCTCGTGGGTCCGGCGAGCGGCATCCTTCCAGCCTCGGATGCCGCCCGCCGTTCCCTCCACGTCCCCCAGCGGCAGCATACATGACGCTGCACGCTGGGAGACCGCCCAGGTTTATACACGCCGGGGTCAGTCACCTGACCCGGCATTAAAGGCACAGTGCCTTAATCACAGTGGGAGGTCTAGATATCTCCCACGTGTGATTGTTAATTCTGATTGGAAATTATCCTTATGGTTTAAATACTTACCTTTCCTGTTCCTCCCTGCCCTGTTGTGGTCTTTGCTTTCTAGTATTGCTACTTACCTTGTGCTTCTGGTTACGTACTCTCTGGCTTGTTTATCTGACTCTGTGACTTTCTCCTACCCTTTGACCTCGGCTTGTTTCACGTTATTCTGTCTTCTGGTTCCCCTTACTCGGCTTGTCTCCTGACTATTCTGTGTGTGCTTAGCCCGGCCACTCTAAGGTCCGGTACGGCACCTTTTCTGTGTGTGTGTGTGTGCCAGCGTGTTGGGTTCCCCGAAACGTGACATTGACTGCCTGTGTGTGACTGTTTGCCTGTGTGTGTGACTGCATGCCTGTGTGTGTGACTGTCTGCCTGAGTGTGTGTGTGTGACTGTCTGTGTGTGTGACTGCCTCCCTGCGTGTGTGAGACTGTCTGTCTGTGTAACTGTCTGCCTGCGTGTATGTGTGACTCCAATTGTGTGTGTCGCTGTAGCTGTGTTGTTGTGTGTGCCTGTATGTGTGACTATCTGCCTTTAACTGAGTGTGTGTGTGTCTATCAGCGTGCGTGAGATTCTGCATGCCTGTAACCAAGTGTGTATCACTGTCTGACTGTAACTGTGTGTGACTGTGTGCCTGTAATTGTTTGTGATTGTGTGCCTGTCTGCCTTTAACTGTGTGTTTAGCTCTGTGACTGCCTGCCTGTAACTGAGCATGTGTGACTGTCAGCCTGTAACTGTGTATGTGTGTGTGTGTGACTGCCTGTAACTGAGCGTGTCTGACTGTCTGCTTGTAACTGTTTGTATGACTGTCTGCCTGTGTCTGTGTGTGTGACTGTTTACAGGCAACTTGGTGGGGG
>OW240916.1:17639720-17676782 GCA_933207985.1 Pelobates cultripes
CTGACTCTGGACGTCCTCACGCTCTGCATGAGTACATCCAGTGTCGGCCATTTCTCCATAGGAAAGCACTGATTCAATGTTTAACTAAGGGGAACCATAATGCGAACGTGGCACTGTCCACACAAGACTATTAGCACCTCATTGTCGAGTGATGTTGGAGGAACCACAACCTATCGGCGAGGGACATCGCCGCTGGAATCATGCAAGTAAATAAAGGATTTTTAACACACTATTCACCTCGGCAGGGGAAATCAAACCCACTGGACAAATTGCATTCTAGCTGGAGGGATTCTTTCTAGTAGTGCACAAATGCAGTCAGTTAATATTATTACAGTTTAGGGCAGTTGAGTGGTCCCCAAGGCTCACTACAATGTGTGAAAAAATTGCAGCTTATAATGTCCTATTCACTCGAAGCTTAGAGAGATATACATACTTCTAGCCAAAATCATTAATAAGTCTAAGTTGCCATGGAAATTCAAATTTTAATGCGGTCGCTTATTTAGAAATAAATTGGACTGCATTCAACCTATTACAGCCCTGAAGTCAATGTGTTTGTGGCACAATGGAGAAAAATCATAGCCCTGGTGAACAATTTAAAAATCTAGACTTCAGCATTCACAACTTCTAAATCAATATTGTTCAATCCTTCCCTTGGGAGCCACCAGGCCAGATTTCTATGCTATACTAACTCTTACACAGTTAAAGAAAGGGAACACTGCGAACATCATATCAACTAGTGTGCACATTAGTGGTTATGGTGGCAGGAGTGCCGCAGCCCAAGGTTAGCAGTCAACCGTGTACAAACTGTCTGATAACTTGCCTGGGGTAGGCTTGGCCCTAGTCACCTCCTCCAGGAAAGACAGACACCAAATAAGATGTTAAACTGTTCACAGACTGATCGACGACTTACCCTGGGAATAGATCCGGGCACTTCTGGCGCCATAACCACTCAAGCACACTGTAGTAGTTATGGTGCTTGGAGTGTCTTTTTAATCAGTGGCTCTGTCATTTTCCTTTGTGACACCAATGGGCGACTGTTCATATGTCTAGTCACCTAAGTTATCGAGAGATAAATTAAGTGCATAATACAAAACATTGAAACAAAGTAGTCATTTTGCAATTACTAAAGTGTGATTTTGTGGGTTTTGTTTTTTTGCAGGCTTTTAATTTAAAAATATTCCTAAATGTCAAAGTAGCAAAAAAAAAAAAAAAAAAAATTTTTTTTTAATTTCACGATTGATAAATTAAACCATTCCCTTGGTGCAGGGTGATTAAGACTTTCAAATAAAGTATGGGACATTCAGGTAAAATTTATATTCCATCTCTTAATATTTTAATGTTCGATTTCTTCAATGCAACAATTTGTTTTTTTGTTGGTTTTTTTTTTTTGTTTAGTTTTTTGGTAAAGAGATATTCACTATATTTAAACATAACTAAAAAAATAAAAATAAAATAAAATAAAAAATAAAAATGGGAAGAAAAAAAATGGGGAAAAAAAATTAAAATTAAAAAAAATAAACTCAACCAACACTCTCAAGAACATAATATAACTATATAGCAGAACAGATTTTCAAATAATTAACCCCTTCTCTGCCAGAAGGGCATAAAACAATAGAGTGTCCAGAAGATGATCGGTCACAGACCACCTGGCGGAGAATTGGTTAAGCTATTGCACTTTGTGAAGAAAAATCTTTTTTATTTTTTTAAAAATAATAAAAAATATATATTTATATATAATTCATATTCTTTGCCTTTTCCCAGCCGAGAAGATGGGAAAGGTTGTATAACGATGCAAGATCTAATGAAGTCAAATCCTTTTTTAGCGATCCACGCAGTCTTTCAAATGGGGCAGGTGAAAGAGGTTCTCGAATGCCTTCCAGTCAAACAAAGTTCCATTGATTAGGGACAGAGCACAATGACTATGCCCTCTTGTCCACCAGCACTGTGTAACCCAGCGGTCCGAAGGGATGCGTTTTACATGTGACTATAGCATACAGACACGATGGAAAATAAAATAAAACGAACACCGATCTTATTGCACGTGATGCTGGAGCGAGCGAGGGGAGGGACGGGGGGGGACTGCACGGCAATCGCCTCATGGGATGTCTCGGCAATTTCTTTGCTCGCAGCCCTTTCCGCTAAAGTTTAGGGTGGTGGCGTGTCAATCAACGTACATTGGAGAACTGGGGGTTGCTGGCATTTGATCAAGGATTCTAGTGACATATCCAGCTACGTCCACAGTGCGCTCTTCATACATCATTATGAAAGAATGTTTCTGCAAAAAGGAAGAAAAATTCAAATAAAAATTACAATGCAGAGCTATACAACTACTCTCTCAGTGATGTGAGCATAGCATTTTTTCACATTAGTTGAAGGCCTATTGAGGTTATTGAGATATTCCTGCTTTAGTACCAATGCTATGCTCTGACATAATAGCCAATAAATATTTTGTATCCCTAAAAAATGCAGATTGTGGTAGAGAACAAGAAACATTGCCTAATCGAGTGTACAAAAGAAGAAATCTGACTGGATGTGCATAACATTGTCTTCAACAGATTGGCCCACCGGGATAAAGGGATATTTCCCGGTGGGCCACCTCACTTGGGGCTGGCAGTGCAGCATTTGACATTTATTTTTCCCTCCTCTAAGTTTTTGTTTGGGGGCTGGGGCAGACAATTACCTAGGTGGTTGCTAGAGGCTGGTACAGACAGGGGTGGCAGCCACCTCCAGCAGGGAGGAGTGAGAGTCTCTCACAAATTGCCAGCTCCTCTGCATGGTCAGTCTGGTAGGATCCAACCCCCGCACTGGAGATCTGCCCCCCACACAGGAAGAGGAAGCATCTCATGAAGGAACCTCACACTAGACTTAGAATCCATACTGCCAGTGACAGGTAATTGAATGATTGATACTGAAAGAGAGATAGAGCTTGTGTGCTTCAGTGTGCTTGTAGTGTTCTTGTGTGTGTCAGGAAGCTTGTAGTGTTCTTGTGTGTGTCAGGAAGCTTGTCTGTAATAAACTTGTGTCTGTGTCAGTAAGATTGTCTGTAATGAGCTTGTGTGTCAGTAAGTTTATCTATTGTGAGCTTGTGTGGGTCACATATCTTGTCTGTTGTGAGTTTGTATTTGGGGCAGGCAGCTTGTGTGTTGACATGCTTGTCTGTAGTAAGCTTCTGTGTATCTATGAGCTTATGGGGGTTAGAACACTTCTGTGTTTGTCATTAGTGATCTTGTGTGGGTCAGAGAGGTTGTGTGTGTTATGAGCTTGTGTTTGTCACAGAGTTTGTCTGTAGTGTGCTTAAGTGAATGTTTATCAGTTAACTTATGTGCGGCAGTAAGCTTGTCTGAGTGAGCTTATGCATGGGTCAGAGAGCGCTTGTGTGTATGTGTGAGCTTGTGTCAGTGAGAATGTGTGTGTGTGTCTGAACTTGTGTGATTTATTAATGTGGAACATGCTTTAATATATATTTGCTGAAATTACACAATTGACACACTGATGCCGATATGTTGATATCTGCATGGAGGATTGCCCTGCTTAGGGGGCATCTGGAGTGAGGGGCTGCAGGTAAGAACATGTTGTTCCAAAGAACATGCATATAAAAAAAAAAAAATACAAGCATACTATGTGACAATGATTTAGAAGGCTGGAATTATTTGTTTCCAGGGCTGCTTTCTGTTAACTATTAAAGGGACACTATAGTCACCAGAAAATCTAATCATTGCCTTCAGGCATTTTAATGCAAAGTGAAAAGATGGCGGCTGGAGGTGCTTCCTGGGGGAGTGCTGCACAGTGTGACTAACATTCAGTGTCTCCGCACTCTGTTAGCAGACACTGAATTATTCTCATAGAGATATATTGATTCAATGTATCTCTATGAGAAGATGCGGATTGGTCAGGGCTGTGTTTGGCTTGTGCTGGCTCTGTCCCTTATCTGCCTCTTTGACAAGCTCAGATAATCCAATGCTTTCCTGTGAGAAAGCATTGGGATGAACTCAGATCATTACTTCTGATGATGTAGCCAAGCAGGCACATTAGGGGCAGAGTCAGCAGCTGCAGACTGAAATAAAGGTAAGATTTTTACTATATTAAGGGAGGGCTAGATGGTGGTTTGAAAACTATAGGGTCAGGAATACGTTTATGTTCCTGACCCTATAGTGTTCCTTTAAAGGAGCACTATAGGGTCAGGAACGCAAACATGTATTCCTGGCCCTTTATTGTAAAACCACTATCTAGCCCCCTTGGCCTCCCTAAAGATAGTAAAATATTGCTTGTATTCAAGTCTGAAGCTGCTGCCACTGCCTGTGAAGTTCCTATGACATCAGAAGTGGTGGCCTGATCCAATCTACAATGCTTCCCCATAGGATTGGCTGAGACTGACAAAGAGGCAGATCAGTGGCAGAGCCAGCATGATTCAAACACAGCCCTGGACAATCAGCATCTCCTCATAGAGATGAATTGAATCAATGAATCTATACGAGGAAAGTTCAGTGTCTGAGGGAGGAGACACTGAATGTTTGGATGCATTTTAGGCAGCCATGACCCAGGAAGGATCTCTAACAGCCATCTGAGGAGTGGCCAGTGAAGTTATCACTAGGCTGTAATATAAACACTGCATTTTTTCTCTATAGCAAAAAGCCTGAAGGTAATGATTCTACTCACCAGAACAAATTCAATAGGCTGTAGTTGTTCTGGGGACTATAGGGTCCCTTTAAGTATCTTTTAAATTACAAATGATCTAGTAACAGCTGAGATCACACACACTCATATAATATGGGTTTTATGGGTCTCCATTTGGAAGCTGCCGAGTGTGTCCGATGTATCTTATTTTACTGCATTCTCTGCATATGTGACTGTTTCCGCTTTATGTCGAAATGAAGATCATCATTAACGGAGATTCTATACATTTGTACTCACCAGAAGTTCTTTGTACTTTGGCCTTTTTGACTCGTCCTTTGTAAGGCTGGAGAGGAGAGAATTGTAAGAAGTGTTTAGGTATTTTTTTATCCATAATGTAAATAAAATTAAGAAATAAGCATGCACGCAGACACAGGAATAATCAACATGGCATGATAAAGCATACTACAAAAACAATCAATGTACTGTATATTTGCTTGACAGGATGTAATGCCTTGAGTAAAGCATTTACTTTCATCAAGTTTCCAGCAGGTGGCACTACTGCAACACACAGCAACATTTTGCGTTCCTTACACTACACGAGTAATTAAGTGAAACTTGCACTTGCTGACACTGGCCAGTAGGAGACAGCACAAGCTGGTTTGTTACGGACTCAAGGCTTTTTAACGCTCGTCTATATAAAAACCCACAATATGTACTAGAATCCTGTAAAAATGACAAAACATTAAAGAAACAGTACTTTGCAACATTTTAGTTATCCGTGTCCTACCGTTATTAAAAAAGGGCCACGATTGTCAGTCTTACCACATCTGAGGGTGCAAGCTGGCATTTTACCAGACTGGCTGAGAATAATAGGAGTTTCAGACAAGCAGCAGAGAGATGGCCAAAGTTAGCCACTCGTGAGACTCTTCAGATCCACTATAGACACTTACTCTGGCATTTTATCAGCTTGTGGAGTAGGTCGTTTAAATTAAATTCCATGCTTGTGTGACATTAACAGTCTTGGCCACCAGGAGATTATGTGACGAGGGCAAGAGGGTAGGGGGTATTTTCTACCAAATGTTTAATATTAAAAGATAGATCATCAAATCGAGCTTACCACAGATTGACAAAGTTGATGAAGCTTGGTGAAAACTCGCGCTCATCTGAGTTACTCAGTTGTGGTGGATCGCCTTTAACTACCTGCGTCAACTGATCAAAAACGCTGTTCCACTTAGGGTAAGGGAATCGACCTGTGGCCAGCTCATACTGTAAAATACAAACACACAGCACACTTCACGTAAGATATTCACAAGAAATTCTCAGGAAATGGTAAGAATCTCTCCAGTGAGACTTGATGATTAACAGTCAAGAGAATTGTTTCTATACAACGAGATAACCACAAAGTGTTTTGATTTAGAATATCACACCTCCAAAATTCTATTATGCGAGGAGGGACTGTGTCTGGGTCAGCACATTTTTCAAATAATTAAAATAAAAGGCGGAAATCCTTTAATTCATGCCATCCACTTATTATGCCTAGTATAATTTGCCCTCTACCTTTTGCCAATTAAAAAGGTGAGACATTCACAACCAATCTACAGATGCTGTTTTTTTTAGACGGTCAATCACTCAACACACTCAAGATGTTATGGATGTTAGGAAATATCTTAAGGTATTGCAGTTTCTTTTAAATCCATTTTTAGTGGACAAACAAACTTGTAGTGACAAGCTTCCGGTAGAGATTCCAAAATATTTAACAAAAAACATATCCCTTCAAACAAAAAAATAAAAATGTATAAAGTATTTTATTACATACCAATGTTATGCCCAAGCTCCACACATCTGATCTCACATCATATCCCTGCCTGGATGCGCTTGGGTCTATCCTTTCCGGCTGCAGAGAGAAACACACAGGTTAGTCTGTTGTAATTCGAACCTTCATTTCGGCCACGAAGAAACAGGCAAGAGATACAGAGACTGTATTCGAAATAGTGGAAATACACGCAGTGTCGCATCAATATCAGCAAGTGTATGAAGTCATTGCCATAAGATCTTTACACCCTTTAATTGTTATGAGGGGGCGGGGGGAAGATTTGGGAAATAAAAAATACTAGTTACACAGGTTATTCACGAACGTGAGTATTGTCAATTTCAAATTCAATTCAAAAAGGTTATTCCAAACACCATGACAACTTTGGTGATTTGAAGTGGTGATGGTGTTTCAGTCTGTATATGCAGCATTTCCTTGCAAAACGCTGTGAGCACTCAGAGTTTAACCCCCCCTTGCTGCTGGCGGTATAACCACCACTACCAGCGTCACTTGGGAGTACATTTTTATGCTCAGAGTTAAATTAAATGGCTGACAGCTCACGGAGAGAGGCCTAGAGATACCTACAGTGTAATAGGTCAGTACACGTTTTATTACAAAGTGACAGAATGTTTATGAGATACAGATGATTAGCAGGGAAATTTACTAAAATCTGAATTGTAGAAAATGAAAATAAGATCTGCAAAACAGAGGCAATGGAACGCTTTGCTATATCCAGATTTTAAAGAATAATCCCCCATGCTCTCAAATTTCATTCAAACGCAATCAGATGATATAAGAATTACTAATTATATATTTTTTTTGTATGTGAAATGAATTCCTGAGAGATAAGAAAAGCTAAACAAAACAAAAACTCACAATAGTAATGACGTTGTCCACTAAATACCAGGCCTATGAAATAAACAAAGACTCATTTATATCCACTACACATTGGATATATCCCAAAATGAAGCCTTCCACTCCTTTACTAGAAATCGTAGACTTGGGAGAACCCAAAGGAAGTTATTTTGGATGGAGAAATGTGCAATATGCATGACCTGTTTTCTGGTATGAAAAAGCAGCCTTTCAACAGCATCTGCTCTCCACATATTAAAAAGGACATTCATATCACACGCTGGACTAAGTTGAAATTTTAATATATTGGAAATAAAATAAGATCTGGTTGGCAGTGGGGGTGCTCTTTTTGGCACAAAAGTATTTGTATCAAGCACTGTAAAGATTATATGCAAGGGGTAGGCAACCTTTGGCCCAACAGACGTCTCCCATAATGCTAGCAAAACTTGATGGAATAAATAGCTTGGACCTTGCTATATGCTGTGAAATCACCCTCCCCCCGTCCCAGTGGCCCTTAACCCTGTTTCCACCCTAGAATGGACTCGCCATTAGTTCCTTATTCAATTAAAAACATTTTTTCCCAAAATAACAATGTTACACTCATTATGACCTCATCGCAGAACCTAGAGAAGTCTGGCACTCTGCCATGTTAAGGTCAGGCAGCCTGTTTTGGCATGGTCAGGAAGCCTTTCCTTGTATTGATAAGTTGCTGTGCCGTAGCCCTGCATATTTAAACTAAAGAAGGCCACAGTCAGTCTACACATGAGCTTGCAATGCTCCAGTGACACAGATCAATACTTGTAAGGGCAAGGAAAAGGTTTGCAGAGTAGTAGGAATAGCAGAGTTCAGGAACGTGGCTGCAGTCCATAGCGGTGACATCAGCCTTCTGCAGAATAATTCATGAAATGCTGATCCCCTGACTAAGCGCCCTGTATCAAAGGGATACCAATGTCGTCACCCAAATTCTTTAGTCGTTTAGGCTGAGAAAATACCTCGGCTTACTCATTCGGAAGCAGCATGAGAGGGGGGGGGGGCTGGGGTTTGAGTGGAAAGCTTGATGATGTTATAGCAGTGTGGGACTTCTGAAGACTAAAAATAGGCCATTACATCACTTGGGCCTGTGCCCACACTAAACAGCTTCCATTCCCAAGATTAGCTCATGTCTACACGTACGTAACCCCAGGAGCTCTGCTCTAGTAAACATTCACTTCTAGTCATTAGAACACTGCTTGCACCTACACACTCCTATAGAAACTCCAGGGTTCCCAGACTAATAGACATTGTAACAAGATTATCCAAATGGGTTATTGTGAAGCAGAGGTCAACTCAAGTGAAAAGACCCACAAATTGTATCCAATGAAAAAAAAAAATAATAATAATAATATATATACACATACACACACACACACACACACACACAGTTAAAAGGGATACTCCAAGCCCCATAGCCACTTCAGTGATTTTAAATGGTTATTGTGCTTTAAGATATCAGATATGTAACTATCTCCAGCATAGTCAGTCGCCAGCCTGGAATGGGAGCTTTGGGATGGAGAACGTGAATTCTGTGGGGTAACACCTTGCATTTGTGTCATGGTGCGTGGGCCAGCAATGCTCATGCCCACTGCCATCTACGTTAGGTTAGATTACACAGAAGGTGCTACCAATTTTGAGAAAGTGGGGACATTTATAGGATATCAAATATGGGGAAGAAAAAAATTAAAATACACACACCGTTAGCACAGTTTCCTGACTCAGCATTGCTTATATTTATATTTTCTCTATAAAGGGTTAACCACTCCATTGTGAACCCTGTGTGAGCGGTTGCAATCGTCAGTGTCTATTTTTACTTCATAGGAAGCCCTGAGCATGCAGTCCCTGCATTCCTGCACAGTGAGCTCACTCTGGGAATGACCCAACATGTTCCGAGTGACGAGCTGGGACTCAACTCCCAAACTTGGCTCGGAAACTAAAGAGATACCAGATACTCGTGCACATTAGAACAACCACAAAACGGAACACAAAAATAAACACGACAAGCTTGCCTTAAAAGCCCCAGTAACAGAGACGCCACAGCAACACTTTTTGTATACAAGAAAAGACTAGTCGTAATGCAAACACCAAGTAACATTAACCTCTTATCTTAAACTATACAAACAAATGCATTGCTAATATAGTTACAGAAAAATATAAATATAATTTAAACTAAGTGAAAGAAAGTGCATTTATGCTTCCAAACTACTAAATTCACAGATGAAAACAGATTTAACCCCACGTCCCCTTTTCTCCAATTAAGTACACACACAGTGATTTATTAACAAGACCAAGCATCTCAAACTCGCGCCCCACAATGGACTCCTTTGCAGCCCAGCGAGCCGTGAGTTTGAGACATGCTTAGTGTTAAAGCAGAGTAGGCACCTGGTTTCTCAACATTTCTAAAATTTACCCGGCCGGGTGGAGAGGTCGCTGGAGGAGCTCGGTCTTCCTGCTCCTCGCGCGACGTCTGCAGTGATGCCGGGTGCCAGAATATGAGGAGTAGGAAGGAGATCTCCAGATAAAAGATCCCCACTGGACCCCAGGGAATGATGTGAGTGTGTGCAAGAATGTGTCAAAGACCTCCCCTCTACTTAATCCCAGCACCCTAGCCAAAAAGCAGACTCCACTCACATTGCCGCTGCCAGTATGCAACTCCGACAGAGTCCGGTATACCCCAAATGGCGCAGTCCACAACCTGTGCCAAAGTGGATCCCCCCACTACTACTTAAAACCCTGTGAAGGTGAAGCACGTCGACGTCATGACGAAATGTGATGTGGTGTTGCGTGCCTCTATGCACCTCCAAGTACTCCACTGTCCAGCCACGGCCATCGCAACACTGGCTGACACACACACACACACACATTCTTATAATTCCCTGGGGTCCAGTGGAGATCTATCTGGAGATCTCCTACCTGCTCCTCACTGCTCCCTCGCGCGCAGTTTAGTGATGCTGGGTGCCGGAATATGACGTCATATTCCGGCACCCGCATGGGAGCAGTGATGAGCCGGAAGACTGAGCTCCTCCGGTGACCTCTCCCCCGGCCGGTTAAATTTTAGCAGAGTAGGCACCTGCAATGTTGAGAAAGCAGGTGCCTACTCTGCTTTAACACTAAGCATGTCTCAAACTCGCAGCTTGCCTGGCCGCAAAGAAGTCCATTGTGGACCGCATGCAGCCCGCGAGTTTGACATGCTTGTTGTAAAACTACAACTCCCATGATGCTTTGCATGCCTTAAGAATGCTTTAGAATGACAAAGCATCATAGAAGTTGCAGTTTTAAAACATTTGGCCCTCCTGGTCTAATCTAATGGTAGTAAAACTGTTGGCAATTCAAATTACTTAATATTACTCAATATTTCTACCCCTCTCTCAAAACGTCTGCTCATGCTCTGACTGCCTCTATTTTACAGACATTCGTAAGGTTCCTTCTGTCCAATAAAGTGTAAATGTTCATTATAACAACAAGCAGAGTAAAAAGGGTTTAATGGTATGCTATCGCAATTTTTACCTTCAGCAGGACATTGTGATTCAGGTACATTAGCCACAGTTTGTGGAGGAGAAAAACCTGGATATTCTTACTGATCCCGCTCAATGAGAAGACAAAAACAAAAAAAGGAATGATCAACTTACTGCCATGTACGGTCTACAGCCAGCGTCTCGGGTCTTTGCGATAGAGTCTACCAGTTGACCACTGATTCCAAAGTCACAAAGTTTGATGTTCCCATTTCTGTCCAGAAGAATATTGGAAGGTTTGATATCTAACAAATAATAAAAAGAAAAGTAGGGTTGCTGCTCGGTGAACCATTTCAAAAAAAGGATTTAGAGGAGGATATTTTGAAATGTGTAGGAACTGCACTGATTATCCAGAAACTAGGAGGATGTAAAGGTTTAGAAATTTTAGGTATATTATTCTAAATACATCGGGGCAATGAGGGGGTAGACGACAAGAACTAATAACGGTCGTGAATCTTAATATATGCCACATAAAGATTGGGTATCTTATATGTACTCAACTAGTAGCTCAGCCTCTTTGACAGCAACTCCCAATATCGTTCAGAGTAGTGTAACCCTATTCTAATCAGTTATCTTATGTATAACCTCCTCCCCATCTCAACTGAAATGCTTTTTTGGTCTGAAAAATAAGGTCTGCAACCAATCAAGAGCCACTGCCAGTTTTCTTACCTCTGTGAATTATTTTCAAGTTTTCTTTTAAGTGATTTAATGCTTTGACAGTCTGAAAAGAAACAACCGTTTATCAAAAACAGACATATGACAGATCATAAACTGCACCAGATTCTACTAAAACTATTCTGATAATGAGAAGAAAAAATAAATAAATAATAATCAGGATTCTCCAGCTAAAAAGAACACAAGCTAAAATATAGAAAATCCTTGAAACGGCGGCCACGTTGTCTCTGTATTTGTACATCTCTCTTTATTTAAAAAATAAATAAAATAAAATACAGCTGTATGTCCATTACATAGAGAACGGAGTTAGTTTGCAGACGGTCTTCGTTTACAATGCACATGAATGCAGAAGAAAACATTTTTACAATGTGTGTGTATACGTAAAACAGCATATGAACTCGTTTTGTCACGGCAATTGGAATAAATTGGAATAAACCAGTAGCACGTACTCACAGCTAAAGTGATTTTGCCTAATATCTCTTCAGGAATAACGTCGTCTAATGAACTATATACATATTTGTAAAATTTGTCAAACGAGGTAGACATAAGTTCCATGCAGATCCAGCAGTCGCCCTAAAAATAGAAGAAATTAGATTTTAGACTGTACGACTGCCCACTTCACAAACAGTATCATAATGAAAACACAGGTAGTCACAAGTTAAACTATTAGCACCCACCTCTCTAAACAGCGCCCCGTAAAACTGAACAATATACGGACAGTCGCTACTCCTCATCACAACGTCTAGATCCATTAAGAGCTGTTTTTGTTCCTTTTCATCCACTGTGGATCGAATCCTCTGTAAAACAGTCACACAAAATTACCATTTCAAGTCTTTTAGGAATAATGGTAGGAGAAACTACTCGTTTGAGCTGCTATAGTACAGCAGACGTAAATGTGGGGCTCAGTAACCACTGGTAGTGGTTATGGTGTTTAAAGGAGTACATTTTTGAGTTATGTTATCTCAAGCAATTAATAAGCTTCCAAATTTAAAGTTTGCATTTTATTTCCTGCTCTATCTAGCCCTTATTACCAGCTTTGTTTGTTTAAAGGATCACTATAGGGTCAGGAACACAAACATGTATTCCTGACCCTATTGTGTTAAAACCCACCATCTAGCCTCCCTGGGCCCCTCATGCCTCCCTAAATATAGAATTCTTACTGTATTCTCAAGCCTGAAGCTGTAACTCTGCATGCTGTTTGACTCAGAAAAAAACAAGCAGTCTGCTGACATCATCAGAAGTGGTGGCCTGTTCCAATCACAATGCTTCCCCATAGAATTGGCTGAGACTGACAAAGAGGCAGATCAGGGGCAGAGCCAGCATGATTCAAACAAAGCCCTGGCCAATCAGCATTTCCTCATAGAGATTAATTGAATCAATGAATCTCTATGAGGAAAGTTCAGTGTCTGCATGCAGAGGGAGGAGATACTGAATGTTTGGATGCATTTTAGGCAGCCATGACCAAGGAAGGATCTCTAACAGCCATCTGAGGAGTGGCCTGTGAAGTTATCACTAGGCTGTAATGTAAACACTGCATTTTCTCTGAAAAGACAGTGTTTACAGCAAAAAGCCTGAAGGGAATGATTCTACTCACCAGAACAAATTCAATAAGCTGTAGTTGTTCTGGTGACTATAGTGTTCCTTTAAGGACTTCAGAACCAACAGGCATATCTGAAAATATACAGTGTGTGTGTGTCCCTTAAGGACACAACTTCTGGAATAAAAGGGAATCATGACGGAATATTTCCGTTGTGTGTCCTTAAGGGGTTAAACTCTTGCAATAAAATTATTACATAGAAAGGGAGGGAGGGCTTAATAATAACAACAAAAAAATAATAATAATAATAATAATATATAGTACCGCATTATGTCATTTTGTAAATACATCAAAGCACATTTTTTAAAAAATGTGCATTACTCACTTTAACGGCCATGATCTGCCCACTTGGATTGTGACTCATTTTGTTAACAGATCCATACGCTCCTCTTCCAATCTCGCCCAGGTCCTTCAGATCTTCTGCAGTGAAGTCCCAATGCTGTTCTGGAGAAAGTTTTAATTTTCCCGACGACTCGATGCTATGCGTCCGCAATCTTTCTCTGCCCAAGAGAAAACAGATATTAGTATTAATATGCAGTACCCCAATAAAGTAGACATGTCACCTTCTGGGGAAATAAAATAAAACCAAGAAGGTGGTCAGAAAACTTGGGCGCATATATAGGTCGTTGGTAGGTTTAAAAAAAAAAAAAAAAAACACAACATCAAAGCTTTAATCCTGGACACAATATTTTGGGGGAGCTTTCGATAAAGATCTAATCTTAACACCAGAATGAACTTTAAAACACGGACAATTAGATTTGCATGTGGAATGCAGTCATATAAACATCGAGTGAAAAGTACCTCTTGGGACAGAGTATGAATATAGGTGTGAGAATATAAAAATAGCTCCACAGTTTAAAAAAAAAAAAAAAAAAAGTGTTTATTGGTGGCAACAAACCTCATGCCGGAAGTAATTTTTTTTTTATTCTTTATTTTTGTTTGACATATCAGCGACAAGATAAGACAGTATGCCCCCATTACATAACATACAATCGTGACCTGACAAAGCGAGCTTGCTGGGAGTACAGGCACACCATATCGATGAGCAGTAGAAAAGGCAACAGAATATGACCAATTGCATAGCTAAAATAGGAGGCTCCCCAATGGGGGTACATACGTCAGTAATAAACTATCAAATTGACATTTTACTGTGCACAATCGTGAGCTAATAACAGCCAGGGAAAGTGTAGGGCCCCTAGAGGTAACCGGTGGAGTCTACTCTACGTCTTGCTAAAGGATACTGCATAGGAGTATGATCGTGTGTTCTTGCGGGAGACCTTTGGAGCTGTTTTAGGCCCAGCTGAACAGGGGTAAGGGGCCCGCACGGCCAAACCTAGCAAAATGCCGAGCATCACCTGCGACAAGAAGCTCTGGGCCGGCTCTTAGTGGCGTGCCCGATGCGACAGTAGCCTTGGGCCGCGAGAAACCCCGTTAGCCCCTGGTGCCTACCTATCTGGCTTGCTAAAACATGGGCGAATGTGCTAACGATAAGCATATGTAGACTATCAGTGCTTTTGGAAGCTGTATGTGTGATAAAAAGGTGAGAAGGCCCTTGTCCAAAGTGGGGGCCAGAATGAGAGAGAGAAATAGTAGAAAAGTATAGAAAAAAGAGGAGCAAGGGAGCCATAGAAGGGGGTAAGGGTAGACCAGGCGCGGGAGGGGGGGCCCCAGGGCGGAAGTAATTTTAAGACAAATTAATAGTATTGAAATTAGTATTTACATAGTTCCATTATATTCCACAGCACTTAATAGAGGGAATACAGAGAAAAATGGACACACACCGATACAAACTGGAACAGAAGACCCTGCCTATGTCCGCTGTTTTGGCAAGGCACAGAATATCTTGTAGGTACTAATTGTGAAATTATTCAAAGAGAAAATAAAACCCAAGAACACGACAGGCCCATCAATTCTACGTTTTCATTAAAGAATTTGCTGTAAGTCTACGGTCCTCACGTTTCTTTTTGAACTGCAGTTTAAGTCCACAGTGCCCACGAGAATTCCCAGTAAATCCTCTTTAATAATATTTAATCCGTGCAGCTAGAGTACAAAGCTGCAGAGGCAACTGAAGAAGACCCATACTGCAACAGCCCTCCGGATTTTCCAAATGCTGCTTAATTCAAAAGCAACAAGGAAGCGGCTGAGCAATTTTAACAGACAAGTTCTCCCCCACAAAAATCATATAAGGGTCCATGAGCTGGTGTATGTGTCTGAGACGTTACTCTTGTACAAGTACAGACCATTTTAATTTGAAAAGCACTCGCTTTATGTGTAGGTGTTCATGTTGCTAAACCTCCAAATACCAGAATTATAAAAACACATTCTTCTAGCATTGTGACGTTGGCCCTGGCACTCCAGATGTTTGTGAGCTATTTGTAATATTAGGGAGTGTCCAGGTTAGCCGTCGCTCCCCTTAGATGTGCAGTTGTTGCTCCCGATATAATAGAATGCTTGAAAAGTTTAAAATATCCCATTCTGAATGTAAAAATTTAACATTCACCTATACATGTTTATTTAAAAAAAAAAAAAAAAAGTGCCTTAAGGGGCTTTATAAATATTTTTTTTTAAATTATTTATGATAAAGTAAAAGCCACTGACGAATATGAGACTTTATATTTTAGCAAAAATAAGGCAACGCAAGCTCTATAAAAGTTGCGTTATTTCACTTTTAGTGACAAAAAAGGGCATAGTTGAGATGTGATTCATAAGCAAGGTAATTAAAGTTGTATGGTCGTAGAAATTGCATTGCTTCTCTTTTCCGGGCTTATTTTATATGTAATTCAGATGCGCATAACAGTACCACTAATTCACCTCTACAAATACTACATAATATAAACAACATACAATAATATCAAAGGAGTTGCCTTGTAACTAGTTTCCATGTAACTTCCTGGTTGTAGATGTTGTTGCCCAACTTACTGGTACTCCTCTTATTGACCTTGGAATGATGAAAGCAGGAAGTACCCAGAGCCCTAGGAGCACAGTTCTCCGGTAACACAAAATAACTTAATCTTAGAAGCAATAGAGGGGACAGTAGCTCAGTTTTCTACTGATCGCACTCTGAACTTCTCTGCAGTTTGTGCATCATAGATACGAATACACCTCAAAACCAGTTTTAACATCAAACTACACAAATTTAGTTTTGCGAGTAAGCTTAACAGTCAGACACAAACAGAAAAATACTAAAATGTGCTTAAGAGGTTAACAGCAAGTTTGGTGAAATCTTTTAACCAAGTTTACAGTAATTAGCATCTAATGCTCCCAGGAGCCTACTTGTGTTGCGGAAATGAAACATGGACATGCCAATAAATAGTTGTCTCTTAATGCAATTCTAGAAAGAGAGGACTCAGACGATTTGCTGAATATAATAAAATATCCTCTGGGAGCCATTATTGACAATTCCAGCATAATCAGGCAAATTTACACACCAACTAAGAACACGTGTAGAAAATGTTTTAAGAGGAGCAGGTTAGATTTTCAGAGTGACACATACAGACGTGTATTCCTATTTATTCTATACCCGTTTGAGGATACTGGGATCTCTTATTTCAGTGCTTTGTTTGTGGCTATTTAATAATTCAAACACCACAGCTTTGTAAATGTTAGACTACTGTGATATTCCCATGACACCACTATGCTGGTTTCATTGCTTGTGCACCTGTGTCTGAATAGTAACGCCATCCACATCCTCCTCTGGCTAGTGCTAGTTACCACAACATCCGCAGTGCATGCTTTATAGTTGTGACTGAGAGCAGGAGAACCGCCTGTAGGAGGGTTCTCCTGCTCTCCACTGAGAATTGAAGGCACACAGATCTATACTGAAGGATAGAGATGTTGCGAACAGTCCTCGAACTTCTCGCGAACGGTTCGCCACGAGCTGTTCGCGGCGAACTCCGGTCAGCTGACACGTCCCGGCCAATCTCCAGCAGACCCTCCCTCCCAGACCTTCCTAGACAGCATCCATTTTTCAACTGAAGGATTGATTAACAGTTAGGAGGAGGGACCTATTTTTTTTTTTTTTTAAATTGCAATGTTACAAGCAAAATTTATACACTGAATTTAAAATGCTTTTAATCTAGCTCAACGTGTGTGTTCCGTGACAGGTCAATTTTATTAACTCCTAATGTTTTGACAAGTTAGGGTTTCCAGGAGGAAAGGTAGTAAGTCGAACGATGCCAGTTACCATGGTGAGACACTATACTGTATATTTGTAAATTATCGTGTTCATCAGTTTACATCTCTCACCTAATTTCAAGAAGAATCATACAACCTTTTGCATAAATCTCTTAAATAGATATATATGCATTATATATATATACACCCATAAATAATGTTGAACAGAATAATACAAGTGTAGAGATAGAGCTGCTCATGTTAAATCGTAGCCAAAGGCAAAAATAAGTTTTAAGGAGACAGTTGGTCATGGATGCTCATTGTGGCTAAGTAGTATTGCAACTAAGGGCTGATCGCTGTACCCTTTCCTTTCTGCAGTTGATATTACGAGATTAGCGTAAAAATTACTGATATACAAACGGTGCTCCCAATCCCTGAGCCGCTTGTCATCTGCGCAAGTACAGGACCAAAACCAGCACCTCTGAACCAACCTTTTCCTGCCCTCACTACGCAGAGACCACAGGTTGCAGGACCAGAACATTTAACGAAGGGTTTCAACACAATGACAGAATGAGGAAATCATTTATAAAAAAAATAGTCAAACTATCTGTGCATTCCAAATACCCATAAAACCTCATTTATAACATGCAATGCAAATGCCTATAGGGAATGCAAATGTTTTAATTCCAGTATTTCTGGTAAAACGCTCCAGTAAAAATAAATAAATAAATAACAGTGATGCCTATATTTAATGCCTTTAAATACCTTTTGTAACCTTAAAACCAATTCAATTACAGAGCTTTTCGTTTAAGTTGTGCAAGTAAGTCCAATAAGTTATAATGTGCCTTCTCTTACATGCCTGTGGCTGCAACTACATGGAGTAGAACATGTTTCTAAGAGTGATGTTGATTTTCAGGTTTTTTTGGGAGGGGAAGGGGAGGGGGGGCTTGTTTTTTTTTTTATTTGCACTGATGCAATTTATGTATAGTCCATAAACTTCAAAGATCTTTAATTTCTAAAATGTGTAAAATTTATATAATAATTTAATTTCTTGGGGATTGTTCAAAAAAATAAATGGCTGAAAACACGTGGTTCTGCAGTATAGAATGTTATTTTCAGCAATAATATTGGTGCACATACAGCCTGTTTTTAGTTGCCTGATCATTTGTGCTGTACGTCTTCGCAACAGCCATCCGCACTTCTTGTTTTTGGTACGGTGCCTCAAGATTTCGGATAGGCTCTGGTTTCTGCATCCTTGGAAGACATGAGAGGAGAGAAAGGGAAAGGAGTTTTTATTACAAATTCATTACACAGATTTCCAGATCCACACGTTGGCAAGGCTCGTTGGCTCCTTAACAGTATAAACAGTGGCCCGGCACGTTATTACAACTGGTCAAAGTAGGGTTCTACCAAGAGAAAAAGGTAATACGTTTCGACCCTCAATACGTTTTATCCTGCTTCAATAAGCTATAATTAAAATTTTAGTAGTCATTGGCAGCAATAATGGACTTGGTGTCTTGCTAATCATAAGTAGAGGTTTGGCAGCGACAGTTTTCATTGTGACAATATATAACATAGTGACAGGTTAGGAATGAGAAAATTGATTACTCCTAATATCTGGTATGCCAACAATTTTATTGTGAACAAATTTAACCATATGACGACATTACAAAACACAAAAAACAGGCCACGCAAGCAGTCATACCAGAAGACACTATTATGGGAGTAGGAAATGAATGCACTTAGAATAAAAACTAGAATCTTGGGAGCAAAGAACATAATAAAATAAAGACACCCACAGCTAGCCTTGTCATCCTAAATACCATTTATGGACTTAAAACGCAAGCTTTTCAGCATGGAGTCTTTGTCTCTACATGGCAACATTTGTCTGAAGGTATTTGCCTAAAAAAAATAAAATAAAAAAAAAAGACAATACTACGTACAAGGTCTGTATCTGGACTTTAATACTGTTGACCAGTCGTCCTACAGGGTTCGATGTATATCCCTGCAAAGGCTGGGTCAAATTCACCCAGCCCTTTAAGAGTTTCTGCTCAAGATGCCCTCTTTCTAAACATGCTTGTTGTGAAAGGCACCTAACGCCGGTGGCTTTAGTTTTTTGGAAACGTTACGAAATATTAATGGCTTGCAATTTACAAAACCATAAACAAAAAATGGTGGAAACCCCATGAAAAGTCTCTTGTATTTTGCCCATCTCAGGGTTATGCCTTAAAAAAAAAAAAAAAAAAAAAAATTTAACTAAACTTTAATAATTTGGCACAAATCAAACTATGGATGATAAATGAAAAACCTTTTATTCCAAGAGCATTTTAATGCAGCATTAAGATGTTCGGTTGAGGTCACCTCTAGGGGGTACACAGGCAAGTCTCAGATACAGAGGGTCCTCAAAAACCAGACATGCTTTCCCTTTAACAGGCCTTAAACTAAACTGTGTATTGACTAACTAGTGGTTACTGTAAATTGTACTTTAGAAACTGGGTGTGCAATATACTGTGGTAAGTCAAGCACAAGATTAAGAATTTCCCAGGCGATCCAGAGGAGACACTAGAGCAGGGCTTTAAAACAAAAACATATATTCCGATAAATAAAGCTGAATTAGAACCTGAGGTGTGAACGGAATGCAGGTTTCTAAGCGTAAGCTGAATACTCACATGTGTGAACTCTGAATGGTGGGATTCAAAGTGAATTTCGCAGTCGATTTAAAGGCTGGGTTGGCAAAATTCAACTTGAGTGCTTTGCGTTTGCCTGCAGGAAACAAAAAAAAAAAATTTAAAAAAATATATGAATATGTTTTATAAATACCCTTGAGAATTATTCAGTAAATGGGTGATTTAATCTTTTTCAACTTCTTTTCATTATGATGTAAAACAAACGAGGACTGACATCTCAAATACGATTAACAAAGATCACAAATCAACTTATAATGAACTCAATCAAATAAAGCCATTTTATAGGAGAACTGACAAGGATCAATTGATACTAATGCACACATATTACCAGTCACAGTATACGACCAGATTTACTGTACCAATATCAAGTAAACAATACCATTTAAAAAAAAAAAAAATACCAAAAAAACACTTTGCCTCTGGAAGTGATATTTTTGGGTTAACAGCTCAGAGGTTAATACAGTTTAGGTACAGAACTCAGCCTGTAAATCTGCATCTCAGCAGAAGGAGTTTTATTTCCCTTAAAAGATAATTTTATTTTTCAGTCCCTCACAAATATATGGAATGACATACGATTTACAAATCCTAGGAAATTACAATTTAATAAAGTTGAACCAACTAAAAACGATGTATAGAGGACATGAGAAATTATATATAAAATTATTTTTTAATTATTTTAGAAATAAAATAAGAGAAGGTAACTCTGGTGCAGACAATTTCTAGCCTACTGATAAGGATAGTCTTCAAAAAAAATAGAACGTTTCTATAACCGTTACCAGCTAAGAAAACGTGGAAGTCCATGTGAGCAGCCAAGGATCAAAGGTCCGGGTCTAACTCGCCCAGATATGGAAATGTAAACACTACGATGTGTGGCTACGGTTTGGCATAAAAGTTGATATTTAAGATATAATCAAGGTGGGGCCGATTTAAGCTAAATTAGGACAGCCCTCTGGAGGAGTAAAGTCTACACCTGTGAACAGCAAAGATAGGCTCAGAGTGCCCAAAAATACTTTGCCCTATAAACACTGCAATCAGCCGTGCAGGTTATGATGCCCCTTTCAATTCAAAATCCTACCTCCATGCGCAACTGAACAGGTGCACTCAATAAGTATTAATTTGCTTATTAGCTATCGTGTATACAAAATAGGGACCAGACTTAAAAATCCCCACATATAAAACAGCATCTTTGTCATGTGTACCACCACACCGTGTTCTACCCTGGAATAGTCTATACATGGGAATTATATTTTAAAACGGGTCAATTGTACTGCAGGGGATCATCCAACAGGTTAGAAGGTAGGAGTTCTTGCATCAGACCGGTCTAGTGTAGGGTTAATCACAGCACTGCAGTCACCACCTACAACTCCGATATCTGTATTACTCATCACAGCTCGAAGTCACACAGGAACCCAGCAAATATGGCCTTTAGCAAATCCGCACAGTCAGCGAAACGATGTATAGGAACGTGCAGGATAAGGAGTCAGTATTTTAATAAGACTTTCAGTAGTGGGTTTCATTTTAAAAAGTTTAAAGCGGCGAAGTGGAGGTGCTCTATAAAGAATGAAACTTGATGACAATTACAATAAACATACTCCATTTAACAATTAAAGTGAGGGGGTGGTAGTTTTCTTTACAGTCTTATAGGATTTACAATAATTTTGAATATGGGAAGTTTGATATTATATAATATTGCATGCCTGCCATTAATAACTGAATAGCTGTTAGAAGTAGATATATTGGTGTGTAAATAGGGATTTATAAAATAAAGCATTGGATATTTAGGTCACTTCTGTGTGTTTGTGGGATTAGAGAGGGAGGTGTTAAATTTTACGCTATTTCTTGTGTATTAAACCTGTGTATTTAGTTTACGTCTGTTTCCCACAGCATTCCAGCAGATTGATTTTATTCTGTAGGATCACGCATAATAGAGACTGCATTCAGACAGTTAAATAGATCCCAACAAGGGATCCTTGATATAAGATATTACTCTCTATAACCAATTAATATTGTGCCTATTGGGATATTTGAATTATATATTGTCTTTATAAGGACTTTTTGTATACCCTAGGCTAATCTATAGTCCATATAGTCGGAAAAGGATGGGAGCTACATGCTAATTTCTGTATACGCTTTTTCTAGTTTGTTATTTATAGCTTATCACATTTCCCAGCTTGTGTATATCTAATTCCCCCCCGGGTGGTCACTATAGAGTCTATATCCCTTTATAGATCTTTTTAAAGCGTATATTTTTTTCTTCTTCCAGTGAATAAATTAAATTTACTTTATTTTATGTTTGTTATTTAACAAGCAACCTCTCTGTATGCTCTTTGTGACTTCTGTCCCTTGGACAAACACTCTTGTTCTTTATTATAAAATTTAGGGTTATACCCTGCTTTGGTCTTGCTTGTACACACCGTAGTCCCAGTGTGGGGCACTTTGTTTTTTGGTAGCCCTATAGTCAAAAATCAGAGGTCCATGTTAGAGTGATTTTACCCCCTTAAAGACAATCTAATACTTGGGAAGAAATTAACCTTACTGGCACAGAGGATGGGTTCAGTAGCTTGATACATACAGAACAGGTTTAAAAATGACTAAGTTACAGTGTGAGTCAGAGCGAGCTGGTAAATATTCATTAGCAATGCAATAAAGGCAGATTCCCGGAGAAACTTGCATGTAGTTGCATCAATGATTGATTGGCTGCAAGAACACGGGAGATGACAAAATATTCAGTAAACCTGGTGAAATCATGCCTTGCTGGGTGCTCTCTTCAAAAAAAAAATAAAGCAGAGGTTTACTCACTAAACACCAAAATGTAGTTAAAAAAAAAAAAAGTTTCAGGAACATGGCAGATGTGTTTTCTTGGTCTCCAATTTCCCCAGATCTCAATCCAACTGAGCATTTGTTTTGCATCTGCAAAAATCTGATACATTGTTGCCCCACCTCGCAACTTGCATGACTTAAAGGATCACTATAGTGTCATGAAAACAAACTCTTTCCTGACACTGTCATCCTTGGGGGACCCTCACCTAGAAGGTCCCCCTCCCGCTGAGCTGAAGGGGTTAACATAGCAGTTTCTCTGAAACTGCTATGTTTACATGTGAAGGGTTAAAACCTGAGGGACCTGGCACCCAGACCACTTCATTGAACTGAAGTGGTCGGGGTGACTATAGTGTCCCTTTAAAGGTTTAGCTGCTAATGTCTTGGTGTCAGATGCAACAGAACACGTTCAGAGGTCTTTGAGTTCATGCTTTGACCCATCAGAGTAGCAGCATGAGGGGGGCCTTCACAATATTAGGCAGATGGTTTTAATGTTGTGGATGATCAGTGCAAGCTGGCATTATATGAATGTCAATAACAATAAACATCACAAAAAGGTACAGGATGAAGATCTAAAACACCATCAAGGCAGACTTGCTACTTCCTTCTATTTTAATGGACGCTATAAACATTTATGGTTAGAAAGGAGCCTACAGGGCTATAATTTTAAATGTGCTGGTTGTCCTTCGTGTACATAAAAGACAACGAGGGAATACAGAAGTCAGAAGAGGTTTACTGATCGATGACTGCTCGTTCCCAAGATTATAAATTAAAAAATATTCACCCTACACTGGAGAGATATGTAAATCTGGTCTCTTTGTCTAAGAAGGACAGCCAAAGAAGTGCAACACAACAAGATTGTTATTGTTCATATTAATATCAATAAAATGACCTCTCGGGAGACCTAGAGTTTAAGCCATGCAGCTGCTAGTTACTTTAGAGAAGTTAAGGGGGAAGGGTCACCTTCCATGGCCGAGTATCAGAACACAATAGATTATGCTTGATGTATATAGTGTAGAAAAAGAGTCTAACAATAACCTTGATTGACCTGCAAAATAACGTTTTACCCAGCCTGCTATGACTACAGAACCTCCTCAGAGAGACAAGAAAGCTTGAAGGTTATTTAAAGTTATTGACCCTTCCACAAAAAGAGCAACATATTCTACATGGTGCGTAAGGGATCTCGTAACTTGATCCTGTGATACTACTGGTATCCCTGTGAACACAGAGGATCAATAATCCATTTAACAATCTCAGGGGCCTGAGGTTACAGTTTATGTTGACCCCCAAGTTTTCTCTTTACCACCGACTGTAAATGCTAGCTCTTACAGTTATGTAAAGCAGTGCTAGACTTTACAGAAGAATAATCCACCACGTTGGACACATACTGAGAAAAACTCTCGTGAGATCTAATCTATAAAAAGACAGAAGTCAATCCATAGACGCCTTGTAACAAGCTACAAGACATTTTAGCATCTTACTTTCAACCAGAGGTTATTGGACAGCCTACTTTTATATACACATTACAGGGGGGGCAGGGAACCCAACACGTGTTATTATAGCCATAGTGACAGGAATACATTCTTGTATTCCTGTCACTATAGTGTTCCTTTAAGAAGCACTATCTTAGATGGTCAGCTAGTGAGGTGCCTCAGTTGGCAAATTCCCTGACTACAGCGTCTGTTCAAAAACCACACGGTTCAACTCAGCCCTTCATCCTTCTGAGATTACCATCACTTTGGGTAATAATAACAACATCGATTCAATTAATTCCGAGAGCAAGTGCTAAAAAAAGTGCTTTGAGTCTCACTGGGATAAAGGCGCTATATAAAAAAAAAAAAAAAAAAATACTATCCACTACTGAGAGAATTAAAAGCGAATTTAAAATTAAAAAAAAATGTGAATGGAGCTAAACTGGAAGATTCTTCTAGTTTAGCTTCCCTGACCTTAAATTTGAAACTCACTGAATTCACTCTTTATTAAATAACTGTTAGAAAACAATTTTAAAAGTTTCTCAAATATTCAGCGGAACCTGATGACCTATTCGGGGTTAATAAGTCACGATGTGCGTTGACATGGCAGACTACGTACAGCATTTATTTTTGTTGTTGTGTATTTTTTTTTTAGTTATATTACTGCAGCTCTCGGACAGCTATACACAGAAATGTCAAAGTGAACGTGTACATAGATGACAAGGAAACCCCCAGGTGATGACCTAGATTGTGCGACACAAAGAAAAAAATGGCGAGTGCAAACTATTGGGACCTGGCCACAAATGGAAGTGGAGAAAATGGGTCTTTAAAAATAAAGAAAAAAAAGGTTGCAGAAAAAGAATCATTGCTATCCTCCTGTCAATATAAAAGTTTGTGTGTCCTATTAGATTTCGATAGGTTTTTTAAGTCAATGCTGCAAAATTTGTTGGTGGAATTACAATATATTACGTTTGTTGTCACCCACTTCATATAACACTAACGGCACAAAAAGCCTCAGGTAAGTGGCAGGTGGGCAAGGAGAGTATACACTTTCTAAGAAACCTAGATCAGGGGTTCCCAACTCAATTATCAAGGCATGCAAATTGTTCAGAATTGGCAAATTCCTAAATCTTTTACTGCGGGTGTATTTTGAGAACCACTGTTTCAGATAGAGCTGGCATGGGCAATGTGGCCATAGTACTGCAAGAATTGTGCAAGGCCTTTGCAAACCCAGTACTGTGTGGGTCTTTTGCATGGGCTGGTGACCTTTGCTCTCAATAATCTATAGGCCTGGACTGTCTCTCTGGGATATTTCTTTGCCACAATCCCCTGATGTTTTCATCTAAATTTCTGTGAGGCATAATGAAACAGCTTTCAACACGAGACAGCAGAATTGCAGAACTGCAGTGCAGAGTTTATGGGACAAGTTCAGCAGAGTTCTAAAAACTTAAGTGACTATCACTTCCTAATATGGGCAAAGCTCAGTGCAGATGCTACACCACACATGGATTTGCAGTAAATTCCAAATTAAGCTTCATAGTAGGTCTATTTAATTTGCTTGCATATACCTATAGACTGCATTGAAAATAAATGTGTTGACTCCAGCCTTTAAGTGTCTGTTTAAACAGACATTTTGAGTCTCCCACACACACACACACACAGCAGGTTTACCAGGTACCTTAAGCTGTACCTTGAGCTCATAGACATGCAGTTACACGATGAGAGGTAGATATAAGTGCTAGTCCTATAAGACTAAGTTTAGAAATAGAGAGCTATACGCGTGCTTGAGTGCCACTCTCTCCCTCTTAGTACATAAGGAGGTAATGCATTAAAAACAGAGATGAATGGAAAAAAAAAAAAAAACACAACTTCAAAATAATTAACACGAAAAAATATGAGCAACTGTTCTGCGTGCTTGTAATTATTCTTATAAAGCGCCAACAAATTGGACACACAAGAACACAAGTGGTTGAAGGCCCCGCTAAACGAGCTTACATGCTAGAGGGAGTGGGGTATTGTGACACAAAAGGCAAATGGAACAGGACCTTACAATGACAATATTGATTTAAGAAAAAAAAAAAAAAAAATTTTTATATAATTTTACATTAAAAGGGCCACTATAGGCACCCAGACCACTTCAGCTCAATGAAGTGGTCTTGGTGCCAGGTGCCCCAGGTTTTAACCCTGCAGCTGTAAACATAGCATAACATGTTTTCAATAGGGTTAATCCAGCCTCTAGTGGCGCTTCCGCGCTTCTCACTGTGAAAATCACAATTAGAAGATGCTGACAACCATAGGAAAGCATTGAGAAATGCTTTCCTATGGACTGTCTGAATACGCACGCGGCTCTTGCCGCGCATGCGCATTCAGCACCGACGTCAGGAGGAGGAGGAGAGTTCCCCAGCGCCAAGGGAGCCCGGCGCTGGAGAAAGGTAAGTGTTTAACCCTTTCAGCCCAGCAGGAGGGTGGCCCTGAGGGTAGGGGGAACCTAAAGACCCTATAGTGCCAGTAAAAAAAATAAGTGTTTTATAAATGACTAGGTTTTATACCCCACTTCCTACAGACTGGAAGCTCGTTTGAGCATGGTCCTCTTTAATCTATCGTTCCTGTAAGTTTTCTTGCAATTGTCCTATTTATAGTTAAATCCCCCTCATAATATTGTAAAGCCCCACGGAATCTGTTGGCGCTGTATAAATGGTAATAATAATAAAAAAACATGTATGTAATGTATGTATATAACGTTTCTGCAAGTTTTGTGCGCAGGCATTATTTTCTTATGCATGAAAGGTTATGCAATCCTTTATACAAGAAAAATTAGCAATATTACTAGGAGGGGGGAGAAAAAGTGTATTCACAATAGAAGGATTTTTATTCTTTAAATACAAAAAGAAAGACCATAAAAGCTCACAGAAAATCCACCACTGACTGCAGCAGAAAAATTTGTCAGACATAAATGGCATTCCTTTGCAGCCTTTTTATTTATTGGAAGTACATTTGTAACCCCCTCCCCCCCCAACAAAAATAAAAATGGAACTGAAGATAAAAGAATTGAACAGGTGCATGGAGGAAAGGCCAGCTCAAAATCAAACACTTTATACAGATGACAGGCAGGGGGCCAAGATGGAGACACAGAGTTGCAGGATCCAGATGGGCGTTTCAACATTTAATATTCACACCTCACAATTAAATGTAATAACTAGGGTATAAACAAACATAATATTAAAACATACTGGAAACCTCCCCTCCCCCCTCTCCCACCCACACTAAACCCGATCATCTTCGCCTACTACACTTATCACCACTACACTCAAACCTTCCTAGCTGTGGAACTCGCTTTCTCCTCTACAAACTATTTTCCTGCTTCGCACCCACAGTAGGCTGTGCTTACACACCTAGATACATCACAAAGCCTGAGTAGCCAACATAACGCTCAATCCAAACATAGCAGACCTCGAGACAACCTAACGGGGCATACGACCAGGTGGATAGGACAAATGGGCAATGAACGGGAGGCATAACGGACCCCGAGGCCCCTAGGAATGTAGAGACACTACTGGTCACCACTGACTAGATTACGTAGGACCCAGCATGGGACCACATACGAGGGGGAGCTTGCTGCCCATGACAGCCACCACCTGGACGGTTAAAGCCTAGAACAAGGGGTAACATCTCCGCTAACTAACTCTGGTCAGTTGAATGCCATGGTCCCAAGGGGTGCTAACCCTGACACTAAGCTGAGTAAGTGGACAAAGGCTTACAGCCAGGTGAACGCTATTTCTTTTCCATATACTGCTCTCTAGACCCAAAATGTTTTCACCCTTACTTTAACATATATTGAAAATCTGACAATCATATCAGTTTGAAGCACATGTACTGCTCTATTTAAAATAATGTGAATCCGCTGTTACCCATTGACAATGCATTAATATGTACCCTGTTTGCTACTCAATATAAAGAGATTGACCAAAAAAAACCCATACTGGAAAATGACCGTCCCCCATTTAAAATATGCATCTACATACATTCTCTCTCATCCCCTTACCTAATTACATACTGCCCTATCAGCATCCTTAGATTCCTTTCCCTCTGGACCTGTCTCCCTTAACGTCAATATTTTCTTTGCCATCGATATCAGCACCTCTATGTCAGTCTTCCCTAACCTAAACACATGAACCTCCCCTATAACAGTGCCAAAACAAACTTAAATGAAGTCAGCTTGTAGTCTAGATGCAACTGCACAGTCAATGACGGTTTCAGAAACGGTAGTATTTGTTACTCCCCCTTATTTTTTTTTTATATATACTTTTCTAGCAACCAGAGACACTCGTCAAGACTAATGACAGCAACTACAAAGGCACTGTAGTTGCTGTGACAGAGCAGCAGAACCACCTGTATAAACGTGTTCTTACTCTGCTACGTCACTCAGTTGTAGAACAGACCACTATGCCAATGGCATATGACTATGCTGAGGATTGACAGATGAGGGGTAGGGCAAGATTTTCAAATAGAATTTAAGAAAAGTCTACACCTATACTAGAAACCCGCCTAGCAGAGTTTTTAGGGGAAATGCCGTCCTGTCTAAAAAGTGTTTTTTTTGTTTTTAAAAGTTCTGTGTGCCACAACTGGAACATTTTAGAAAATGTCTTGACACAGTTGAAATATGGTCATTACTTCACCCCTGCACCCCTAAAGTGTTGGTTATGTGTGACAGTGTCATGGTGGCACCCAGTAAATTAAATTCCTTCAATACACTGTGAAAGTTAAATTTTATTTGGATTTGCCTGTTGAGCAATCCAACAATACTTAAAATGCAGGTCCCAGCTTGGCATTTTAGGCTTACACCGAATCTGTTCGAGGGCACAAACATCAGGTGACACTAAGAATTTGCTCTATGCATTTGCTTTTATTGCACCAGACCAATGTATAGCGTATATTGTATTTCATACCTGAATGGCGCTTTGCTATGTACTAATAGAACATCTACTCACATTATGTCTACAAAAAACTAATTGAAAGAATTCCGGCAAAAAAGATTGGTCTAATTTGAAAACTCCTAGACTTTTCTCGTAACATACCTTTAAAAGCTGGCAGTAGTAAGTGAACAATTAAATCTTCAAAAAGGACTGCAAGGGTCGTGGGAAATTTATTGCGGTCAGCTATATAGTGGGATATGGCCAAAGTTTACCCAACAAGTCCCAGCAGTCCGTTAACAATTAAAAATGACAGGAAGCAAAGATGGAGGCCCTCAGTTGCAGGATAAGGTGTGGTTTTCATACCTTATAAATACAAATGTGTGTTAAATAAAAGGCGTAAGTAAACAAAATATATATATAAAAAAAAAAAAATAATCATGGGAAATAATTTTGATGAAAATATAACAAATGTGGCTTCATTGAGATTTTCCAAGAATGTAACTAGAAGACACAGCAACAATTGTGCACAAAAGTAGATATACTTGAAATGAATGAGTTATGGATCTTTCAAGCGACGTTTCAAGCATTATTAAAACGTGTATCTTACATGGGTTATGGTGCGATGAGTTAGTTGTCCTTTTATTTTAAAGGGGCTCTCTAAGCAACATAACCAACACAGTGAATTCTACTGGTTATGTTGTCTAAAGTGCCAAATATTGTACCTGTGACTCAGAATCAGGCCAGACTCGTTGAAGTAGTCAGTCCACCGTCAATGAGATAACCCGTCCTAATGAACTCTGGTCCGAAACAATGAACATGGTGGACCAATGTCGCATGTGCAGAAGCATCAGTGGTGTTCGGTGTCATCACCATGTGCATGATAAAGCTGAATGTGAAGACATTTGCACACTGAAGGTATTTATGAAGAAATGCCTGTAGGGGCTGCCTGTCTGATAGCCACTAGATCTATGTTCTCAGATAAATGCAAATATTGCCATTTCTCAGATATGGTCAGTTTTACACTGTTCGAATAAAAAAAAAGTTATATAGTGTGATTCTTTAGCACTCGTCCAGCAGTTAAATGGTCCCAAAAAAAAAAAAAACACCTGTAGGAGATGGTGTTCTACGTGCCTATAGTGTCTCATTTAAGAAAAGTAAAGTTACACCAAAAGTATCCCTTTTATTTTGCATCATCAATAAGGGAGCAGATGGTTCTTAAATGGTATGATATCAACCAGGTGGACGAAGATACAGCACCAGAAATGTATTTACCACAAGGCAAACTTTCAGGGGGTGCGCAAAAAAAATGCCACCCAAGCTCCCAGGCAAATACCTTGTTTGGCTCGTGTTCTGGGGCTGTCTACCTTACTGTGAGTTAGTGAGTGTAGCTGTAAGTGTGTGTCTCTTTCAGTGAGAATGGGTGTGTCAGTGTACGTATGTCATTTTATGTGTATCTGAGAGTGTGTGCCTGTCAGTGAGTGGGTGTGTCAGCAAAAGTGTATATTGGTTAAACAGTGTGTGCGCCAATGACTGTATCTGTCAGTGAATGTATCAGTGCATGTATCAATGAGGGCATGTGTCCATCAGTCCAAAAAAATGGCCTTGACACGAATTGGGGGGGAAGCAAACTTAGATTTTGGGGGTGCCCGAATTTAGTCATGCCTGGGGCACCACAAAACCAAAATACACCACTGTACAGCACACTGGGCAATATAGTCACTACAGTAAGATGAATTGGTGAGGTTTGGAATGCCTCTTTATAAAAGGGCACCTGTCATGCCCCAAACAACTTATTCTCCTCATTAGATTGAGAATAAGGTTCAATTAATTTTTCTAGCAAATTTATAAATAAAAGGAAACAAACTTATTTAAAAATATTTAGGTTTTTCTCACAGCTGTCAGTTAATGCCTCGGCATGCCAAGACGTTGACTGACAAGGGAGAACAGAAAAGACCTCCCACAGAAGGTCCCTCAGTTCTCACAGCGCACTGCGTGTGGTTGCTATGGAAACTCCCTAGCCAGCACTAGAATATTGGAATGGAGTGAAATGACCATTCCGTTCAGACGCCAGCAATGAAGCCAGCATAGCGACAGCACTGACGAGTTTTGCCCTGCTTGGGGATGGGTCCCAAGCCAGGCAAATCAAAGAAGAGACATGGTGGAGGGAGTGGAGGACGGCCTGGAGGTGGGTGTTACACAAAGAGTAACACCCACAAAGCACCACAGGAACTGAGAAAAAGTGAGTAAATCTCTATATTTTAGAATGATTACACCTTGTATCTTTGTGATACAATGTATATGGGAGCCATCCAAGATATGTGAAAATTTTTACTGCAGGTTCACCTTAAGGAGCACAAAATAGCTGCAGCCACACACCCACCTTCACATTGAAATCACAGGTAGAAGCTATGGGCCCCCTGCCGGAACACACTAGTAAACAGACAGGATTATTCATTAAGAGTAATAATGGCGGGGGCAGAGCCTGGCTTCCAGGCTGCAAGGACGTGCTGAATCAGAGCTCCTGAGCATAATGTCACGATTTGGGGCAAAAACCCCAATAAAACTGCGCACTAAACGCCTGGAAGGCGACAGCACAACTGGGGACACCCATGCAAATCGATGGATACCAGCCGTTAACCAGTTGCTTACCGGGAACCGGCACCAGCATCAAGAGGCCTACTCGAGGCCCTGTCGGGGAGAGACGGCCGCTCTCCTCATGGGCGACTCGGCAGAGAGACCCTCCAAGCGACTCACCTCCTAACCCCACCCCCCCACCCCCCGGACCGGCGGGGGTCATCGCGGTCCGCGTTGTGCCACCAGCTACGCCGAGAAGCAAGGTGGAGATAGACCAGTGTTGGCGGCCACGATGCACCTCTAAAATGGCAGATGATAACACGCCGCCGGCGCCAAATCAACCCCAGCACACGCTGATCTCCCAAGATACCGCACAGCGCCTGGATGTAATATTCAGCCGCTTTTGGGCAAACCTTAGAGACCGCATGAGAGCAGCACAAACCGCTCAGAGTCCGGCACGGATGACAGGTAGGGGAGGCAGACAGCGGCAGGGAGAGGAGAGCATACCCTTGGGCAAAGCGACAGGCGCCCCACACCCCCCCAAACCACAGTACCCACCCGGGTTGGAGGCCAAAAGGGCAAAGTCCCGGATGCATCATTCACACGCAAGGAGGCTTCACTGCCGCAAGAGGCCAAAGACCACCAGTCCCTCCATTGCCCCCGTCAGGGGAAGAAACTCAGGCTCCAGAAGCTGCAGAGTTTGTGGCACCGAAATGCAGGCCTACACAACAGCCTGGGGCTGGAAGGATGTAACCACACTGCCCACCGCTGCAGCAGCCTCCGACACTACAACAACCACTGCTTCTCAAGAGATGGCATCGGATAATAGAGACTCAACACAAAGCCTCTACACAGGTCAGTGCCAGGCTCATTATCCCTCAGCCTAAGCCTGTTATACTGTGTGACCAGGACTGACACCATTGGAGAAAAGAAGGCATCACCACACAGGTCCGAACCACAGTGACTCACAAGCTAACAGTAATACTAGTTGTTGAGCCAGGGTTATTGTTTCTTTCCCTTTACTGTTATGAATTTCCATCACATAATCTATATAATACACATTAAAGGACCACTATAGTGCCAGGAAAACATACTCGTTTTCCTGGCACTATAGTGCCCTGAGGGTGCCCCCACCCTCAGGGACCCCCTCCCGCCCGGCTCTGGAAAGGGAAAAGGGGTTAAAACTTACCTTTTTCCAGCGCTGGGCGGAGAGCTCTCCTCCTCCGATCCTCCTCTTCTCCTCCCCGTCGGCTGAATGCGCACGCGCGGCAAGAGCTGCGCGCGCATTCAGCCGGTCACATAGGAAAGCATTCATAATGCTTTCCTATGGACGCTGGCGTGCTCTCACTGTGAAAATCACAGTGAGAAGCACGCAAGCGCCTCTAGTGGCTGTCAATGAGACAGCCACTAGAGGAAATAGGGGAAGGCTTAACCCATTCATAAACATGGCAGTTTCTCTGAAACTGCTATGTTTATGAAAAATGGGTTAACCCTAGCTGGACCAGGCACCCAGACCACTTCATTAAGCTGAAGTGGTCTGGGTGCCTAGAGTGGTCCTTTAAGCGTAAACATAACCAATATAAGCATTGTGAATATTTAGCTAGCATGTTGACCACAAGCTACTGAAAACCTACGGCCTATCTCACCATGTTATTGTTGCATGCAATCGCACCCTATACCCTAAAAAAATGTGCAAGACATATCAGATCGCCCGCTGTTATTTTTGTTTATTTGCAAAAGCACGTGGAATGCCGTCAGGGCACCACATGCCTGTATGTTAAACTTTTCTGCACTGCAAAAAAAAAAAAAAAAAAAGTAATAATGGCTACGAATTCAAAATGAATCCAGCTACGCTTCCAATTCGGTTATTTTAGTCTACTCAAATTAAAATATATATATATATAAATAATAATAATAATAATAATAATAATATATAAAAATAAATAAATACTGTTTACTGTTAATGTACGAATCTAATAACTTGGCTCTCTCGTGAAAAATCAGGAAGTTACATATATGGACTGAACCATCTGCAAAACACCTTGGAATAAATGATTCCAAAGCTTTACGAGACAAACATAAATAAAAACACAGGTACATACACAATGACAAAAACATTCAAGGAACAGATTATTGACATTAATATAGCGCCAACAAATTCCATAGCACTTTACATTATAAGAACGTTAGATTTAATAGTAAATGAGAATTACAAAAATTTACAGGAATAATAGGTTAAAGAGGACCCTGCTCAAACGAGTTTAGTCTTTCACAGTATTATGCAAGCAGGATTAAAACACTATATAATGACAATATAGGGCTTAGCCAAGTGAGTTAAACATACAACACAAACAAGGGGTTATTCGATAAATAGGAAATTGACAATATCGGCTATTCTAGCCTAAAAATTGCAGGTTTCATGTCATTTCACCACAATTGCAGGTTTCAGGAAGATAAAAAAAAACAAAAAAAAAAAAAAAAACAGCAATAAACCAATATCTGGATTCTGCTGCCAACATTTTGCAAGTGAGTATGCTGGGGCTAAAATAGTGTCACTAACAAAAGGTGTCCAGTTTTACTGAGTGTCAAAGAAATGCAGCCAAGACCCAACAGATCGTGGAGTTCTCCTAATAAATTGGTGCTCTATAAAAACCCATCATTCCACTGAGTGAACGATGTAAACATGCTCAAACATGAACTAACAATGAAATCGAGGTCATACGGAGAGACAGTGCGTGGAGTGCAAAATAATCTCAGCATTAGACTGAATAATAGGCTAACCCACACAGGGGCCCTCTAACCTGCACTGGGTTCTTAGGCAGCATGAGCCCAGTTTTAATGGACAGCATGTTTACAAAGAGTTTGTGGTACCCCCAAAAAAAAAAAAAATTCATAACTTGGAGAACAGGGGCTCTTCACTATGCTGGGTAAATTAAAGGACCACTATAGGCACCCATACCACTTCAGCTTAATGAAGTGGTCTGGGTGCCAGGTCCAGCTGTTTTTTTTTTTCTATAAAATGTTTTCTATAAACATAGCAGGTTTAGAGAAACTGCTATGTTTATATTAGGGTTAATCCAGCCTCTAGTGGCTGTCTCATTGACAGCCGCCAGAGGCGCTTCTCACTGATTTTCACAGTGAGAAGACGCCAGCGTCCATAGGAAAGCTTTGAGAATGCTTTCCTATGGACTGGCTGAATGCGCGCGCGGCTCCTGCCACGCATGCGCATTCAGCAGAAGAGGAGGAGAGGAGGCGGAGAGAAGGAGGAGAGCTCCCCGCCCGGCGCTGGAGAAAGAGGTAAGTTTAACCCCTTCCTCCCCCTAGAGCCAAGCGGGAGGGGGACCCTGAGGGTGGGGGCACCTTCAGGGCACTATAGTGCCAGGAAAACAAGTATGTTTTCCTGGCACTATAGTGGTTCTTTAAGATTCACATGCTGGCCTTATCATTCGGCTGAGGGTAATTGGGGTTTAACACAGCGTCCAAGCTTGCAATAATCACACCAGATTCCACTGGAGGCAGATATGTAGTTTGTACTGTCACGGCCATAATCAGGAAATGGGTGACAAGAGGAGCCCAGTGTGATCCCTGCACTGGAGCAGTAAGATATGTTCATATCCAGTAGCGGGTTAAAGGGCAGTTGTTGGTCAGAGCTATAGCTGCACAAATAGAGCAGGGGGTCACAAGACCAGTACAAACCTAGCAGAATGCTTCAGAGTCTAAAATGAATCTCAAAAAGCCAAGCAGATGAATGCAGTGTTGAGGAGTGGGAGGGACGGGACAACACCAAACAAAAAGAGACCCAGAGAGTTGTGCTGCTACTAACATCAATAGGAAGGGATGATTATATTTTGGGCTGGGAGTGACACATTGTGCCCAGTGTGAGCTGCTCCTAACCATGCATGCAGTTTGCTGGGGATGTAGATTATAACATGGGCTGAGGGGGACACTATGAGCCATGGGTACACACTGCACACTATGCTGGGAGATCAGATTATAAAATGGGCTGAGGGGGACACAATGAGCCATGGGTACACACTGCACACTATGCTGGGAGATCAGATTATAAAATGGGCTGAGGGGGACACAATGAGCCATGGGTACACACTGCACACTATGCTGGGAGATCAGATTATAAAATGGGCTGAGGGGGACACAATGAGCCATAGGTACACACTGCACACTATGCTGGGAGATCAGATTATTAAATGGGGTGAGGGGGACAATGAGCCATGGGTACACACTGCACACTATGCTGGGAGATCAGATTATTAAATGGGGTGAGGGGGACAATGAGCCATGGGTACACGCTGCACACTATGCTGGGAGATCAGATTATTAAATGGGCTGAGGGGGACACAATGAGCCATAGGTACACGCTGCACACTATGCTGGGAGATCAGATTATAAAATGGGGTGAGGGGAACACTGAGCCATGGTTACATGCTGCACACTGTGCGGGGACGTAGAGTATAACATGGGTGAGGGTGACATGGATTCCATGCTGCTCACTGTGCTGGGAAAAACAGCTGTATTTTAGAGGTGAGGGTGACACAGGGAGCGCAGTCTGCACACTGCACTATGTGCTAGGCTTATCAGATTATATTTTAGGGATGACACTGAAGTAAGGAAAAGGATTATATTCAGGGATGGGGGGGGTTGACTCATGAAGCTCAGGCTGTATGCTGCTCACTTTACTGGGGAGGGAAGATTATATTCTGTGGGCATATTGTGGGTGGGGGACTCAGGGAGTCAAGTCTATATGATTGTCACTGTGCTGAGGAGGGCAGATTAGATTCAAGGGGGGTGAGGGACACAGAGCACAGGCTGCTCATTCCCTGCATGCTACTCACTGAGCTGGAGAGGGCAGATTAGATTTTAGTGGTGGAGGGGACTCCAGAGGAGAAGGGCTGCTTTCTGTGTTGGGGAGGGCAAGTGATATTTGGGGACACTGGGACCGACGGCTCTCTGTGCTGTGGATAAGGCAGGCAATATTTGGGGGTGGGGGACACTGGGGGCCCAGATCTTCTTACCCTGCATGTTGCCTGTCATGCTGGGGAGGGCATGTGATATTTGGGAGGTGAGGGACACTGGGGGCCCGGATCTCCTTACCCTGCATGTTGCTGTCTGTGCTGGGGAGGGCAGGTGATATTTGGGGGTGGGGAGACACTGGGGGCCCTGCTCTCCTTACCCTGCATGTTGCTGTCTGTGCTGGGGAGGGCAGGTGATATTTGGGGGTGGGGGGGGACACTGGGGGCCCTGCTCTCCTTACCCTGCATGTTGCTGTCTGTGCTGGGGAGGGCAGGTGATATTTGGGGGTGGGGGTGGGGGTGGGGACACTGGGGGCCCTGGTCTCCTTACCCTGCATGTTGCTGTCTGTGCTGGGGAGGGCAGGT
>OW240916.1:17676882-17700517 GCA_933207985.1 Pelobates cultripes
GGGACACTGGGGGCCCTGGTCTCCTTACCCTGCATGTTGCCTGTCGTGCTGTGCTGCTGGCCGTGTCCTGGGGCCCCTGGGCCTGCACTGCTGCCGCTGCTCCCACTGTTACTGGGGTTGGAAGTCGCCATTGTTAATATATTAGATTCCAAATGAAGGCTGCAATGCAGCAACCCCCACTGTGCCTGCCCCCTCCCAGAATCCCTCACCCTGACGTCAGAACACCGCCTCCCCGCGTGACGTCACGTCCCACCCTCCTCCCCGGGCTCGGAGTGACTGCAGCCCTGATACAGTGTGTCTTCCAGTCAGGAACTGCGACCGTTCTATCGGAGTCCGTGACATTCCACTCAGAACGCTCTGTGTTACCTGGGCAACACCCCACAGACATACCCTCCCCCTCACCGCAGAGTCTCTTACCCTTCATTAACCTCTTTGCCCCTTCTCTGTCTCCCCCCCCCTTTTCTCCCCCTATTTTTTCTCCTTTTGTATCGTGTCCCCCTTTTGCCCCTCTTGTCTCCTACTGTATCTCCTACCTCCCCTTTATATGTATTTTACTCCCCCTTATTCTCACACTTGTGTCTCTTACAATCCCCCCTCCCCGGTTGGTTGTCAGGATTATTCAGTAATGTGAGAATACAAGGTGAAGGTCAAGATTGAAGCAGCATTGTCACAGTTTGGGGACTTTCCCCAATTCGCAAGTCCCCTGACAGTGACATCGCTGCTGGGGGTACAGTGGCGGGGGGGGGAGGTTAAGGTGAGATTTACGCCTGAACCTGTTCCTCACGGTCTTCTTTAGAGCTGACGTCACTGCTGTGCTTTCGCGCATGCACAAGATACATTAGTGCGGACAGGGCCGGCCTTAGGCCATTAGGCGCCCTGTGCGAAAAGTCTTCACTGCGACCCCCCCCCACCCCCCCACCAAGTTGCCTGTAAACAGTTACAGACACAGGCAGACAGTCATACAGTTACAAGCAGACAGTCAGACACGCTCAGTTACAGGCAGTCACACACATACACAGTTACAGGCTGACAGTCACACATGCTCAGTTACAGGCAGGCAGTCACAGAGCCAAACACACAGTTAAAGGCAGACAGGTACACAATCACAAACAATTACAGGCACACAGTCACACACAGTTACAGGCAGACAGTCATACACACTTGGTTACAGGCATGCAGAATCTCACGCACGCTGATAGACACACACTCAGTTAAAGTCAGATAGTCACACATACAGCTACACACACAATTGGAGTCACACATACATGCAGGCAGACAGTTACACAGACAGACAGTCTCACACACACACACAGGCAGACAGTCACACACGCAGGGAGGCAGTCACACAGGCAGGCAGTCATACACACAGGCAAACAGTCACACACACACTCAGGCAGACAGTCACACACACACAGGCATGCAGTCACACACACAGGCAAACAGTCACACACACAGGCAGGCAGTCACACAGATAGACAGTCACACAGGCAGGCAGTCACACACACACAGGCTGGCAGACACACTCACAGGCAGGCAGAAAGTCACACAGACAAACAATCACACACAGGCAGTCACACACACACACACAGACTTACCTCTTTCCATTATGGCTGGAAGGGGGAGTGGATGCAGTTGGTTGATGGGGAAGCAGGGACACCTTCCTTCTTCCTGTGCAGCAGTTACCAAGGGCTTTGGTTAGGTATTAGCACCGCCTCTGCCTTGTGATAAGCCCCGTCCCCACTGGCTCGATTTTTTTTTTTTTTTCATTATAGACCCGGGTGGAAATGAATGAAATCCTCCACCTGGGTACCTGATTTAGCTCTCCTGCACTCCTGTCACCCGGCCATGTGCGAGCTGTGTCAGTCACATGGCGCCCCCTGGTCCATGGCGCCCTGTGCGGCCGCAAAGCTCGCATACCCCTAGGGCCGGCCCTGAGTGCGGACTAAGGAGGAGACAGACAATTCTCTACTTAGCCAAGTCCCTACTTTGTCTCAATTTACAGCTATTATCCCCTTAAGGACACATGACGGAAATATTCCATCATGATTCCCTTTTATTCCAGAAGTTGTGTCCTTAAGGGGTTAAATCACCCTGGATATTAGCATATTTTAAGAGAATCTGAGTTTTCTTATAGCCGAATCTTATGAATTTCCTGCTGGCAACATCTCCACTATTGGCACCCTAAAGCACAAACACACGCCGCGTGTATATGTATGTATGTATGCAGTGGCGTACATACAACCCATGGGGCCCTGGTGCGAAAACTGATCCGTGGGCCCCCTCTCCCCCCCGCACACTTACTCTGCGCGGGCTGGGGCCGCAACACATGGCGGCGGGCACCTGGTCGCAGGGGTCGCAGGGCTGCGACCGCGGTATATACGCCAGTGCATGCAGATACACATACACTTAAAGGACCACTACAGACACCTAGATCACATCAGCTCAATGAAGTGGTCTGGGTGCCAGGTCCCTCTAGTTTTAACCATGCAGCTGAAAACATAGCAGTTTCAGAGAAACTGCTATGTTTCACTGAGGGTTAATCCAGCCTATAGTGGCTGTCTCATTGACAGCCGCTAGAAGAGGAGCTTCCGCGATTCGCACTGTGAAAATTACAGTGAGAAGACGCTGAACGTCCATAGGAAAGCATTGAGTAATGCTTTGCGGTTTGAATGCGCGTGTGGCTCTTAAGACACACACACACACTCTCACGAACAGACGCATTCACCAGTGGTGTATCCTGGTTTTGTGCTGCCCTAGGCAGGACAAAACTCAGGCACCCCCCTCCCCCCGCGCCACCCCCACCCAACCCTTCCCCCCGCCCCACCTTCTAAATACACATACACACACACAGTCAGACACATACACACACACAGTCATACACACACACACACACACACAGTCAGACACAAACATACACACACACATACACAGAGACAGTCAGGCACAAACACACACACATACACACACAGTCAGGCACAAACACACACAAACACACACACAGTCAGACACATACACACACACATACACAGTCAGACACACACACACACACTCAGTCAGACACACACACAGACACAGTCAGACACACACACACACATACACAAACACAGTCAATCACACACAGTCAGACACACACACAGATTAACTTTTTTTTTAATTTAAATCCCCCCCCAACCTCCTTACCTTTGGGAGTGCTGGGGGGGAGATCTCTCTCTCCCTGGTGGTCCAGTGGCTGCCGGTCGGGCGGAGTGAAAGCAGTGGCGAGAGGGTTGAGTAGAACAGTTTCTTTCGCTGTTGCAGAGTGAGGCTAGAGCCGAAGATGACGCTATCTTCCTCGCCTCAGCCTCACTGTGCAGCCGGGCGCCAGGGAGCTGAGCAGAGCGCTCATGGGTAGTGCTTCCTCGCCGCCGCTCGCTCGCATCAGCTTGGAGCGCTGCTGTTGTCAGTATAAATTAGGCATTTGCCCTGGGCATTTGGGGGGCGGCGTTTTTTGCCGCCCCCTGAAAAATGCCGCCCAAGGCAAATGCCTTGTTTGCCTCGCGGCTAATACGTCCCTGGCATTCACACTAGCTAACAGACACACACACTCTCACGAACAGACGCATACACACTAGCTAACACACACATTTACTGACAGAAACACACTCACTGACAGACAGACACATACACACTCACTTACAAAACACACACTCACAAAACACACACTCACTAACAGACGCACACAAACTAACACTCAGTAACAGACACACACATTAACACACTCACTGACACACTCTAACACACACACTCTAACACACAAACTCTAACACTAACACACACACTCTAACACACACACACTAACACACTCTAACACACACACCACACACACTGTAACACTAACACACACACTAACACACACACTCTAACACACACACTAACATACACTAATACTAACACACACTCTAACACTAACACACACTCTAACACACACATATTAACACACACTAACACACACACACTCTAACACTAACACACACACTAACACACACACTCTAACACACTAACACACACACACTCTAACACACACACACTCTAACACTAACACACACTAACACCCGTGCTTCTGCCATCCATGGTGGTCCAGTGGAGAATGAACTCTAGCTTGCGGGGCTAGAGTTCACTCTCGGGAGATCTAAACATTGACGCGGGAATGCTCAGATCTCGGGAGAGGAACCCGGCGGAGCTGCTGGCTAGCGCTCCCCGGGTCCTCTCCTGCCTCCCTCCATGCTGCTGTGGGCTGGTGAGGGAGAACTTTGATCTCTCCACCGGCCCATGGAGGCTTAGAGCAGAGCCGGCGCTCAGATAGCGCCAGCTCTGCATGAGCCAACAGGGGAGATCCCGAAATCTCCCCTGCCGGTCTCAATCCATAGGCGTGCCGCGGATCTCCACCAAATACATAATGCCTGAGAGGTATGACTGTTTTAGTGTTTTTGGTCGATAAGATTTTGTAGTTAGGCCCCTCATAATGGTCAGCACCAGGCCCACTGGGCTCTTAACCTGGCCCTGACTGCATGGATCTGAGAGCTATTTGGAGAACGTGGGAGCTCAGATCAGGGCTATTTAACAAAGTATTATTTGTGGGGTCATTTTATGTTTTTATTATGTTTTTGGGTATTTTTATGTTTTATATTTTTGTTTGCCTCTTTGTTCCTGGGAGATAATTAGCTTACCGGTCTTTAATGCAATTATCTCCCAGGCCCAGAGATTCCTGGAAAGGGCTTGTGGTGAATACAATGCAGAACCCCTGTTGGGGTCTATGTATAAAAAGGCTGTGTTTGGATGCATTAAACCAGTTGTACTCCCAGAACTATGTGTCATGTAGTTATTGGGTGGGGAAGTGCTATAATCACTGCTTAGCACATTGTTCCATGCCGTGGAGGGTTTGACGGGTAAAGTCCTTGTAAGGACTAGAGCTCCCAGGACTGTGTGTATCCTGCTCCAGGAGCTCCCCTATCCTGCTCCAGGACGGATAAGCTCCAGGAGGACCCCAGTCAAGCCACAGCGACTGGGGAAGAAGCGCTTAGGTTTTTCCCTGTTCCAGATAGGAAGCGGTGCTTGGCGTAGGTACCCAGCCAGGGAACAGGGAGCTCCGCTAGATATCTATTACATCACACTGGATCTATTGGATCACACTGTTTATCTATTACATCAATCTGGATTTATTGGGTCACACTGTGCATCTATTACACCATTTTGGATCCATTGAATCACAGTGTGTTTCTATTAAATATCTCTGGATCCAGTGGATCACATTGTATTTATTGAATCACTCTGGATCTATTGGGTCACACTGTGTATCTATTACATCACTCTGGATCTATTGGATCACACTGTGCATCTATTGCACCACTCTGGATCTATTGGATCACACTGTGTATCTATTACATCACTCTGGATCTATTGGATCACACTGTGCATCTATTGCACCACTCTGGATCTATTGGATCACACTGTGTATCTATTACATCACTCTAGATCCATTGAATCACACTGTATCTAGGACATCGCATTGGATCACATTGTATCTATTACATCACTCTGGATCTATTGGATTACACTGTATCTATTACATCACTCTGGATACATTGAATCACACTGTGTATCTATGACACCACATTGGATCACACTGTGTATCTATTACATCACTCTAGATCCATTGAATCACACTGTATCTAGGACATCGCATTGGATCACATTGTATCTATTACATCACTCTGGATCTATTGGATTACACTGTGTATCTATTACATCACTCTGGATACATTGAATCACACTGTGTATCTATGACACCACATTGGATCACACTGTGTATCTATTACATCACTCTAGATCCATTGAATCACACTGTATCTAGGACATCGCATTGGATCACACTGTATCTATTACATCACTCTGGATCTATTGGATCACACTGTATCTATTACATCACTCTGGATCTATTGGATCACACTGTATCTATTACATCACTCTGGATCTATTGGATCACACTGTGTATCTGTTACATCACTCTGGATCTATTGGATCACACTTTATCTATTACATCACTCTGGATCTATTGGATCACACTGTGTATCTATGACACCACATTGGATCACACTGTGTATCTATTACATCACTCTAGATCCATTGAATCACACTGTATCTAGGACATCGCATTGGATCACATTGTATCTATTACATCACTCTGGATCTATTGGATCACACTGTGTATCTGTTACATCACTCTGGATCTATTTCATCACTCTAGATCTATTGGATCACACTGTATCTATTACATCACTCTGGATCTATTGGATCACACTGTGTATCTATTACATCACTCTGGATCTATTGGATGACTTACCTGGGCCTAACCTGTGTCCGTTTTCTATCCTTCCTCTTGAAAGCAAAGTCAGTCGTCCAATGGAGGACTGTGCTCACTAGCTGTGAGTGCTCTGCTGATGTTCTCGGATCATAACTATGGCCCCTGCTTTGTTCTACGCAGATACATATGGCTTCTCTGCTGGTGAACAACAGATGCAGCCATTACAGAGTGGGTGCTCGGAAGACATACAGGTAAGTTGTCAAACCGTGCTAAAATGACTACCGACACCATAATCACTACAGTGGGCTGTACTGGTTATAGTACTTGGTATATTTCTTTAAAATCCTAAAACTGTTGCATTTAGTTTACTCAAGTGACATTCATTCTAGTCTATGTTTATTTTTTTTCTTATTGAACAGTAATTTATAAGATATGTAGTTTATCCTCCAGTAACAGCTTCACTCATTACACAGAGTGAGTGATACCACTCAAGGAGCCATACTGCAGCTGCTATCAGCATATTCACAGCTCGGTTGTTATGGTGTATATGCATTCCACTAGAGATGTAAAAACTATTGTCAAAATGGTTCAATTTTTCCTCTATCCCCCCTTCCCACACCACCCTTTAAGGACACATAACATGTGTGACATGTCACGATTCCCTTTTATTCCAGAAGTTTGGTCCTTAAGGGGTTAAGCATTGTGTAAGGCAGCTTTTGAAAGCTTGCCTACGTTAGACGAACATTGAAATAAAAAAAACACCTACGGGCTTTTTAATCTTTAATAGAAATCTATGAGGCTGATTCCTGGCAGACTGCATTGTTGAACCGTGAAATAATCCTACAAAATGTTGGTTATGACTAAGGAAATTGCTCAACTCTAGGTACAGCAAGGTCAGCAGACCATTGCCGAGCACAACTACACTAATGAGTTAACCTACCTAATTTCCCATAGATTCCTTGAGCATAACGTGTTCATTTACACTGCAAGTAAGGATTCATGGGTAGACACATGAAACTATCATCTAGACTAGTGGTTCCCAACCCAGTCCTCAAGTACCCCATAACAGTACAGGATTTAGGGATCACCCATTTCTGTCTAAGGTGTTTTTAGAAAGAAAAACACTTTAGACACAACAGGGTAATTTCTAAATCCTGGACTGGTAGGGGGTACTTGAGGACTGGGTTGGGATAGCAGGGTATCTGAAGCTGGAAATCCTCACGCTCTACATAAAGGACTGCCAGCGTCAGATTTTTCCCCATAAGAAAGCATTGATATAATGCTTTCCTATGGGGAGGTCTAATGCGGGCAGGGCGTTTGCTGCGCATGCGCATTAGTGCCCGCTCATCGCGGGAAGGAGGGGGCGGAGCATCGACCCAATGCCAAGGGACATTGGCGCTGGGATCAGGTAGTAAATAAATGATTTTTAACCCTTTATTCACCTGGGCGGAGCGGCACAAGGGAGGGTAAGGCAGGGGAGCGATAGTGCCAGGAATACAGCTTTGTAATAGTATCCCTTTAAATTTGAAATTCACTTTCAGTTTTGCCTTTATTGAATAACCCTGTGTGTATGTTTATATGCAATACTAGCCTTGTGTTGACAACTCCCTTTCAGAATAAAGCAGTTGGTACATAAGTTTTTAGAAAGTACACCGGTGAGCTAGACTACTTTTTAAAAGCTGTATGATGGGGGTCATGCAGTGAAGGGCTAAAGGTAGCCATTATACCTCTTGGGATTTAAGCCTTATTTACAGATCCTTGGCTGACCAACTGCATTAGGTTTTACTGCTCCTTATAAATACCACTTTTCTTCAACTAGGAACATTTTGGAACTCTGATTTCTCAGGAGATTATCAAGTGGGTTATCCTCAAACTTGCCATTTTAGAACTATATTAACACAATAAAACAGGTGGAACAATACCTCAATACTCTTGTCATTTTGTTTTTGCATTACTGAACAAATACAGCTACTTATGCAACTTCTAAGCAGTGGTCGTAGTATTCAGCATTTTACAAGTCACAATTAATGCCTACCATCTAGTGGTACCAAATCCAAACTGCAGTTTGCAAATGAGGAAAGAGAACAATGACAATAGTATTGTGAAATATATTGTATCTGTCTCTTACAGTCTATATGTGATTACTGTTGTTAACATTCTTATACCCACCAACCTATTCTGCAGCACTTTACAATTATACAATTGGGATATTTGACAAGTAATCGACATACAGATTACAACAGATAAGGTATTGCTCAAGTATATGATAACTCAAATTAAAGGACCACTATAGTGCCAGGAAAACATACTCGTTTCCCCCTCCCGCCGGGCTGGATGGCAAGGAAAGGGGTTAAACTTACCTTTTTTCCAGCGCCGGGCGGGGAGCTCTCCTCCTCCAATCCTAATCTTCGGCTGAATGCACATTCGCGGCAGGGGCTGCGCGCGCATTCAGCCTGTCTCATAGGAAAGCATTCATAATGCTTTCCTATGGACGCTGGCGTCTTCTCACTGTGATTTAAACAGTGAGAAGAACGCAAACGCCTCTAGCGGCTGTCAATGAGACAGCCACTAGAGGCTTTAGAGGCTCGATTAACCCATTTATAAACATAGCAGTTTCTCTGAAACTGCTATGTTTATAAAAAAAAGGGTTAATCCTAGAGGGACCTGGCACCCAGACCACTTAATTAAGCTGAAGTGGTCTGGGTGCCTAGAGTGGTCCTTTAAGACCCACTGACTTCTACACACTCCATCCTTTTCACCCCAACTTTTCTGGGGTGCTCCACCACTCTCACCCTTGTAAACAGTAGAAGGTTTATTCAATAAATACCAAAATTACTATCAATATTCACAATCATTGATCAAAGACTGCTTCTCATGTCCCCTGCTGGGTCATTATACCTGTAATTTACACATTTATATCATGGTTATACGCTAAAGTGATCTGCATTGCCTGTGAAATCTCTCCACAATTCCCTATTTAGTGAATAACCCCTTATTTGTAATACATGATCTGTGCTGCATGTGAAACCGACTTGGCTGGCCCCAGAGGCAAGCACTGTAGGAAATGCAAAGTGAATTTAAGGCCAAAATAACTAAACTGAAAAAATTCTCCAAGTCACAATGCTTCTAGCTCGGCTACTTTGGTCTAAAATTAGAAATTCACTTTGAATATATGACGATTCTCACTTTAGTGAATATTAATCCTGCCTGTTTTCAATCTATAAAAACTACAAAGGAATTCCCTCTTTTATTAGACACATCGCTGTAAAAACATTTAAGATATTTTTGGTGACAATGATGTCTGAATCTTTTTGACAACTAAAATAACTGCATATACTATGAGCAGAGAAATAGAGTTAAATAGCTAATGAAGGGCCAAGGCTGGACACCCAAGAGGTAAATTTCTCTATGTAACATGAACTAAATTTGTTCGGTTACAGAGGGCAGTCTCTGTGTGATTCTTTAACCTAACCCTATTCTTTTCTAGCAGACAAGATAAAAAGGTAATTAATACAATCCCAATTAGTTATCCTACATTATGACAATACACCTTAAAAATTAATTAACTAAGTAATATTTTGAGTGTTATTTGTCATTCCCTGGTTTATACGATAGGGTTATAATGCTGAATGTAAACTGGCGCTGTTACGTTACATGTCTGGAAAAAGAGGCAGTAAAGGAGTGAAATGAGTCGATATAAATACAATTTTAAAAGGTGTGAATTAATATATCAGAGGGCAAGAACAACAAAAGTCCTGACGCCACAGGTACCGTGACAATACATTAACACTTAACCAGCAATGTTCCTACAAAAGTTGCACTGTATGAGATCTATGTATAAAAAAAAACATTTTTTAGGATCATTGCCAGAATGACAAAAAAGTAATTTCATTTGTAAATAAAATTCTTGAGATTGTGTTTAATAAAACAAAATAATCCAGATACACGCATAGTTAATTCGCTGCAATTTTTGGCTCTTGGCTCACCCCCCACCCTCAAAGGATTCTGGGAGTAAGGGGACGGAGTCAGCTCTATGAATAACAGACGTTTAAATTATTTTAATTACACTCAAGACATTCTTGGAGAGAGCTCTTTGAGCCAGAACATGTGATGACTTGCGTCTCTTGTTATGGCTTCTACAGCAATAGCGTCTTTCTGTTCAGGTTTGTGTGTATGTATAACCTTTGCTGTTTAACGTGTTAGAGTTATAATACGATAGTTCCAGAAAGCAGCCCTGCCTCATGTCTGTTAGTACCTGTATAAACCTACAAGTTTCTGTAATTTTCTGTTTCTATAAATGGATTGTCAAGAATTCACTCAATTAACTACAAATAAAATTAATGCACAGGTTCCTCCTTTCTGCCATTTCTATAATGTAAAGTTCTGCTTAAAACCAGACCTCGTCCTTTTAAAACCATTTTATCTTCGTACATATACATCGTCCCAAAGGCCTGATTCTCAGGAGGTGTTTCTATAACCCCTTTTAAAGTTATATGGTGTATTCCGCTAGCATCCACAGAGTACCCTCCGTCGTGGTCGTGTCCTGCAAAATATCCAATTACGCAGGGGTGGGACTGTAACGCTGACAAAATCTCCTTGTAATTCCAGGCCAAACAAATAGCATCTGTGGAGTCTAAATGGATGGGGAGGTGACCTGTACGGGGGGGGAAAAAAAGTCATAAAAATCATAAGAGTTAAATAAAGGCATGGTATTATAAAATACGTAAACAGAAGTGTCAAAAATATTACATAGGTTTGTTTCAATTCACAGCTCCAATCAGTCATGTGACAAGCAGAAAAAGCGACTATAATGTAGTAATTAGCTTCTATTGACATTGAACAAGAAGCACACAGAATGGGTATATTTAGAGAGGCTAAAGTTTCTATCTACACTACAGTCTAACACAAGTAAGGCACAGCCAGCAAACTACAATGTAGACATGTTTTGTTGTAGACTGGAGCTCCTATCTATTGTATCAGTAGATTGCAAAGTTCATTTCATATTAAAGGGCCACCATCTAGCCCCCCCTGGTCCCTTTTGCATCCCTGAATATAGTAAAATCTTACTTGTATTAAAGTCTGCAGCTGCTGCCTTTGAACTGCCTGCTATCTGATGACATCATCAGATCTGGTGGTCTGAGCCAATCACAATGCTTTCACATAGGATTGGCTAAGACTGTAAAGGAGGCAGATCAGGGGCAGAGCCAGCACAAATCAAACACAGCCCTGGCCAATCAGCATCTCCTCGTAGAAATACATTGACTCAATGCATCTCTTTAAGGAAAGCTCAGTGTCTGCATGCAGAGAGTGGATACACTGAATGGCAGTACTGCACAGGTTGCAGCACTGCCCTAGGAAGCCATCTAAGGAGTGGCCAGTGGAGATATCCATGGGCTGTAATGTAAACATTTTCTCTGAACAGACAGTGTTTACTGCAAAGAGCCTGAAGTGAATGATTCTACTCACCAGAACAAATACAATAAGCTGTAGTAATTCTGGTAACTAAAGTGTCCCTTTAAAGAGCAAAACAAAACGGGTTTAGGTGTGGCAGTAAACAAAATCTATTTTCAGAAAATGTCAGCCATTTGCATCAATATAATAAGAAAGGAGCAATCTATAAAATACTTGTCCATTGAGATATTCTAAACTTAAACCCCTACATACCGATGACCACCACTTTCTCGTCTTGTTCATCTGAAGATGCAAGCACGCTATTGATCCAGTTTAACTGAGCCCCACTGACGCCGCCATTAAATTGTACAAACTGCTCTTCTTCTAGTCCTATAACAGAGAAAAACATAAAAACAAAATAAATCCACACTAAATATGAAATATAAAACTCCCCTTTACAATAAGAAGCATGGTAAATGTATGGTTTCATGTAAAAAAACAAAACAATAGAAAAAGTAGCACCGGGGCTACATTGTGTTTTGACATAAATAAATACCCAAGTGGACACTCCCGTATGTCAGCAAAGCGTGAAGTTTAATGAATAACCATGAAAGAAATTTCCTTCTAAACTCATGTCCATAGGCCAACTTTTTTTTTCTCATGAATCTCTGTTTTATTTTAAATGTATATTAATATATTTAGCAAGTTACATCACAATGCAGTTCAATCCAGGCACAGTCAAGGCAGATGATGTAAATGAGGAGGAAAGCAAAAATATTCTGATTAAACTCTTCCATTCCACCGCTTATTGTATTTGTTCTGGTGAATAGAATCATTCCCTTCAGGCTTTTTTCAGAGAAAATGCAGTGTTTACATTACTGCCTAGGAACACCCCCACTGGCCACTGCTCTAGATGGGCCGAATGGTTCTTATCTGCCGTCACATTCTATGTTTCTATGTTTCTATGCTCAGATGGTTACTAGACGTGCTTCTTGGGGCAGTGCTGCACTGTGCAGCACTGGCATTCAGTGTCTCCACTCTCTGCATGGAGACACTAAACTTTCCTCATAGAGATGTATTGATTCAGTGCTGTCACAACGACTGTGATCCAACACGCAAAACTATATAACATCTGAATAGAATAGAAAAATAGACAGAAAGTAAACCGGTCCTTAGAATGGCCAGATTAATACGTTGAAAGACAGAGCATGGTCAAGGGAAAGCCGAGGTCAAGGAAGCCAGAAATACACAAGATCGATAAGAAAGCCAAGTCAGGGAAACCATGGATCAGAATAGTCAGGAATAGCCAAAGTCAGAATACCGGGAATATCAATAACAAGGACAAGAAAACGCACTCTCGGGAACCAGGAAAAGAAACCATGACAGGGCAATGAACTAGGGAAATTCAGGGGTTTAAATATCCCTCCTTGGGCTGTGATTGGTCAGGGCTTGGCCTCTGACCCCAGAACGTGCATGTGCGTCGTGACGTCTCACACACACGTTTGTGTGACCTTTGGAGGCGGAGCTACAAATGGGGACGAACGCCCCAGCGGGTCGGCTCCCGGCTTGCTGCTGAACAGGTAAGCTCTTAAACCTGTCAGTGTGGTCGCACCGATCGGGTGCGAACATGTGCAGCCGCAAGCCGGGGGCCGTGACAAATGCATCTCTATGAGGGGATGCAGATTGGTCAAGGCTGTGTTTGGCTCTGCCCCTGATCTGCCTCCTTGACAGTCTCAGCCAATCCTATGGGAAAGCATTGTGATTGGCTCAGAACAACACTTTTGATGATGTCAGCCAAGCAGACAGATCAGGGGCAGAGCCAACAGCTGCAGAACTGAACAAAATTAAGATCTTACTATATTTAAGGGGCAAGAAGAGAGGCATGAGGGGCTAGATGGTTGTTTTAACACTATAGGATCAGGTATAAAGGTTTGTCTTCCTGACCATATAGTGTTCCTTTAACTATAATTACAGGCAAGAAAGTGAGGATTGAAAGGTAGCCAAGATGGAGGCACCAGTTACAGGATTTAAGTATATTCTGAAGTGTAAATTGTTACATTTCATTTTATTTTTCAGACTTCACAAACACATATTTGCTAAATATAGGGGACAAGTAAACATAATATTAGAAAAACTGGTATGTGTTATGGTTCCCCTTTTAGATGTGTTACATTCAGAGACATTTAATATCTGAAAGAGCAGTTAAAACCTGGTAACAAAGACGCAACATCGCATTATCATCTTACTTTACACCATGGCACGTGTTTCCCACTTAATAACATCTATATTGAAATCACATACTCCAACCTATTGCCCATTTCTTTTAAAAAACTATCCCATACCTCTAGGGCTGTTCATATCCTCATTGGGATTCTTTTCCTTGAGGAGTTTTAACGACATCCCATATTTGATACTCATTGTATCTCTACCGATGACGCTGAGGTCATAACAATCAATTAAGAGGAATCGAAATCCGGGATAAGGACTAAAATGATAGCCATAGAAAGATTCCTGGTCACTTCTGGTCTCGCTGGTATCTTCATTTATGGTCAATTGACCAATTTCATCTTCTAATGGTTTAGAGTTCAGTTTAGATTCCATTAAATATTTTCTCTTGAAATTGTAGAATTCGTGGTTCCCCCAAATGTGATGGAAAGGGATCTTCAGTTTTTCCATTTCTGCCAGTATTCTAGCAAGCGATGTGTCGGACGTTTTCTGGGGAACGTTGAAGCCATCAATGATATCACCAAGTTGGAGGATGAATTTAGGTTTGGTGCTTTCCATATCCCACTCATGAATGGCTTCTTTTAGGAGAGTCAGGCTGTTTCTGTAATATCTCATCCTGGTCTTCATAAAGTTGTAACCATTGTCTATGTCGGCATACTGAATATCAGCAATGATTCCGAAACTAAAATATGGTTCAAGCTTTTCTTCCATATCTTCACACACCGAATCCATCAAGGTCTCTGCCCTCTAAAACAGACAAAGCAAAAATACACTTAAGTACAAACCAAAGAAAAGATAACTGCTCTTACAATTCTCCCACAGTGGCTGTCTCAATCTTATATTGTTTATCATTTACATCTCTATTAAAATGTTGGCATCCATGAGAAATCTATGTTTTTCTACTTAAAGGGACACTATAGTCACCAAAACAACTTTAGCTTAATGGAGCAGTTTTGATGTATAGATCATGACCCTGCAGTCTAACTGTTCAATTATCTGCCATTTAGGAGTTTAATAACTTTGTTTATGCCCTAGTCACACCTTCCTGCATGTGACTTACACAGCCTTCCTAAACACTTCCTGTAAAGTGAGATCTACTGTTTAAACTTTGTTTATTGCACAGTCTGTTTAATATAGAATTTATTATCTCCTGCTCTGTTAATAGCCTGCTAGACCCTGCAGGAGTACCCTGTGAGTGATTAAAGTTCAATTTATTGAACGCTGATTGGCTGAGCTTGAGAAAAGCATGTTTCTTTAGAAGTCAGTTTAGTGAATAGGGAGTCACTGATTGGCCAAGACCTTCAGCTGGCTGCTCTCAGCCAATCACCAGCGTCCCTGCCCAGCGGCAATCCGCGCCTCCTGAATCTGAAAATGTTGAAGCCAGATGCCGCCGGTGGAGGAGTGGAAATCGCCTCTGGAGGCAACGTTGGGGTTTAACCATTCTCAAGGTAAGAGTTGCTCTAGGGGCCTTGTGGCACCATAACAACTTAGATGAAGTTTTTTTGGTGCCTGGAATGTCCCTTAAACTTTGCATCATCTCAGATCTCAATATCAATAGTAAAACAATTGTCCCTTAGATTATTTCTCCTTCAACCCAGTAGAGAGCGCTCTAATACTATTCATTACATCTAGTTCACTCATATTGTGCTATCATTACAAAGTAATTACAGTCATTTTCATGTCACTGTGTACTTTATGTGACAGTCTTAATAATAATGAACCTCACTCAACCTGCCTCACCTTGTGTGTTGCCATGAACTTGTCATGTATACGTCACATTCCAAAGGCTTCCTCCTGTATGGAATTTCCATAGAGAAATTAGCAGCACGAATATGATAGCTATGCCAGTACAATCAAAGTAAGTGGCACAATTTCACAAAGACAAATAGTTAGAACTACAGCTGTATGTTTAATCCTGATTATGGCCTCGATTTAATATTTTGGATAAACTTTTCAAATTTTTGAATATTTTTGGATAAACTTTTAATTTCCCCTCCCCCCCAAACTATTAAAATATAATAGAATATCATATATACAAAAAAAATCAATGTATAAAAATTTTTATTTTTCAAAATATATAATTTTAAGTTTATGCAAAAATGCTTATTAAATCAGGGCCTATGTTAGCATTTTATAAATACACTGACAAAACAAGTAATTTCTATAGAATCATCAATTCTCTTAATTCAAAACTGTAAAAACTGCAAATCTGCATGACTTTTTAGAAAATTGTACTGACCAAAATGTTGGTTTTTTTTGGACGTGCAATGAAAATCTACAGATAAGGTCGAAATATTAGTCGATAACAAATATAGAGGTAAAAGATCCAACATGTAAGAATAACAATATCCGTCTTAGTAAGTTACAAATGATTGCCCATTTTTAAAAGAATATAATAAAATAAAGACAAAGAGAACACATTGCTAGAGGATTAATGAAAAGATAATAAAGGATAACACATGCACTGGTTGAAGATTCCTAATTGATGCGTGTCAAATGTAGGAAATTAGAAAAAAAAAAGCTGAGCAAAAGTCCATATTACTACATACAGCCAGGCAGTCAGAAGCCTATATGCAAGCGGGAGTCCAGACAAAGAGCCTGGCGGGTTGCAGTATCCACAGCAGCAGATCGTGAACTCCAGACTTCTGGAACATAGGTAGCTGTGAGAGAGATCTCCATCATTCACTTGCATGCAAGACCTTGGATACGGGGCCTACAGCATCATGAGGAGGTATGAGTAAGTGCCCTCTCATAGATATGCCCTGCCTGGGGGAGAGAGACACTCAGAGACGAGGGCATCATTCCTAGTTGAAAGAACTGTAGTCGGAGGTTTGGCTTGGCCCGATAATGTGCAAACAACTGGTCTAGTTTGGCCAGAGTAGAAGACTGCTGGCCCTTGGTGTCGAGTAATAATACAGCGTCTGCCAGTTTGGGCAAGACAGGGCACACTTGTCTTGTTTTGAGCTGTGTTCATAGCCATAATAATCTGATTGCTTCTGGGATAACCAGGGAGAGGGGGAGATGGTGAAGAACCAGACCCTGTTAGTAGACACAGGCTGCAGATAACCGGTAAAGGAATCAGCCACTTGTAGGCCGCAGGTCTGCTTCTCTCAAAATCATCCAAGCATCAGTCGAGCTGCCTCAGAAAAGCATAATCAGATGCCATCAAGACTGCCAGGTGACTTATAGACAGAAATATTATGTTACTGCAAGTGATAAAGCTTCCAAAAGCAATATTTTCAGTTGTTTCTTGCAGAACTCTGACTGATCAGCATGGCAGTCAGGTCCCACCGCTCCTGAACATAGCTTTTGTGCTTGCATGCCTGTACATAAATAAAGAATGCTTAAAATAAAAAATATATATCTCCAAACTCACGAAATGTATTGGTATGTGCTTTCCACCCTCTAAATCTCATCCTTGAGAACCACGATGCCTACAGTAGAACAAATTCCACAAGATAGCCAGCAAGGGATAACACAAAAACTTTGAAAACATTTCTGTTAGCCTTTGCTGGCTATCTTGTGGAATGCGTTAGTCTGTTACGCATCTGTAACATGTTAGTCTGTTACTTCATTCTATTTTTATTGTTTGTATAACAATTTCTCAATAAAGTATATATAAGTGTATTTTTACTACCCTTGGAACTTCCTGTTATCATACTGACATTTGGACATCATTTTCCTTTGGTGGGCAATATTCCACCTATGCCTTTTAGATTGACCAAAAACACTTTTTGATTTAAGCCAGTGAGCACATCTCCTTTTATTTTATTTCATCACACAGAGAGCACTATATTTAATTTTTATTTTTTTAATATACACCACGGTGTGGATTTTAACCTAAATATATTCAAGAGTGGGGATCTTTCCACTCTACGCTTTGCACTAGGAGCCATCAGAAGGCTCCAATAAATGAGAGTGGGCACTTTGTATATATTAACGCAAAGCTAAGATACCTGACATACTAGGGTGACTATTTGCTTTATTTCTATATACCTGGACTACCCCTTATGGACCAAGTTCATATCCACAGGCGGGGACTAAACCGCCAAGGAGTATCATTGTAAGTGCAATTCCATTTTTTCCTACAATCAATATACTAATTTGCTGCAATATATATATATATATATTGGTTTTTTTTTGTCCACTTTCTAACATTTTATATCAGCATGGATCTGATGACTTTACCAAGGCGCTGCCCCCTCCCCCTTTTATACACTAAGGCTTGCGACTTAAACCTCTTCTATGAAATTTTGTTAAAAGCTCATACTTTTTGATTATGATAAATGGATGTTTTTCTTTATGGGAGTTAAAAGCTCACGCTTTGACTTGTGTCAGTATGAATTCTTTTCTGTGTAATCTTGTGAAATTCTCACATTATCATTGCTTGTGACAGTCTGAAGTCTCTTATGGGATCTTGGGGGGAGGAGGAGGGGCGAATCACACTATAGCTGGAAGCATTTGGAAGATAATTTAATCGGAAATGAAGAAATGCTTGTGACAGTATTCATATTCCTCTGTCTAATCTTGTGAAAAGTTAACACCCTGGCTTGTGACAGTCTAAGTTCTCCTGTTTGATCATCTGAAAAGCTTACATTATAACTTGTGACAGTTTAAAGTCTCTTTTGGGGATCTTGCTAAAAGCTCACATTATCACTTGTGACAGTTTATTGTCCTTATACTGGGATCTTGTGAAAAGCTTACACAATGGTTTGTGATATTTATACGTTTTTCTTTATGGGATCTTGAGAAAATCTCACACTATGACCATGTGCAATCTATACCCCGGAAACATTATTATTATTTATCGTAAAAATATCGTAAAAAAAAAAAAATATCTGTAATCCACCTTAACACACTGATGTCCAGTCTTGTTTGCTGAGAATAATATCATGTATTCACTGGTTTCAGTTGCACAAATTAACATATGAAGATTAAATATAAGAGGAATACAGTGAATGCCAGTGATATATAAATGGTTAAAGGTAGAGTGATGCTATACCAGTAGATTTATGTCATGTTGATCTTACCCCATGAGCTGGTGAGTACAGGTTAATGGGAGGAATACTGCTATGGGCTGCCAAGACACCAAGACTGCAATGCAGTGACAGTGACTTCCTATAGCAGACACCCCCCCCCCCCCATCACTGCACAGACATCAGCTGACCATGCAGCCCAGCCTCCTTGGTACAGACATACCTCGGTCACATGATCATGCAGCCTAGCTTCCTGGTTACAGACATAACTGGGTCACGTGACCAAAAAGACCAGCCTCCTGGTTACAAGAAATACAAAATCACATGACCAGGAAGAAACGCATCCTGGTGACGTACACACGACAGATCACGTGACTGGGAAGGGTCACATGACCACCCACAGAGATTTGGTTCTAGTCTGCAATGGCTCAGAGGAGCTATATTATTATTACTGCCATTTATATAGCGCCAACAGATTCCGTAGCGCTTTACAATATTATGAGAGGGGGGATTTAACTGTAAATAGGACAATTACAAGAAAACTTACAGGAAAGATAGGTTGAAGAGGACCCTGCTCAAACGAGCTTACAGTCTAGGACAGGGGTAGGCAACCTTCGGCATTCTAGATGTTGTAGACTACATTCCCCATAATGCTCTTACACCCACAATGCTGGCAAAGCATCATGGGAGGTGTAGTCCAAAACATCTGCAGTGCCGATGGTTGCCTATGCCTGGTCTAGTATATATGATGAAGTTGACTAAGTTATGGGAAACACTGTTATGACATAAAATAAATAAAGGAATTTGCCAAAGCCTGTTTAAGGAGTTAAAATCTTGAATTTTTGTTAGTTCAGTGAAATAATCTTTAATTAGAACGCAGTATAAGAACAAACGACTGACAATTTTTAAACACATTTTAAAGCGACCTTGTCACTTTCTGGGATCTTTGCATAATTTCCATAGACCCCCGATGGTGACTCCACCACTTGGTGTCCAGTGGCTACTGGGTGTTTGGCAAAGTCATCTTCTTGTTGGATTTTTTTAGCTCCTGGTGCTTCATCTGCTAGGAGCCCGTGCCAATGCTGTGCGTTGTGCTTGGAGTATACTTTTAAAAAGTTACTCCAAGCATCATAACCTCTGTAGCTTGCAGAGCAGCAAAAGTCATATTGTGATCCTAATGCTCATTCATTGACTGAGAGTGCCAGCCGTCCGTTCTCAGCCAATGAATGAGCGTCTGTGCATGGCAAAGACATATACAGAGAATGGACTCTGCCGGAGTTACACCTACATGTGTAGTGTGTCTTAGTGAAACGCTGCAAATACAGGCTTTAGGCACCACATCCACTTCAAATCACTAAAGTGGGCATGGTGCTTGGAGTAACCCTTTAAAGACAAGTATCTCTTTTTTTATTTATTTTTTTATTTTTTTTTAATGCACAATTATCTGGATTAACCACAGGGGATAACAAAAATTGTGGTGCATTTATCATTTAAAATGCCCTATGGGGCCCTACTAATTATCCCCCTCCCCTTTCCCCACCCACCCCCTACATTTTGCAGAGGGGCACATTACATATGTTGTCAGAGGATGAACGTATTTTATAAACACAATTGACAGTAGGCAGCCCGGAAAAAAGTTCTGGGCTGCAAAAAGTCATGTGTCTGGCGTGTAACTAGTCCCTGGCACACGAGTGCTGATATCTCAGTATGTGCAGTATTTCAAGCAGAACCACTGCACATACATAGTCCTACCACCATGACCACTTCAAATAACTGAGGTGGTCATGGTGGTTGGACTAACTCTTTAATTTGAGCATCTTTCTGCTTTCATTTTTTTAGGGGTGTGGCAAGGGGAGTGACTGGGAAATGTTAGGTGACTTACTAATAATAATTTATGCAGCTAAAATGTAATCTAGAACAAGAATAATGTATTTTATTTACACAGACTGATTTCTAAACACATTTATTGTAGTTTAATAGCACATTACTGGTAGTATTATTGCTGTTGAGCTCTGTTATACACTCAGACACATTACTGGGAGTATTATTGCTGTGGAGCTCTGTTATACACTTAATCACATTATTGGGAGTATTATTGCTGTGGAGCTCTGTTATACACTCAGACACAGTACTGGGAGTATTATTGCTGTGGAGCTCTGTTATACACTCAGACACAGTACTGGGAGTATTATTGCTGTGGAGCTCTGTTATACACTCAGTCACATTACTCGGAGTATTATTGCTGTGGAGCTCTGTTATACAGACACATTACTGGGAGTATTATTGCTGTGGAGCTCTGTTATACACTCAGTCACATTACTGGGAGTATTATTGCTGTGGAGCTCTGTTATACACTCAGACACATTACTGGGAGTATTATTGCTGTGGAGCGCTGTTATACACTCAGACTACTGGAGCTATTGCTGTGTGTTATACACTCAGACACATTACTGGGGTGTATTGCATACACTGTGACACACATTGGGAGTATATTGCTGTGGAGCCTGTTATACACTCAGACACATTACTGGGAGTATTATATTGCTGTGGAGCTCTGCTATACACTCAGTCACATTACTGGGAGTATTATTGCTGTGGAGCTCTTGCTATACACTCAGTCACATTACTGGGAGTATATTGTTGTGGAGCTCTGTTATACACTCAGTCACATTACTGGGAGTATTATTGCTGTGGAGCTCTGTGATACACTCAGACACATTACTGGGTGTATTATTGCTGTGGAGCTCTGTTATACACTCAGGCACATTACTGGGAGTATTATTGCTGTGGAGCTCTGTTACACACTCAGTCACATTACTGGGAGTATTATTACTGTGGAGCTCTGTTACACACTCAGTCACATTACTGGGAGTATTATTGCTGTGGAGCTCTGTTATACACTCAGACACATTACTGGGAGTATTATTGCTGTGGAGCTCTGTTATACACTCAGACACATTACTGGGAGTATTATTGCTGTGAAGCTCTGTTATACACTCAGACACACCAACACTATGGAGCTCCTACAATAGAGAGACATTAGGATAGAAACGATTTGGGCCGACAATAGGGACTGTCCCTTGTATATAGGGACACTTTGGAGGTATGCATTGCAAGTCCTATTCTCCTATAAAAGGACAGATGAATGTATGTATATGAATAAATACATATATTTCTGTATCTGATTGTATTTATGTGGGCATCTGATCAGTCAATCAGTTAATTGGATGCTAAAATAGTTTTTCTCACTTGCTGGCAGTGAAAGGGTTAACAGCAGAACTGAGACTGGGCTGAGCTTCACTTCTACAACAGGAAATGCAGAACCAATGCCTGGGAGCAGGCTGGATTAATGAATAACTCTTTCTACCCAGCAGGAGACACTTTCCTCAGACTGATTATCAAAGCAATGGAGACCAGAGATAAACAGGGATCTGACAGGAAGCAGAACTTGTCCCCTGCAGTCTCGGTATCTTGTGATAAAAGCCAGCAGAGGCTGTGGAGAGTATGCAATGGTTTAATAGCTGTGTTTTTTGGCCTGGCAGCCTATGTGCAAGTAAGTATATTGTAGCTGGCAGGATAGTGGATACATTGAGCTACATTTGCAGAAAAGTAGCACAATGCTGGTGAAATATTAACCCTTTCATGGCCAGATTATAAAAAACTGCTCGCCTTAAGAGGGGCAGGTAAACCTCTGGTTCTGTGTAAATGTGGACCGATCACATTCTTGACCATCTAGTACAGGCTTCCCCAAACTCCGGCTCTCCAGATGTTGCTGAACTACAACTCCCATGATTCTCGGTCTATCTATTTTGTTCGCCGGGGTATGGGGTTATCAATACTATGGAACCACAGATAATGGGGCTGCCACTTCTCAGGCTTTTTAAGATTCTGTTTACTTATCCCTAAACTAAACAAATATGTATTGGGGGGGGGGGGGATTACATGCAAATCTTTATCCTGTAGCTGGGTGCATCTATCTCGGCTCTGTGTCAATCATTATTATCAGGGTAGTACCCTAAAGTGAGAATTCAAAGTACATTTAAAGAGAATTTCAAATTTAAGGCCAGAGCGGCCAGCCGAAAGCATAGCTGACTCAGATAATTGTTTTCCAGTTAAGCTTTTGACCTTAAATTCCCATTTTAGTGTTGTCTTGTAGTACATAGCAATCATATGCTGCAGGAAGGGAATCCGTTAACCTACCAAGGTATTTCTTTGAGTTTCCTTCTTTAATTAAAGGCATGCTTTACAAGATTACCCCTATTAGCTAATAAATGGTATAAATGATGCAGTAAAAAAGTATGATACTCCTATTTAAAGCGGGTCTGTCAACGTCTGGGGTCTTTGCATAGTTTGCAAGGACCTCCGATGTCGACTGCTCCGCTGTGTCCAGGGGCCGCGGTGTGCAGGGAATGGTGAGTTATTCTTACTGAATCTGCCCATCGTGGCTTCCGCCATGGTTTCCCTGATGGTCCTCTTTAGCTGAGGCATGTGCAAGAGTACAACATAGTACAACACGGGATCTTCCATAGATAGAACTCCTTTCCCTGACAGTTGGGGAAAATGTCAAAAATTGACAAAGGTATCTCCACTCATGAGTCAGCTGGTCTTACTCACAAACCTGATTAACAAGAATTTTTTGTATAAGTAGTTTATCACATTGAGAGGAACTACGCCATTAACAATTTATACACAGTCCTCCGGT
>OW240916.1:17700617-17788856 GCA_933207985.1 Pelobates cultripes
CGCTGGGGAGAGGGGGTATCAGGCTCCTCTCCCTGACACTCTCTCTGCTGGTGGAGAGGGGGACCAGCTGTCTCCCCTTTCATTATTTTGTCCTGTGGTTTGGGTGCGAGACTGACGGTCTCTGCTCCCTGCAGGACACTCTGCCGCTGGGGAGGAAGGACGGCGCCTTCAGCTCCCTGGGATACACACTGCCGCTGGGGAGGAAGGACGACACCTTTGGCTCCCTGGGATACACACTGCCGCTGGGGAGGAAGGACGACACCTTCAGCTCCCTGGGGTACACACTGCCGCTGGGGAGGAAGGACGACACCTTTGGCTCCCTGGGACTCACACTGCCGCTGGGGAGGAAGGACGGCACCTTCAGCTCCCTGGCGTACACACTGCCGCTGGGGAGGAAGGACTGCACCTTCAGCTCCCTGGGATACACACTGCCGCTGGGGAGGAAGGACGGCACCTTCTGCTCCCTGGGACTCACACTGCCGCTGGGGAGGAAGGACGGCACCTTCGGCTCCCTGGGACTCACACTGCCGCTGGGGAGGAAGGACAGCACCTTCAGCTCCCTGGGGTACACACTGCCGCTGGGGAGGAAGGACGGCACCTTCAGCTCCCTGGGATACCCACTGCCACTGGGGAGGAAGGACGGCATCTTCAGCTCCCTAGGGTACACAATGCAGCTGGGGAGGAAGGACGACACCTTCAGCTCCCTGGGACACACACGGCCGCTGGGGAGGAAGGACGACACCTTCAGCCCCCTGTAGCTCACACTGCCGCTGGGGAGGAAGGACGGCACCTTCAGCTCCCTGGGACACACACAGCCGCTGGGGAGGAAGGACAACACCTTCAGCTCCCTGGGACACACACTGCCGCTGGGGACCCTCGCAGGACCAGTCTAGGAGGTCCGCTACCTCGGGTACCGCTGGTTGCTGTTGGGAAAGAGGACCGGCTGTCTCTTCCCGGGTCTCATTGATGAGTCGCAGGTAATCCCACTCCAGGTTCCATTCATTGGTGACCAAATACTGTATGTCTGCCTCGAGGTCAATAGCGCTACGGAGCCCCAGCATGTCTTCTCGGTCGTAACACAGGTCCCAAAAACGAGAGTCAGTAGCTTTCCCAAAGTCCTCATCGTCAATATTGTCCCAAAATAGGCCAGGGCCAGCGTAACCTCCGCCTTCTGGGAACTCATACTCTGCCAACTCGGGGACACACTGAGCTGCGTACCACAGTATCGCCTGGTATGCGTCGTCGAGCGCCAGTTCTGCATATACTAAAATCTCGAGTCTAATCACCCATGCTTCTTCGGTCTTTTTCCTCAGGAGGGGCATCCGCTCTGCCATTCGAGCCAGGATTCGCTGCCTTCTGCTGTGGCGCCGATCCCCTCGCGAATACTGTACTTCCTCTAGGGCTTCATACCACAATTCAGCTCTGGCACTCTCTCTGTACCTCAACATGTCTTCCTCTGACACTGCTCCCAACCTCAGGGATACGTAACCGTACAATCTATCTTGCAACTTCTCCTCCATTTTCTGAGTTCCTTCGTAGATAGGGGCGCTGTACGGGTACTGGCGTTGCCCTCAAATTGTAACTCCAAATGAACTGTGTCTCTGAGCTGCTTTACCTCGCACTAGGACGCCATCCCACCGCTTGCCACCAATGTAACGGATCGCCTGGCACCCCGACTGGGTACCTCCGTTAAAGGATGCTCCTAGCGCTTCCTGAGGACTCCAAGCACTGCAGCAGACACCACAATCACTGAACCGGAGAAACAAATAAATTCTCCCAAGCATATGAATGCTGTAGACAGTTGAATAGGAACCATACGAATAGGTTTACTCTCCTAGCAGTCAAACTGGAACAGCATACAATAAATCCTTCCCCCAATAATGAGACGACACTTCACTTTGAGGGTTAAGCAGGAACTCCCTGTACTGTCACATACAGTCTCTTTTATTCCCAATCCACAAACATAGTACAGCCCACAGGGCGTTACAAAACAACCAATCAATCCGTACAATACACCCAGACACTCCCACACAAAATCCTCCCCTCTGCAGGTGATATGATTACTGAACACAATGGGTAATCTCATTATCACCGGCAGAGGAATACAGTTTTTACACAATATTTCTAACTTCTAAAATATACATGTCACAAACATAAAACATACATTTTCATAATCAATCCATTCAGGGGAACAACATATTAAAAAATGGCACGAATCAGACCAGGGGTTCAAAAGTTAAGGGAAAGTCCTTTGTGACTAAATGAAGCATGGCTTTCTGGCCCAAACCAGTTTCAGAGTCTTCTATCCTGGAGAGTAATTCAATTATCTCCCAGGACAGACACAAGACTCCATTAAGCACATGGTTGCAAAAAGACACAAAACACTTTAAAATACATAAAGTCACATTTACACATAACACACAGACATTTCACATATCCCCAGATAGCTGGGATCTGAGTACACATTATTAGATGAATGGCACTCAGATCACACAAATAAGCCTTTCTGCAGGGGAAATAAACGGTTTAACCTGCAGGGCCATAGTCCAAAGGGAGCAGGCGAGCAACCAGGCTTCTCCAGTTCACAGTGGCGAGGTTGGTTTCGCCACATCACTAGACCTCAGTAATAGGTGGTTCTGTAACAAATATAAATGTGATGAGTGTGTAACTTTTGAGACAGACTAAGTAAAGTAACAAGCTCTAGTTTAAATGAGCACATATCTGTGATGAAGGAAGCTCAGAAACAGACAATCAACGTACGAGTCTGTGCCTTCTGTATAGAGGAAAAAAAATAAAAATGATTACGGTGAAAGAGCGCAAGACCTCCGAGAGAGGTGACTCAGTATTACATAGGAAACGATGAGGAAATAAGTGTGAAGTGTGTATGGATGTGATAGTGTCCCATAGCAATAGAGTCATACTTACTAAGAAGTACATAAGTATCAAAACCTCCAATGCAATGAAAAAAGTAACCCAGTCACTTTGCAGACTATCTAGTGTACCACAGGGCTCCATGGCAAATGAAAACCCACAGTAATCTGCAGAGTGTATAAAGTGATAAGTGCCGTACACAAACTATTTAAACAACATTTGCCCAGCAACCTTCCTGCCAATTATTAATGAGCATATAATTAACTTTCGACCAATGTCAGCCCTAAACTTTATCAGTCTGAAACGAGACAACCAACAAGAACAGAAAGTAACCTGGACATCTTGGCTTTTAAAAAAAACAAACAAAAAAAACTTTTATCCTAAGTATCGTAAACTTAATATGCAACACTTCCCAGCATACCTTCCCACCAATATAGTGTACACGAACTATAGAATCAAAATATACCCAGTATGTGAACTGTCAGTATACCAGTAATATATCTTCTTGAAAATGACCAATAGCTGATGATGGAAGACATGTTGAAACCAGCTCACTGTGTTATATGCATTTCATTATTATTATTATTATTGATATAGCGCCAACAAATTCCGCAGCGCTTTACAATGGGTGGACGAACAGACATGTAGTTGTAACCAGACAAGTTGGACACACAGGAACAGAGGGGTTGAGGGCCCTGCTCAATGAGCTTACATGCTGGAGGGAGTGGGGTAAAGTGACATAAAAGGTAAGGATAGTATTAGACTAGTGACAGTTGCAAGAGAGGAATCAGTCGGAAGCTATTAACGTTTTTTTAACGTTTTAATGCTAAACAAGAGTCCCCAGCAATCTATTGTCTCTTTGCTGCTTTGACTAACGAGGAAGCGTTAGTGTGAAGACAAATCGGCAGCTGTTATTGGTTGAGAGTTTCAGCGAATTGCATTTAACCTCTCACAGCACCCCTGCTGGTATTTATCAGTAAGGCTACACGGACGTGTGTGATCTCTGCCTTACTCATTCCCGGAGTGGGGACAGGATTATGGGAAGCCAGGGTTACATTGCTCAAAAATTGTTTAACACTGAATGGAGACAGTGCAGGGGACTCTAGACACAATAACCAATTCAGTGAGATGAAATGATTATAGTAAAGTCTTTCACCAAGAGGTTAATTATAGACATTAATAAAACGTATCTCTAATAATATTGTATTTTTATGGGAGCTAAAGATAGAATTCTCAATTTATTTATTTTTTTAAATTCTTTTTTTGGTGGGTAAAAGAGAATAGCACAAAGGCATTTGCATACGTTATATCCATTATTCAGGCAAAATGGATAAATATGCAGTTTCCTGGACCCGATTTCCAACTAGGATAGGATAGATTAACAAGCATAATAAACAGGTGCTAAGACCCCTTGATTACAATCAACACAGTACAATGGCATCAGTAGAGGGTAAGTGTTTAAGAGGCAATGTAATGTTTCTACCTACACCAACTATAAGTAGGGCATAGCATGAGGAAAGTACTCCTAACCAAGGGACGGTCGGGGGGATAAAGATAAGGTCTGCAAAATATTGCTGATATGAGCCAATCGTGGTATTATAAGAGTCATAGGACTCGTTTTCCATATGGAGAAACAAGCTAATTTTACGGTTTAAGGTTACTCTTATTAATGTTTTTTACGGTTTAGTAATTTTTGGGATTTAAAATAAAAGGAAGCATAAAAAAAAAAAAAAATAATACAAAAATATTCCCCTCAATTTATTTTTATTGTACAACAGTTTGACACTTAACATATTTGTAACACACCCAGGTCTCGTTCCTCCTACTGCTTATTCATTTTTGCAGTAGCTGCTTTTTCTTTCGAACTCATAAACTTTTTCTTCTGTTCTAATATAAATATTCGCCGGTTGATCTGAGTTTTTTGTCTCTGTCTAAGATGGAAAAACAAAACAATGTTAGCATTCTTCGTTAAACATCTAGAAATGTCCGTATGTGTTAAAACTAGCGCTTTGTTAAGGGAATTATACGTCACATTCTCTGTACTCAATGTTCTCCAGATCACACAGTGATGGGGAAAGATCCCTGTCACAGGAATTGACACTTGTGTCTAAATAAACAGCTCACCACATCCTCTATGTTGTTAAAATCTGTCTATTCAGGTTATTGATTTGTACAGGATTGGTAAGTAATGGAATAGTATGAGACAATGAGAAATGTCTACATATCACAACGAATGCTGGAAATATTAGTATAGAATGGGCAATATATGTATATGGAAATGTATAAAGAAGATATTTAAAGGCAGATATTGTAAATATATAATAAAAATGTATTTTACCTGTAAGAATAAGATTGCTAAATAGAAATGAGTTCCTTCTGAGTCTCACCTTTCTCCCTAAAAGTCTTTGTTCCAGCATATTTTTCGCCACCGCACGGGGCTCATAAGACTTTAGCTTCAGATTGCCAAACGTGAAGTCCGTACTAAATAAGAACTAATGTGCCATTAGCATGGAAATGATTAAAGCAGATTTATAAAGAAATAATATTAAACACTGTAACGGTTAATAATACAGACTCTTTTCCATACAATGCCCCTAGGTGGAGGCTACCTCTGGTTATTAGAGATCTGGTGGCCAATATTATATCCCACCACCCCCTCTGGTTATTAGAGGCCAATTTCTATAACATACATAAAAACAAATAATGTATGCATTTACAATTCTGTAAAAGTTGCTCACCTATATCCTTACTGTTTTTCCTTGTCTGATATTCTTTGCACGAAGTCACGTTTCTTTGTCATCCATGAGTTGAGAGCAGGCATTTTTAAAATATTAGTTACCAGGCTTAGAGACACGGGTAAATACAAATGTGGATGAACAGTTACTCAGTTATTATTATGTTTTACTAATTGTGATGTCATCAGTGATGCAATCTACCTATGCTGGTTTTGATTGGTTACTGTGCAAATAGCAGAGATTCTGATGTCATCAGTGATGCAATCTACCTATGCTGGTTTTGATTGGTTACTGTGCAAATAGAAGAGATTATGATGTCATCAGTGATGCAATCTACCTATGCTGGTTTTGATTGGTTACTGTGAAAACAGCAGAGATTATGATGTCATCAGTGATACAATCTGTCTATGCTGGTTTTGGTTGTTACTGTGCACACAGTAGTAGTTCTCTGCATCTCCAGTAATGTACACTGATTAATTGTTTCCAGGCAGAAATTGAAGTGATTATTTACACTGACCAACCATAACAATAAAACCACCTGCTTAATATCATGTAGGTCCCCCCTTGGGCTGCCAAAACAAACTCTGGTGTATCGAGGTATGGATTCAGGGCTGGTGCTACCATTAGGAGAATACGGCATTCACCTGGGGCGCTGACCTGTTGGGGGCGCCCACCGAAAGGTTTACTGGTGGGTTGCTGCTCTGCTGGGTGAGCGGCTCCTTAGCCACCCCCATCACAGCCATTTATCTGCTGGGCTCCTTTCCTCACCTTCCAGGAAGAACACTCAGCATGCTGCAGGCAGGGGGAGCCTGAAAATGACTTGGTGTCCCAGCTGTCCCCTGCCTGTGAATTTAGTCAATAAACCTTTGAGAGAATGTACTTGCATTTATGAGGGGGTGGCAAAATGGATTGTTGCCTAGGGCAGCAAGAATCCTTGCAGCGGCCCTGTATGGACTCCAGAAGAGCTTTGAATGTGTCTTGTGGTATCTGGCACCAAGACATTAGCAGCAAGTCCTCCAAGTTGCAAGGCTCCTCCATGGAGCGGATTGGTTGATCTAGCACATTCCTCAGATGCTTAATCAGATTGAGATATGGGGCATTTGGAGGACAAGGCAACACTTTAAACCTTCTCATATTCCTCAAACCATTTCTGAACCATTATATGGTCTGTAACCATCTCTAAGTAGGTGGTACGTGTCAAAGTGACATCTACATGAATATCAGGACTCTGCTCATGACTCCATTTAAGGCACTTTTGGTGTAAACATGGTTCATCATGGGCACTCTGACCGGTCTGCGGCAGCGCAGCTGCATATGCAGCAAACTGCGATGCACTGTGTGTTTTGACACCTTTCTATCATGGCCAGCATCTGTGTGATCAGACAAGATGGGCTAGCCTGTGTGTGTTTTGTTCTGGACAATAAAATAAAATGCATTTTTCATATATTTACATGATATTATATTTTGCTTTTGTTTGTATACATCTATATAGGGGCTGTAGAGGGGGGTAGGGTCTGTAGGGGTTAGGGGCTGTAGGGGGTTAGGGGCTGTAGAGGGGGTAGGGGCTGTAGGGGTTAGGGGCTGTAGGGGGTTAGGGGCTGTAGGGGGTTAGGGGCTGTAGAGGGGTTAGGGGCTGTAGGGGTTAGGGGCTAGGGGCTGGGTTAGGGGCTGTAGGGTTAGGGGCTGTAGAGGGGGTAGGGGGCTGTAGGGGGTTAGGGGGGGGTAGGGGCTGTAGGGGTAGGGGCTGTAGGGGGTTAGGGGCTGTAGGGGGTTAGGGGCTGTAGGGGTAGGGTCTGTAGGGGGGTTAGGGGCTGTGGGGGGTAGGGTCTGTAGGGGGTTAGGGGCTGTAGGGGGTAGGGTCTGTAGAGGGGGGTAGGGGCTGTAGGGGGGGTAGGGGCTGTAGACGGAGAGCAGAGGCTGCAAAAAAGTGTATCCCCCCTTCCCTAAGTCTTACCTTGGTCCAGGGAGGGAGAAGCATTGTCCCTGGGGGTGAGGTGGGACAGGAACAGCCAACATAGGGAAGCAGGCAGGGAAGTCAGTCGGCCGGCCCCTCCTGATGATGTCAGGAGGAGGGGGCATTGTAAGTTTTTTATGTTTAAAAAAAATACTGTTGTCATTAGGAGGTTTGTTCAATAAAATTTGAATTGTGCTCTTAATAGTTGATAACCTGCGAATTATGCTGACTGTTATTTACATCAATTATTTAGGTAAATGAGAAAAATATAATTTGCATAATAATTTTGAACAGGGTGTACACGCTTCTAGGCAGGGCCAACATGTCCATAAGGTGGCACAGGCGGCCGCCTAGGGCGCTAGAGCAGGGGGGCGGATAGATGCGAATCGAATCCCCTATCTCTGGCTGGGAACTCAGATTTTTCAACCCACCTGACTCTCCCTGCCTGTGCATAACACTCAGAACGACAGGCAGATGCATATTAGGGACATTAACTTATGGCTTGGTGAATGGTGTCGGGAGCAAGGATTTGGCTTTATTTCTCATGGTAGCTCTGTTTGGAATGGAAATAAACTGTACAAAAAAGATGGTTTGCATCTTTCTCAAAAGGGAACAAATGTTCTCAGTAAGCAGTTCAGAGGTTTTGCTAAGATGTATTTAAACTAGGATGGGGGCAAAAGGGTGATAAAACATCAATCCAATTGCCCCCCAAAACAAGGACAGAAGGTGCCTGTAGCAAGTGTGTTAAAAAATGATAAGCTTGGAGTCATGATAAGCTTGCAGTTTAGGGAATAAGATCCATGAACTTGTGGCAATGATGGCAACCAACAATGTAGTTTTAGTCGCTGTTACTGAGACATGGTATAATGAGGAAAATGACTGGGACATAGCAATGGGTACTCGTTATATAGAAAAGAAAGGGAAAGCAAGAAAGGGGGAGGGGTGGCCCTGTATGTGAAGGATGGCATTAAATCTAGCCTAATAAAAGTTAGTGAGGCGAACATAGATTCCGTTTGGGTTACGTTAGAATTTGGTAATCACACAGTAACCTGTGTAGGTGTAATTTATAGGCCTCCAGGACAAATAGAAGAGTTAGACAATCTACTAAGTTATCATCATGGGTGACTTTAATCTTCCTGATGTGAATTGGAAAACCAAATTAGCTGCTTGTGCCAGGAGCACACATATTCTAAACTCCTTACTGGGATTGTCTCTAAAACAAGTCGTTGAGGAGCCAACTCGTAAGGAGGCCATACTAGATTTAGTGTTAACAAATGGAGATTTAGTATCAGATGTTACTGTAGGTGAAAATTTAGGATCCAGTGATCACCAGTCAGTGTGGTTTAATATAAGAACAGTGACTGAGTCACACCACACAAAAACAGATTTTTCTAAAATTAGAATATGTGTTAAAGAGTCATTATCAGACTGGAGCAATTTAAATGGAGTCCAAGAGAAATGGGATTATTTAAAAGTTGCACTATTGAAGGCAACAGAAAATTGCATTAGGCTTGTCAGTAAAAGTAAAAAATTCAAGAAACCACTGTGGTACTCCGCAGATGTGGCCAAAATAGTAAAAAAAACTAAAAGTTAGCATTTAGTAATCATAAAAAGTGTGAGGAAGACAGAATGATCTATAAGATTAGGCAGAAAGAGGCTTAGCAAGTTATAAGAGCTTCCAAATCACACACAGAAGAGAAAATAGCACAGTCAGTAAAAAAAGGGGACAAAAATTTTTTTAGATACATAAATGAGAAAAGGAAAGTAAAACAAGGATTAGTTAGATTAAAAACAAAAGAAGGAAGGTATGTAGAAGAGGATAAAGGTCTAGCTGACTGCCTCAATTAATATTTTTGTTCAGTATTTACAGATGAAAAGGAAGGAAAGGGGGCCTCAGTTAGGAAAACGGACAAATTATGTGAGTTTACAGAGGAAGAGGTTATAGTTCAACTGTCAAAAGTAAAGACAAATAAGTCAATGGGACCTGATGGGATACAACCAATGTTATTAAAAGAGCTGAGTGGTGTACTAGCAAAACCATTAACAGATTTATTTAACCAATCATTGTTAATAGGAGTAGAGCCAGACAATTGGAAGTTAGCGAATGTTGTGCCCATTCACAAAAAAAGGTAGTAGGGAGGAGTCGGGCAACTATAGGCCAGTAAGCCTTACTTCAGTAGTGGGGAAAGTAATGGAAACCATTTTAAAGGATAGGATTGTTGAGCATCTAAAAACACATGGATTTCAAGATCAGAGACAACATGGGTTTACTTCAGGGAGATCATGCCAAACTAATCTTATTGATTTTTTTTGATTGGGTAACTAAAATAATAGATCAGGGTGGTGCAGTAGACATTGCTGACCTAGATTTCAGTAAGGCTTTTGACACTGTTGCACATAGAAGGCTTATCAATAAACTGCAATCTTTAAGTTTGGATTCCAATATTGTTGAATGGGTAAGGCAGTGGCTGAGTGACAGGCAACAGAGGGTTGTAGTCAATGGAGTATATTCGAAACTTGGGCTTGTCATCAGTGGGGTACCTCAGGGATTTGTACTTGGACCCATTCTCTTTAATATTTTTATTAGTGATATTGCAGAAGGTCTTGGTGGTAAGGTATGTCTTTTTGCTGATGATACTAAGATATGTAACAGGGTTGATGTTCCAGGAGGGATAAGCCAAATGGCAAATGATTTAGGTAAACTAGAAAAATGGTCAGAATTGTGGCAACTGACATTTAATGTGGATAAGTGCAAGATAATGCATCTTGGGCGTAAAAACCCAAGGGCAGAGTACAGAATATTTGATAGAGTCCTAACCTCAACATATGAGGAAAGGGATTTAGGGGTGATTATTTCTGATGACTTAAAGGTAGGCAGACAATGTAATAGAGCAGCAGGAAATGCTAGCAGAATGCTTGGTTGTATAGGGAGAGGTATTAGCAGTAGAAAGAGGGAAGTGCTCATGCCATTGTACAGAACACGGGTGAGGCCTCACTTAGAGTATTGTATTCTATTGATACTTTAGAGAGAGTTCAGAGAAGGGCTACTAAACTGGTTCATGGATTGCAGGATAAAACTTACCAGGAAAGGTTAAAGGAACTTAACATGTATAGCTTGGAGGAAAGACGAGACAGGGGGGATATGATAGAAACATTTAAAAACACAGTAAAGAAGGAGACTATATTTAAAAGAAGAAAAACTACCACAACAAGAGGACATAGTCTTATGGCAAATGTTTAAAAATAATATCAGGAAGTATTACTTTACTGAGCGGGGTAGTGGATACATGGAATAACCTTCCAGCTGAAGTGGTAGAGGTTAACACAGTAAAGGAGTTTAAGCATGCTTGGGATATGCATAAGACTATCCTAACTATAAGACAAGGCCAGGGACTAATGAAAGTATTTTAAAAAAATTGGGCAGACTAGATGGGCCGATTGGTTCTTATCTGCCGTCACATTCTATGTTTCTATAATAGAGGCCCTACTGTGTGCAAGTAGGATAGTGACTGCAGATAGTGCGTGGGGGGATAGGTGCTGTAGTAGTTGCAGTGGGCATAGGGGCTGTAGTGGGTGCAGCAGGCAGAGGAGGTATAGTGGATGTAGGGAGGGATAGGGACAGGGAAGCTTACGTGGGTACAGGGTGGGGCTGTTGTGGGTGCAGTTGGACAGGGGGCTGAGGTGGATACAATGGAGGCTAAGGTGGGTAGAGGGGGTGCTGAGGTTGGTGCCGGGGGGCTGTGCTGAGTGCAGGGAGGGCTAAGGTGAGTGCATGGGGGGCTGAGGTGGGTGAAGGGTAGCTGTGCTGAGTGCATGTGGCGCTGAGGTGAATGAAGGGGAGCTATGCTGAGTGCATGTGGCGCTGAGGTGCGTGAAGGGGAGCTATGCTGAGTGCAGGGGGACTGAGGTGGGTGAAGGGGAGCTATGCTGAGTGCATGGGGGGCTGAGGTGGGTGAAGGGGAGCTATGCTGAGTGCAGGGGGAGTGAGGTGGGTGAAGGGGAGCTATGCTGAGTGCATGGGGGGCTGAGGTGGGTGAAGGGGTGCTGTGGTGGGTAGAGCGGGGCTGAGGTTGGTGCAGGGGGGCTGTGCTGAGTGCAGGGAGGGCTAAGGTAGGTGCAGGTGAGATGTGCTGAGTGCATTGGGGCTATACAAAAAATAAAAATCTATAAAGGAGCTAACCTGTGCTGTCTGCCAGGCTGCTGCAGCTCCTTATCTTCTGGGAGCTCTTCGGGAGAGTTCAGGAAGTGATATTACTTTGTCCTCACACACACAGCACCACACAGGGAGAGGAGATCTGGCAGTAAGCACTGAATGATCACTGTGAGGTCTCACTGAGCGAGGGGAAACGGGTGAGGGGAGGGAATAATTACTTACCGTGCAATTGATTGGAGGGGGCCATCACCGTATTCCTGCAAACTATCTCTGGGATATGGGAGGAATGATGTTTTGCATGGCTGAGGAGCTCTCTGATCTCCTGAGCCAGAGCATGGCTGTGCAGCTGGGCCCCTGACTTCCTCGGGAGATACAGAGACAATTTAGTACTGTGTGCACAGTAACCATCACTTATGACATCAGAATCTCTGCTATTTGCACAGTAACCAATCAAAAGCATCATAGGCTGATTACAGCACAGTCTCTACCATTTGCACAGTAGCCAATCAAAACCAGCATAGGCATATTGTATCACGGATGACATCACAGTTAATAGAACATTTACAATTGAGTAACTGCTGCTCTTCCACATTTGTATTTACCTTTGTCTCTTAGCCTGCTAACTAATATTTTAAAAATGCCGCCCATTAACCCACAGATGAAAAATAAATGTGCCTTCGTGCAAAGAATGTCTGATAAAGAAAAACAGCAAGGATATAGGTGAGCAACTTTTACAGAATTGTAAGGATTGTATATATATATTAGTCTCTAATAACCAGAGGGGGTGGTGGGATATATTATTGACCACCAGATCTCTAATAACCAGAGGTAGCCTCCACCTAGGGGCATTGTATGGAAAAGAGTCTGTATTTATTATTAACCGTTACAGTGTTTAATATTATTTAGTTATAAATCTGCTTTAATCATTTCCATGCTAATGGCACATTAGTTCTTATTTAGTACGGACTTCACGTTTGGCAATCTGAAGCTAAAGTCTTATGAGCCCCGTGCGGTGGCGAAAAATATGCTGGAACAAAGACTTTTAGGGAGAAAGGTGAGACTCAGTAGAACTCATTTCTATTTAGCAATCCTTTTCTTACAGGTAAAATAAATTTTTATTATATATTTAAAATATCTGCCTTTAAATATCTTCTTTATACATTTCCATATACATATATTGCCCATTCTATACCAATATTTCAAGCATTCGTTGTGATTTGTAGACATTTCTCATTGTCTCATACTATTCCATTACTTACCAATCCTGTACACCCTGTACTGTTTATTTGGACACAAAGTCAATTTCTGTGACAGGGATCTCTCTCCATCACCGTGTGATCTGGAGGACATTGAGTACAGAGAATGTGACGTATAATTCCCTTTACAAAGCGCTAGTTTTAACACAAATGGAATGAGAAAACCTTATATTTGACCCTGTAACTTTCAAAAACACTATAAAACCTGTACATGGGGGGTACTGTTATACTCGGGAGACTTCATTGAACACAAATATGAGTGTTTCAAAACAGTAAAACGTATCACAACAATGATATCGTATGTAAAAGTGCCATTTGTGTGAGAAAAATGACAATATCATCGCTGTGATATGTTTTATATTTTAATGAGAATCCTATGGCAAGATATATGCAAATGTCCGGCAGTCCCCGCAGACCGGGAGCAACGCCGATCACCGGCAGGGAAAAGGCAGGGATCGGGTAAGTGGGTTGGACGGCGGGGACGTTCTATGTTGCCTGCCGGCATATAGGCTTGGCTTCTTAAGGACGGCATCGAGCGCCCGCCATTCGTAAGCGGTTAAGGAAGCATGCTAACATTGTTTTGTTTTTCCTTCTTAGATAGAGAAAATAGAATTAGAGAAAAATACATTTTTGAAGGATTATAAGACACACCGACGAATATTTATAATGGAACAGAAGAAAAAGATTATAAGTTGGAAAGAAAAGGCAGCTACTACACAATTATTTAGCAGTAGGAGGAACAAGGTCTGAGTATGTTAAGTGTTAAAATATTTTGTAATAAAAAGAAATTATGTAAAAAAAATATTTTTAATCACATTACATTAATTCCATAAGATAATAAACAGTAAAAAACATTAATAAGAGTAACCTTAATCCACTCTGATTTTTTCACCATGAGATCCACTAGTTTATTAGATGTAGTAGTTGAGGTAGAATCCTTAAAAGATATCCAAAGTCCATAACCACCTTATAACCAGAGGATAAGGAAAGTAAGCAGAGTCCATCTAAACAAGCCAGGTATTACCACCGAGATCCTGGACGAGGTACAAAGGACTGATAGAGACTTTATCTGGTTTTCTTTTACGTTGATCGAGAAGGTTTGTAGTAGACAATAGGAATAGGAACAAGGGTTTAGGAAGGCAGAGTCACTTACTTCTGAATGTAGGGGAAACTAGTGGCAAAAACAGAGTACACAATGGATAAAGACTCAATATTCCAGCCCTGAATAAGCTCAATGGACCTGTTTTTATAGGAAAAATAAGCATTTAGTCATTTAGAGAGAAAATAGATTGCATCAATTCAATTGAAAAAAAAAATGATTTATTAATGCAATCATGTCACTGTTTAATTAGACATCCTAATAATCAGGATATTAGTACATTTTTTCATCAACACTCGTCTGTTATAATGGTGGATATAGAAGGGCGGGAGGCTTACTCTATACAAAATGCCCATAGTTAAGTACCGTTGTGATCTCCACCAGACATAGCACATGGGTCTGCGCCTTAGGGCGCCAGAGTAGGGGGGGGGGGGCGCAAAAATCCGAATCTGATTTTTCAACTCACCTGTCTCCCTGCAACCAGCACAGAGCAGCCAGGGAAGTCGGCCGGCCTCTCCTGGCGATGTCAGTTGGAGAGGGGGCATGGCTTCCACTGCTCTTCTCCCATCCGCTGGGGAGTCTGGGAGGAGAGCAGTGGAAGTCACACCTCCTCCTCCTGACTTCATCAGGAGATGCCGGCCGACTTCCCTGGCTGCTCTGTGCTGGCTGTAGACTCCAGTTTCTATCCCACCTGATCACCAGGGATAAGGTTTCCCCCTCCATGTCCCAAGGTAAGCCTCAGGGAGGAGGGAATGTAGTTACAATATTTTTTTTTTGTCAAAATGTTCCTAAGCAGTCCCTGCCCTCCCTTCTTTAGTTCCTGTTCCCCCCTCTTAACTCCTGTTCCCCACTCTACAGCCCCTGTCTACCCTTCTATAGCCTCTGTGCACCCTCTACAGCCCATGCTCACCCCTTCTATAGCTACAAGACCAACACCGGATTTGTCCTTTCGGAGGTGTTTGTGAAATATTCAGATCCCTGAAAGTGACAGTTCCGCTTTAATTACACTAGCAGTTTTTTCAAGCGTTTTTTATGTCATGATTCTGCTTATAATAAGTGAACGTGACCTTATATTTTAGATTGTCTGGCTAACTGAGCATACTAAATTAAACTCCCTCATGTCTGCTGGGAGAACAATGACAAAGTCCCTTAGTTGTTGTCATTACTAAGGATACAATAACCAGTGCATATATAACTGCCTCACCTGTTCCACCATAAAGGACATGTGGCCAAGCACTACATTGGAACACACATGAGAAAAAAATTCCTGCCTAAACTCAAAAGCTGGAATCTGATTGGCTGTATAGAGTCATGGGACCACTACCATACCTTGCCAAGCCATCTTCTCTCCGAGAGTTTCTTATTGGCTGTCATCTCCTCATTCTTCCTCTATTGGATACCCCCCTATAGAGTCCCTCTTCCTACTTATTGGCTGTTTGTGACCTGATTTCCCTCTCCTATTGGCTACTCTTCTCCTCACTTCTATCTGAGAGGCTGATTCTGTTCCGCTCCTTTTACTGCTCGAAGCTCCCAGACTGTCTGGTCGTGCGTGAGGTAAAATCTGAGAGGAATCAAAATGGCAGTGTAATGGAGGAGCTTGTCCTGAATGCTCAGACATAACACATTGCTGAATAACTAAGGAAGAAAACATTGATTCCTGAATTGTTTCCCTGTGTAGATCTGAGGGATGCACTGAGTGATGTCCAACCTTGACGACTGGGAAGCATGACTCACAAGTGACCCTCATTAGGATGGGCAGTCTCTTTTTGTGTTCCTTCCTACTCTGTCTCTTTTTAACATGTCTGGCAAGTAATGAATGTATAATGTAGTTCCACAGGAATACAGTTAGCTGTAACTTAAAAAAGTAAAAATTATGGTCAGGGACCCTGTGTCCCTTACTACCTAAGGCAAAGTCAGTTGTAGTGTGCTGGAACTGATGGTTGAGTTTGGCCTGTGAATGAGTGTCTACCTGAATAATACGTTGTATGGGTGAGGAGAGTGGGGTTTCATCTGAAACACTTGTGATCTCGAAGTACAAGCCATAGACGTTTTTAAGACAGATTACCCTCTCCCAAAAAAACAGGCCTAGCGGCCTGAACATTTGTGATCGGGGACAAAAAGCAGTATATCGCCCTTACTACCTAAGGCAAAGTCAGCTGTAGTGTCGGAACCGACAATCAGGTTAGACCTGCAAATAAAGAGGGCAAAATTTTAAATGTCATATTAAGAAATATAAATGCCGAACTACATATACAATAAAAATGCCTCCACGTATACACTTGCAAAATACATACACACATATAACCCCAAATTAACAAACCAAACTACGTAACATTTCTTGTGAAGGAGATACAATGTAACCACTTATCTATAGATTTGGTAGTATTGGAACCTCAAGAGCTGTGATAAAAGATTAATCAAATTATCCAAGAGGTGTTACTGAAAGTGTCAAAATAAACTAAATACAAGATGTTGGAGAGGCCTGCTGGCTAGCCTCCTGCCCAAGGACCATGGGCCCTGTAAAAGACTGTTCGGGAACCGAACAAATCCATGAACTAAGGAACACCCGGGTGATTGTTAAACCCCATTGAGACCTTGTAACGATTCACAACTCAGTGTTCTAAGTGTTCATCTTGTTGGTCGCCGTTTGTATGCACCAACACATGGTGGTGGCCATCTTGTTCGCATGAACGCAAGCAGCGGTGTTTGGTCGTCGAGTTGATGGAACTAAAATCGAACACTTGACCTTGCGAACACTGCTGAACTTCCATAATCGCCTGGGTTTGGTTCTTTACATCGTGGAAGGGTACTGTTCGGTGGAATCGTTCGTATGGATGAGGGGAACAAGCTCCACGTTATAACTGTGGACTACGCTCGGTACTTTATTCATTTTTGTACTCCCGAAAGAGACCGACCGCTACCAATGATTCTATGGTACTATTTTCCCTATCTCATGCTGAATGACCATTGGACTATAATGTTTCTGAAATAGATAACCACCTTTAGATAGATTCAGTTAAAAAAAAAATCAGATTTTTTTTTTAAAAGCATCTATTTTTATCCACATTAATTGGAGTGTATATACACACTGCCTGGCAAAAAAAAAAGTTGCCACCTGGATTTAACTAAGCAAATAGGCAAGAGCCTCCTCTTGGATAGTAACTGCATGGGTGATTATTTTTCAGCTGGCAACAAGCTATTTAACCCCAACTGATGCAATGAGTAGCTTCTCATTTCTTAAACAACCATGTCGAAAGACAAATCCCGTGGTTGTGGAAAAGATATTAGTCTGTTTGAGAAGGGTCGAATCATTGGCATGCATCAAGCAGAGAAAACATCTAAGGAGATTGCAGAAACTACTAAAACTGGGTTAAGAACTGTCCAACATGTTATTAAAAACTGGAAGCATAGTGGGGAACCATCGTCTTTGAGGAAGACAAAAATCCTGATTGATCGTGACTGGGGATCACTCAAACGTTTGGTGAAATCAAATCGTAGAAAAACAACAGGAGAACTCAGGGCTATGTTTAATAGTGAAAGTAAGAGCATTTCCACACACACAATGTGAAGGGAACTCAAGTGATTGGGACTGAACAGCTGTGTGGCCTTAAGAAAACCACTAATCACTGAGGCTAATCGGAAAAAAAAAGGCTTCAATTTGCTAGGGAGCATAAAGATTGGAATCTGGAGCAATGGAAGAAGGTCAAGTGGTCTGATGAGTCCAGATTTACCATGTTCCAGAGTGATGGGTACATCAGGGTAAGAAGAGAGGCAGATGAAGTGATGCACCCATCATGCTTAGTGCCTACTGTACAATCTACTGGGGGCCATGCTATGATTTGGGGTTGATGCAGTTGGTCAGGTCTAGGTTCAGCAACATTATATGCCCAAAGAATGAGGTCAGCTGACTACCTGAATATACTGAATTACAAGGTTATTCCATTAATGGATTTTTTCTTCCTTTCTTCCTTGATGGTACGGGCCTATTCCAAGATGACAATGCCAGGATTCACCGGGCACAAATTGTGAAAGAGTGATTCAGGGAGCAGGAGACATCATTTTCACACATGGATTGGCCACCAAAGAGTCCAGACCTTTTGGATGTGCTGGAGAAGGCTTTGCGCAGTGGTAGATATTTGTAGAGATGCTTGTTGTGTTGCATTTCTGAGGAAAGGCTGTTGCTTGTTTCTGAGGATGCTCCTTGTGGGTTTGTGTATGTGGGGGAGATGCTGCTTGAGTGGTTGCAGGCTGTGCGTGTGAATGGGGCAGTTTGCGGTGTAGTATGTGTGTGTCATGCTTACCCACATTGGGGACCGTCAGCAGATGGAGAGGGAACCGCCCACTTTTATGATGCTGCACACGCATCCCCCGACATCATGACGCGAATTACGTTATTGCGGCGCGTGCGTGCCGACATCATGACGCAAAGGAAGTTATGGCCCGCCAAAACGTCTGAATTCAAATGTTCAGGGGGCATGGCTTTAAATTAAAAAAAAACAGACAATAAAAGGCAGGTTCACCTATAGCACATTGCCGTTTTGTGGTTCTAACTACAGTTCCCAATAGTGATTTGTGTTTCTGTGTAACTTGTGTATTGATCTTGGCTGTCTGACCATTCTCCTTTCTATATCCCTGACTCGGCTTTTGTACCTTGCTTCTGTGATTTCTGGCTCCCTCGATTTTGGCTTGTCCCCGACCATTCTTTATCTGTCTAACGTAAAGCCAGGCCACTCTAAGGTCCGGTATATGTTTTTCTTTTACATCCTGCGTGTGTCGTCTCTTAAGAATCCTGACAGTTGCCCACTCATCAAGAGAGCCCCACACCAGACAGCCCCGCACCATACAGCCCCTACCATACCTATTCACCACAGTCACAGCGGGCCTCATTGGTAGTCTATAGGGAAGCACCCGGACGCTCCAGCAATTATGGGTTCTTACCGATGTTAGCCTAGCCACAGAGATCTCTCATCTTTCTTCTTCCCCTTTCAATACTTCCCCTAACTTCACTCCCTCTGCTGTTCTATGTTCATTCGCACACGCTACATTGGAAGAGGTTTCTGCTCTGCTCCAGTCCTCCCACCCCACCACCTGCTCCCTAGATCCAGTTCCCTCGCATCTCATCCGTACTCTGTCTTCTTCTCTTTCTCCACCTCTCACTAAAATGCTCAATCTCTCTCTCTCCTCTGGTATATTTCCATTGCCCTTCAAACATGCAACTATAACCCCATTTCTAAAGAAGCCCAATGTTGACCCTAACTCCCCATCCAACTATCGTCCTATCTCGCTACTGACTTTTGCATCCAAGATCCTTGAAAAAATTGTGTATGCGAGATTGACAGACTTCGTCGAGTCCAACTCTCTGCTAGACCGGCTTCAGTCTGGTTTCCGCGCTAAGCACTCTTTGGAAACGGCACTGACCAAAGTATCCAATGATCTACTCGCTGCAAAATCTCATGGTCACTACTCTATCCTAATTCTCCTTGACCTGTCTGTGGCTTTTGACACTGTTGAGTGTCAAACTTTCAGAGTGTAATGGTGTTGTGGAGAGAGGCACTGAGGCTAGTGGTGTTGTGGAGAGAGGCACTGAGGCTAGTGGTTTTGTGGAGAGAGGCACTGAGGCTAGTGGTGTTGTGGAGACCAGCTTGGAGACTATGGTGAGGCCTAATAGAAAGCAGTTGTTGTTGGGGGATTCCATCATAAGAGGTGTGGAGATGGACAATGGTGGTCTTGTGAGGTGTCTTCCCGGAGCTACTGCTCACAGAGACAGGAGACAGATCTGTAATATTGTTAAGCAAGCAAAGCAGGAAGGGGAATTGTATGTACTTGTCCATCTAGGGACAAATTACTTGGCTTGCAATGAGGTTTCAGAGGTTGAGGAAGTTTTTAGATATTACTGTAGGTGAAAGTTTAGGATCCAGTGATCATCAGTCAGTGTGGTTTAATATAAGAACAGTGACTGAGTCACACCACACAAAAACAAAAGTTTTAGACTTTAGAAAAACAGACTTTTCTAAAATTAGAATATGGGTAGAGGAGTCATTACCAGACTGGAGCAATTTAAATGGAGTCCAAGAGAAATGGGATTATTTAAAAGTTGCACTATTAAAGGCAACAGAAAATTGCATTAGGCTTGTCAGTAAAAGCAAAAAATTCAAGAAACCACTGTGGTACTCCGCAGATGTGGCCAAAATAGTAAAAAAACTAAAAGTTAGCATTTAGTAATCATAAAAAGTGTGAGGAAGACAGAATGATCTATAAGATTAGGCAGAAAGAGGCTTAGCAAGTTATAAGAGCTTCCAAATCACACACAGAAGAGAAAATAGCACAGTCAGTAAAAAAAGGGGACAAAAATTTTTTTAGATACATAAATGAGAAAAGGAAAGTAAAACAAGGATTAGTTAGATTAAAAACAAAAGAAGGAAGGTATGTAGAAGAGGATAAAGGTCTAGCTGACTGCCTCAATGAATATTTATGTTCTGTATTTACAGATGAAAATGAAGGAAAAGGACCTCAGTTGAGAAAAAGGATAAATGAGTCATTTATTACACGTGAGTTTACAGAGGAAGAGGTTCTATTTCAACTGTCAAAAGTAAAGACAAATAAGTCAATGGGGCCTGATGGAATACACCCAAAGCTATTAAAATAGCTTAGTGGTGTACTAGCAAAACCATTAACAGATTTATTTAACCAATCATTGTTAACAGGAGTTGTCCCAGAAGATTGGAAGTTAGCGAATGTTGTGCCCATTTACAAGAAAGGTAATAGGGAGAAGTCGGGCAACTATAGGCCAGTTAGCCTTACTTCAGTAGTGGGGAAAGTGATGGAAACCATGTTAAAGGATAGGATTGTTGAACATCTAAAAACACATGGATTTCAAGATCAGAGACAACATTGATTTACTTCAGGGAGATCATGCCAAACTAATCTTATTGATTTTTATGATTGGGTAACTAAAATTATAGATCAGGGTGGTGCAGTAGACATTGCTTACCTAGATTTCAGTAAGGCTTTTGACACTGTTGCACATAGAAGGCTTATCAATAAACTGCAATCTTTAAGTTTAGATTCCAATATTGTTGAATGGGTAAGGCAGTGGCTGAGTGACAGGCAACAGAGGGTTGTAGTTAATGGAATATATTCGAAGCTTGGACTTGTCACCAGTGGGGTACCTCAGGGATCTGTACTTGGACCCATTCTCTTTAATATTTTTATTAGTGATATTGCAGAAGGTCTTGATGGTAAGGTATGTCTTTTTGCTGATGATACTAAGATAAGTAACAGGGTTGATGTTCCAGGAGGGATAAGCCAAATGGCAAATGATTTAGGTAAACTAGAAAAATGGTCAGAATTGTGGCAACTGACGTTTAATGTGGATAAGTGCAAGATAATGCATCTTGGACGTAAAAACCCAAGGAGACAGTACAGAATATTTGATAGAGTCCTAACCTCAACAATTGAGGAAAGGGATTTAGGGGTGATTATTTCTGATGACTTAAAGGTAGGCAGACAATAGAGCAGCAGGAAATGCTAGCAGAATGCTTGGTTGTATAGGGAGATGTATTAGCAGTAGAAAGAGGGAAGTGCTCATCCCATTGTACAGAACACTGGTGAGACCTCACTTGGACTATTGTACACAGTACTGAAGACTGTATCATCAGAAGGATATTGATACCTTAGAGAGGGTTCGGAGAAGGGCTACTAAACTGGTTCATGGATTGCGGGATAAAACATACCAGGAACGGTTAAAGGATCTTAACATGTATAGCTTGGAGGAAAGACGAGACGGGGGGATATGATAGAAACATTTAAATATATAAAGGGAATCAACACAGTAAAGGAGGAGACTATATTTAAAAGAAGAAAAACTACCACAACAAGAGGACATAGTCTTAAATTAGAGGGACAAAGGTTTAAAAATAATATCAGGAAATATTACTTTACTGAGAGGGTAGTGGATGAATGGAATAGCCTTCCAGCTGAAGTGGTAGAGGTTAACACAGTAAAGGAGTTTAAGCATGCGTGGGATAGGCATAAGGCTATCCTAACTATAAGATAAGGCTAGGGACTAATGAAAGTATTTAGAAAATTGGGCAGACTAGATGTGCCGAATGGTTCTTATCTGCCGTCACATTCTATGTTTCTATGTTTCTATCATCAACAGCTTCTTCTCATCCTCCGCAATATCGGTCTACAAGATATTGCTCTCTCCTGGTGCTCCTCCTACCTCTCCCAGCGCTCTTTCAGTGTTTCTTTCTTTGGCTCTGCTTCTTCTCCCCAACTCCTCTCTGTTGGTGTCCCCCAAGGTTCAGTCCTTGGTCCCCTACTGTTCTCCATCTATACTGCTGCCCTTGGTAAACTCATTAACTCCTTTGGCTTCCAATATCATTTATACACAGATGACACGCAAATCTACCTGTCCTCTCCTGATCTCTCCCCGTCCCTCTTGACTAGTGTCTCTGACTGCCTCTCTGCTGTTTCTAACTGGATGGCTGCCCACTTCCTTAAACTAAACTTGACCAAAACTGAAATTCTGTTCTTTCCTCCCTCAAGTGTTGTTACTCCTGTGTCTGTCTCCCTCCAAGTCAACAGTGCTACCATCAACTCCACCAGGCAGGCCCGCTGCCTAGGTGTTCTCTTTGACTCCGACCTCTCCTTCAAGCCTCATGTTCAATCTATCGCCAAATCCTGTAATTTCCATCTCAAAAACATTGCGCGCATCCGCCCCTACTTAACGCCAGATGCGACTAAGGTGTTGGTCCATTCCACTGTCCTTTCTCACCTTGACTACTGTAATCTGCTTCTCAGTGGTCTTACGTGCTCCCAACTTGCGCCGTTACAGTCCATAATGAATGAGGCGGCGAGGCTCATCTTCCTGTCCGCCTGCACCTCCCATGCCTCACCCTTCTGTCAGTCCCTACATTGGCTTCCTATAAAATATAGAGCTCAATTTAAAATTCTGGTTCTTGCTTTCAAATCTCTACATAATGCTGCTTCCACCTATCTATCCTCCCTTATACACAAGTATGTCCCGTCTAGGCCCTTACGATCTGCTGAAGACTTACGTCTATCTTCTGTCCGTACTCCCACCTCTGATGCTCGCCTTCAAGATTTCTCGAGGGCTGCACCGTTCCTGTGGAACTCGCTTCCCTCCTCCGTTAGATGCTCACCCAGTCTCCATTCCTTCAAAAATCGCTAAAAACCCACTTCTTCATAAAAGCGTATCCATTAAACTGTTAATAGCTCCTGACTGATTCCTCTTCTGCAACTGTCATTAGTCTAATACTATCCTTACCTTTTTGTGTCATTTTACCCCACTCCCTCTAGCATGTAAGCTCATTGAGCAGGGCCCTCAACCCCTCTGTTCCTGTGTGTCCAACTTGTCTGGTTACAACTACATGTCTATTCGTCCACCCATTGTCAAGTGCTGCGGAATTTGACGGCGCTCTATAATATCATAATACTAATAATAATAATAATATAAGGGCCATCTCAAATGTACAGTACAAACATAAATGAAACGACAGAACCAGACGTACTAAAACACAAAAAATGTGCTGTTTTTAAATGCCATGCTGTTGAAATATACTGTCTTTACTGAGTTTGTTACAGCTGTCGTGGCTGAACAAACAAGCTGTTATTGTTCGCACAAACAAAAATAAAGAATTTCAAAGAATCCTGACAGTGTGTGGGCATATAAATAAGGGCTGTTTGTGAATAGGGGATATAGTCAGTGTGTTAAGGGGGGTAGTGGCTGTAGTGTGTGTGTTGGGGAGGATAGGACCTTTTTGTGTCCTTGTTGTTGAGGATAGCGGCTGTATAGAGGCTATAATGTGTGTTTTGGGATGAAAATTAGGCTGCAGTGTGTGTGTGTGTGTTTGGGGTGGGGGTGGGAATTAAGGTTGTTGTGTGTGTGTGTGTGTGGAGGGGGGGGAACTGATGTTGTTGAGAATGTATGGGGGCGTTATCAGGTCTGTAGTGTAGTGGAACTAAACTCAAGAGGCAGCAATTGCCCCGAGTACCTGCCTTGTAAAGACTTCTCATTGAGCTGCATTGGGAAGTCTGTGAGAGTAAGAAGGGGAGGGCTTGCAAAGGTTGACGACGAGATCTGCCAATTTTGTGAGCTGATTTTAAATATACCCCCGATGAAAAAAATGCATATTTAATTTTAAATTGTATGTGTGTTTTTTTTTTTAGCTACTCAGAATCCAAATTTATTGAGAAAACTCTAAAGTGTGTATATCGAGGCACTGTATAACAGTAGTATATAGTAATATAAGTAGTAAACGGTGTATGTGACTTGAAAAATACTTAGACATTTTTGGACTTATCAGCAATAAGAGTCATTAGTCAAGGCAAATGATTCTCTTTGATCTCGAGCTAAAATATGCACAACCCCCTCACTGCCAAGAATAAACAGTGTTTATGGGAAACCCAAAATACTAATATTGCAGGACAGTTTGAGAATAAATAACTTCTAGAGCTGCCATTCTAAAAGTGTGTGTTTTTATGTCTCATGACAGAACGCTCTTGAATTCTGTAGAATTCATAAATATGGTTGGTCATCGTTTATCGCCGTACAGCATTATACTGTAAAGTGTCGCTTGTGGCCAAGATAAACTGACCGTGATGTGTATAAAATATTACATTTCGTATTTACTTTTTTATTCTTATATGGCACTCAGTGTTTAAATAAACAGTCCCATTTTGGCAGCATGAAGTAAAGATAGATAAGTTTGTTCATATTAAGACATTAACCCGCTTTGTACCTTTTTAATTGATCCAGTTTCATGTGAACTGTTTATTGAATAACCCTTTGCAGCAAATACCCGAAACTTCATTTTAATGCATTTTTTAAAAATACATTAGTACAAGTCTTAAAATTTCCACTTGTAACTAACCATAGCAAGTGAAAATTTAGCGCCCGCAATTAGAAATCCAACCCTGGTGAGCGTACCATTGACCCTCCAGGCGTGCAGTAGCGAGTATATTTTAAGGCCTAGCTCGTAGCGTGAAACCTGAAATTTTAAAGGTAACCGTACTCATTATGACAGAAGTTAGAGTCAAAATCAAGGATAATTATCGCAAATTTACAGCTATGATACATACCACATAGTCATTCATAAAAGCATAAGCCCCATTGGAGATGCTGGATGGTTAGATGGGAAAGGGCTGTCTTCAGATGTTTTATTCATTTATTTAGTTATTTTTTGTTTATTTCTCTATATAGTCACTTATTTATTTCTGTTTTCTTTAATTGGCTTCATATTCACTTCTGTTTCCATTATGTTTTCTCAAATGTACAGGTTTCTTATATTTTGTTGATTTTTTTAACTTTTATTGACGTGTCTGTGTTGGTCTTATACCCAAACAATCCAAATACTGCGGAATGTACTTTTTAGTGGATTTCTGGGCGTTCTTGACTGTTGTTTTGTTCTGTTAGATTGAAAATGCGGATACACGTTTTGTGGTGACTTCTATGCTACATCTATGTGTGTTTTTCTTTAAATAAAGAATTACATAATGCTTACCCCAAGCACCATGATGACTGTAGAGATTTGAAAACAAAACTGGTATTAAGGCTGGCTAGTGAGGAAAACCAAATCTTTATACTACTGATATTCACTTGGGCTAACACAGGGTCTGTACCTGTGTGCCAACTCTATCAGATCAGAAGCAGCTCATATAGCGTGTAAAAACGTACTCTCAAAACGCAATAAAGTATAAAATCAAATAACTTTGCGTAAAATCTCATCTGGGACTATACACCGGAGGTGGGAATTCAGAACCGCGATGACACTTACACAAGGACACCTCATCACAGAAGCCTTGATCCAAAGTTAATGAACCCAATGAAAAGCAACCCAAAGTAACCATATCATTTATGGTCTAGGCCTTAGTTTTGAGATCTTGCGTTGAACATTATGCATAGAAAATAACTCAGGAGTATGAAGCGTATCAGTTTTCCTCTATGTGCATGCAGCTTTGGGAAGAGGGAATTCATGTTACAGGACTCTTTAAATGATATCCCAGTTATGTTCAATTCCTCTCACAGATATGGGAAAAAACAATGGAAAGGAATGTGCTCATGTTATAAACACCTCACAACATTTATTAATTACAATATTAAACTACTTAAGTACGTAACATTTTAATAAACCAGTTCCAGCTTACAAGCACATAAAATAAGAAACAGTCCATCTCAACAATCCAGTGTCTCCAGTCGATCGAACAGGGCTTTCAACAGTCCCGTTTTTGGTAGGACAGTTCCGATTTTGGGGTCCTATCCCACCGTCCCAATTTCGTTCTATGATGTCCATCATCCAGGGAGCTATCTTCGTCAGCAGAGCTCCAACACACCATTAGATGAGCTCTATGTGCAGCGGGCACTAGGACCATCCATGGTCCTGCAAGTAGAGGGATGTCAGGGAGGCTATCTTTCAGCCTCAGGTGCTTGATGCCTGTTTAACATGCCCCCTTCAGTGGGCAGGCACACCCACTTCCCAGGTAGGCCCTCACAGTGTAGGTGCCGGTGTGGGGAGACATGTTACATCACTGGTGATGCCATCACATCCTGATGCCAGGAACTCACTTACCTATGCCTCATTCATGTGTGGCCGGCACCGCCTCACTGCACGCCTCCTTGCTCCGGGTCGTCCGATGAGAACTCCTATCTCCTTGGCTCCCTGATCATATAAGTGGTTCCCTGAGCTCCAGCATTGTCTCGCTACTCCACTCGTGGCTGCTTCTGCAGACCACTGGATGTAGACTGACTTGCAGGCACAGCTACCGAAACTGTGTTCTCCTGTGTTCCTTTGGGCGCATGCTGTTTCTGTTGTGTTTTATGGAGAAGGTAGCAGTTTAGTGGAGGTGTGTTCATGAAGGTGGGTGTGATTTGGAGACTTGTACCTCTCACTTCCTATATAAGACACTCAGCAGGTCCCTTCAGTGCTCAGTTGTTGTGCTCTGCTGTTTCAGTTCAGTTGCACCTTTGCTCTGTATCTGTTTATCAGTGACATTCTCTCTGACTTCGGTAGCTGACCCTCTGCCTGTTTAGTCATCCAAAAACCTATGCTGCCTGGACCAACCTTATCTTTTGCCTGACTACGCCTCTGGGCTTTCCTTGTCTGTATTTGTTAACTGCCATATTTGTATATTGAGTTCCTCTAGCTCTCAATCCCCAAAACCGATTGCATACCTCCCTGTGTTGGTAAGTATAATCCAATCATTGACCTATGCTTTTGGCTCATCAAAGTCTTAACTTGTTTACTGCCATCATCTATTTTCACACACCCTTTCGTTGCCCATGCCGTGACATAGCCTGTTGGGGTCCATAAGGTGCAGAGGACCCCTTTCCACGGTCCCTTTTATCTCCTCAGCAATTCTGACGCCGGCCACTGTAGCTCTGCCTCTTTTTATGATGCGGTGCGTGCACACCGACATCATGACGCTAATGACATCATGGCCTGCTAAAACGTTTGAATTCGAAGGTTTTGGGGACATGGCTATAGAATTAAAGCCACAGACTATAAAAAAGTCTCATATGGCCAGGATCATTGCCCTGTTGTGGTTCTAGTTTGGTTCCCAAGAGTGCGTTTTTTTCTATATTCCTGTGACTCGGCTATTGGTTTTCATATCCCAGATTTCTGGTTTACCTGACTCGGCGTTTGTACCTCACTATCCTGATTTATGGTTTCCATGACTCAGCTTGTCCCTGACCATTCTATTTCTATCGAACATAAAGTCCGGCCACTCTATACGTTGTTATATCTATTATTATTTATACTCTGCATGTTGGGTCAATAGTAATCGTGACAATAATGTTTGCTCACTCCTACCAACATTCAACTTGCTATCCACTAGTGGGCTTCCATTCAATATTATGAATCCCATTAAACTCTCCTAATTCAAAAAGATTAAGCCTTAATAAAAGGCTTCATTATATTAGTTGGATCGCTAGTTAAATATTTGAAAGGAACATCATGCTCATTCCAATCCTTGAACAGTCACATCTAGCTTAGATTAATATTGGAACATTGAACCTATAGACTTTCACTTAAACTGCACATTTTAAGTTATCTGTGTTGCAAATACTGATGTATTGTGTGAAATGATTGAGGAATGCAAACCTCATCTATCTACAATATCACGTAATAAAATATCAACTGTATAATGTCACCCCATACACTTCTTACAGAATGCAGAAAAAACATTCAAATGGGTTGCTAACATTTGCCAGCAAAGTATCAGCTGTATAAACAGAAGTGACTTGTGAAGACCAATCATGACCTGCTTTTTTGTATCGTCTTGGGTGGCATTAGTCTTACTGCTGGGCTGGAGAAAGTTCTCTGGATGTATGTCTGCGAGGGTCAGCACGTCCCACGGAGTCTCCACTCCTTTCTCATTCTTGGCAGCCTACATTCTGTTTTGACTGTGCAACACTGAAACAATGGAAAACGTCCAACAATTCATCTAGACACAAAAGCGCAAATATACGTTTTATTTTTAAAGAACCAGTGTTCCATTGGTAAAGGTACTCCACAGATGTGAATTTACCAACTCTTTTTTTTGTGTGCAATTTATTACAGAGATTATGTATTAAAGGACCACTATAGTGCCAGGAAAACATACTCCTTTTCCTGGCACTATAGTGCCCTGAGGGTGCCCCCACCCTCAGGTTCCCACTCCCACCGGGAGAGGAAGGGGTTAAACACTTACCTTTCTCCAGCGCCGGGCTCCCTCCTCCTTTCCCTGTCATCGGCTGAATGCGCATGCGCGGCAAAAGCCGCGCGCACATTCAACCAATCTCATAGGAAAGCATTCTCAATGCTTTCCTATGGACGCTGGCGTCTTCTCTCTGTGAAAATCACAGTGAGAAGCGCGGAAGCGCCTCTAGCGGCTGTCAGTGAGACAGCCACTAGAGGCTGGATTAACCCTGAAACTGCTATGTTTACAGCAGAAAGGGTTAATCCTAGGTGGACCTGGCCCCCAGACCACTTCATTAAGCTGAAGTGGTCTGTGTGCCTATAGTGGTCCTTTAAAATATATATCCAAACATAATAAATAAAAAAAAATAATAATAATAAAAAACACTCAAATTCGAAATCTGGTATTTGCCATAAACATATTTGCTCTGCCCAGGCCATCATCAGTGGCCATCATGATCATTTAGTAGAAGCTGAAAAGGTGGGCCTATGTAGCAAGACAGGTTATTGAAAGATAAATATGAAAACATATAAAATATAACTAAATGTAACCTAACCTGCAATTCGCACCAACAACGTGAGGATTCAGCTTAGGTCCTCAAGAGAGCTAACAAAAGCTGATGCTTAGGACCCTGCTTTGTCGTCAATAGTGGAGACAAGGAGATAGCCTGCTACATCCAAGGTAAGAAGTCAAATTATTCTAAAATGAGCTTTAGTGGTTACTCTGCTTGGAATATTTCTTTAATTCAATTTCGTTCAGTTATAATGGATTTTTATTTGGCGGGTTTTTTTGGGGCCGAATAAAGAAGATCTTCAATCAAGACTTCAAATGATAAATATGACATTTATGTAATTTTTACAGGATTTTTTACTTTAGTTTTAAGATTGAGATTGAAGTCTTACTTCACTACTGAATGGCACTTTGAGATTGAGGTCTTACTTTACTAGTGTGAGAAGGTTGACAGGCACATTTATCTTGAGGAGCATAAAAAATGTCTGGGCTGAGGACACTAACCATCTCCTGGGCCTGCTCTTTGGCAACAGGCTATGGACCCAAGAGACAGAAAATATCATGAGTACCGATATGTAAAACCAGATTATGGGCCCAGGAGCCTTGTCATCTTCAGGGTCACAATATGTGAGACATCGTAGGGTCCCAGGAAACTGGGCATTTCCTGGGTCCCTGTACGTGGGGTGCTTTTGAGGCCTGGCACCTTCTGGACCCAGATATTGATGGAGTTAACTCAGTGTTTGAACATGTATAATATAATTGCACAGAGAAAAATGATCCGAATGCCAACTACAGTGCAAAGTCAACCATAAGGCCAAATGGAAATGGTGCCATTAAAATTGGTTCTCTTCTTTGTGTTATTTGTGTAAGTAAATTAAACTCAACTCACATTCTCTTTGTCTGGAATCTCGCCCAATTTGAGATGGATAATAATTGTTAAAAGTAAATATAGTAACATAGTGCTTATGGTACTTCGAGTGTCCTTTCAGCAATCATAATGTTAATAATTTCAGTAGAACCATGAAACCATTTGTACATGTCCAACTGTTGCATTGTTTTGTCCAGTGGTGGCTAACTTTTGCTAGCCAAGCCAATATCACACACATTTTGTATTTCACACTGAGTATATTTGATAAAGGTTTGATTAGCAATGTCTCTGAATGTATTTACAGTAGGTAACATGAGAAAGCAAACTAATGTGCAAAGCCTAGGCAACAGGTTGGAAATTGGACCATCTGGGTGGCCCAAATGTCCCTTATCTCTCAACAGTTTCAGAATATGGCAAATCTATATGATCGGGCTCTGTTTGGCACAATCTTTAAACTCCAACAGGCTAATGATGTGTTTTTTTAAAATGTATAAACAAGTTGACTGAAACACGGACCCACTCGTCTCCAAGTTCGTCTTATCATTAAACTTAAAGGTTACGGTCACAAACAACTTGGCATGACAAGAAAGACGTTTTTGGGTAAAACCCAATGTGTTAGCATTTTTTTTTTCGAACTGAACATATGTTTAACCTATAAGTATGTAGACAAGAAATGTTATATGAGCTGCATGAACCAAGAGGAGTTTTTTTTTTCTTAAAATGATATCTGATGTTGCATGTTGTGTCCAAATGTTAGTTTTATGGAGCTATTTAGTTTCCTTATGGACAGCTTGAGATGTGTCCCATATGTGGCTTAGTTATAGTTAAACTATCCTTAATATCAGATGTGCGGTTTATTGATTATTTATCTGTGAAAAAATATGATCGAAGAATAAAATCTGTAAAATGCACTAAGGCAAACCTTAACCCTGCCATTATCACTTTTGTTAATATTTTCATGATATTTTCCATACCCCATACGGCTTTCAATTTTAAGTTATAATACTTCTTACAAGGTGCAAGAAGCAACTTCGAGGAAAGCTCCATGCACCATTACAACTTTATCTCAATGAAACATGGTGCCTGGAGTTCCTGGGTAGCATCTTACCTTAATGAGTTAAACCATTTATGAACAGTTGAACCCTAACATTGTCTGGATGTCACCCGTCCAATCCTCTTCTTTTGGCCAAGTCCTTACAAAGGACGCTGGTGATAGACTGACCTATCAGCCGATAATCTTAATTTATCTCTAACTAAGCGTAGATAAAACTGCATGAGAAAGGTTTGTATCTTTCGACTCCATTATGGCATTGAGTTTTCTCCCTGATTTAGCAACCTGTTCACACTAATATTAATTATTTACAATTAAATAATAATACACCTGACCAGACCTTTGTTTTAATTTCTTTTAACTTTGATATTCATTTTTAATTCATTAATATAAACAATCTCAAAGACAATCATCTCTTTCTAAAATAGTTTCATTATTATTGAAATGTTCATTTTGACTTGCAAAATATTAATGGATGCAAACATACATTTATATTCCCCTGTTTGACTATAGTGATACATTTTCTTTTCTTATTACTAATTTTATGATTGAAAAATGTATCAATAAAAATATTTGGGGAAAAAAAGAGAACTGCAAATATTTTGGTTAAAAACAAACACTAACATCAAAGCAATTTAAAAAAATAAAGATATCTACTGAATCTGATACGATAATCTATCTGGGCAATAAAATCCAAATTTTTATTGTTTAGACTCCGCTATGAGCAAAAATGCCCTTCTTCCAGTCTCAATGGGTGACCTCTTGTCTGTTGCATGATGAGCAGGTTAGCACATAGCGGTTTGTACTGACCCTGTATATATTTGTTTAGTGCTATCCTCTCTGAGACATTCTTTTTCTAAAGGAAACAAATGCAGTTTTTCTAGACTTTCTTCATGATTATTTTGTTCATACCCTCATTCATTTTATAGCTCAGCTCTGCACTTCCAGTTCTGTAATAAACCTTCTTTAAAAAATGGTGCCCAACATAGCACATCACATTCAAGGTGGGATCTTACCATTGATTTAAAAGAGGCAAATTTATATTTTATCACATGAATTAATACTCATTTTATACATGACCTTTGCAATGTCAGGCCAACATTGCACCACACTGTTGACTAGTTTTTTTTTTATTTTTTTTAAATTCTTTATTTTTGTCGTGCAAGAATTTACAACAGTGTCTGTGTAGCCACAGCAGCTGTAACAGACGCAGTCAAATATAACATAGTAAAACATTTTCGTGGCATAAGTTAACTCAGCACATTTTTGTAATTTAATGAACAGGAAAGACAACCTTAAGCAGTGTACGGTTCAACACAGGTATGGGCAAAATCGTTTAAGTAGCTGGGTCACATGTTGGTTTACGCCTTTATGTGAGGTATACAGTATTGTATTCCAGCAGTGTTTGTGGGTGTCGTGGTATATGTGTCGCTTGGGGCCTATCTGCTAAGCAGCAGCTTGATAACATTTTGCAGCACTAAACCAGCTAAAGTATAGTATTGGCCTAAGTCAGGGCTGATCCTGTGTGAGTAATTAAGCATTAATCAGGAGCAATCGTTAGCTGAGGTATAGTGTAGGACAGAAACATAGCTGATCTTATGGTGCTCCAGCAATATTTGTGGGTCCAGGAGCATATATTTCGCTTGGGCCCACCAGTTAAACAGCATTTTACAGACATGGCGCAAAGCCAAGCGTACTAGAAGTACATTAGTTGCTTAAATTCTGACTAATCTTAGCTTGTGTACTCATATTATACAATTGCTGAACTCTGACTTTAGTCCCCCCCGTGCTCCTCTGGGTGAGCTGACCAGAAAACAAAATAGAAAGCAAAATAAGCAAAAAGTAAATTATATGTTCCAGTATACATTCGTGAGAGTTCAATTGGGGCACAGAGAGCTGTGTGACAGATGGTATTATGCCCATATTTGAGTCTTAGTCCCTTTGGGAGTCAGCCGATGCCTTGTTGGGGCTGTGTATGTACCTTCTGCGGTAATCGGTGCAGCTGGTGCGATCTCCTCGGTGTGAAGGAGCTGATGTCCCCTAGGCTATGCAGTGTTGCTGTGGGCGCTGAGTGTAGCTCCAGCCAAGCTGTGCGTCGGGGAAGGTTTGCCTGTCTTGGGCTGGGGTAGCTCTGTATGTACCTTCCGGACGCGGTCACCTCCCCTGGTCCTGCTCCCCTCTGCTTCACTTGCCGTATCTGGGGAGGTCTTGTGCTCAGTTTCGCCTGTCCCCTCCGTTTCACTGCCTTGCATGGGGGGTGCGAGTACTTGCCCCTCTGCCGCCGTCCAGCGTTCATTTTTTTGGGCCTTGTGACTAGCCTCTGCCCCTGCCGGTTCGGGTTAGCGTCACCCTTGTGATACAGCTGTTGTTGGGGCTGTGCTGCTGTTTGTCCCCGTCTGGCCTCCTGTGAGGTGCGCTGTGGCGAGGTCTGGAGTGGGGCTCTCATGCGGGCTTCCAGGGACTCCCAGAAAATAGCGAAGATGCTGTTCAGCCGCATCTCCGTTTCCCGCCATGCGTCGGAGGTTTCCACCATATTGAACACCGCTGGGTCTGTTAGTTTTGGGCTCCACGGAGCCGATTCTGGCCCATTGCTTTGCCAGGGAGTCAGTTGGGGGTAGACCGGGATAACCCCCACCGGTCCAGAGGGGGGGGAACGAGAGCTTGCAGCCAGATTCCGGGCATGGCATTGCAGCTGGGGAGCGGCCGTCTCCCCTGCGCCCGCCATGCTTGTAGGCCTCATTGTGAGTTGTGCTCGGTTCGTCGCTGGAGAGGTATCGTTTTCTTCCCCTCGGTGTCTACTCTCGAGTGGTAGCTTTAAATTCACAATTAAATGCCTGTGTAACGGTGAAATTTAGCATTAAGTGCCGAGTTTAGCAGGAGCTGCTGTGGTGAGCTTCCTCACAGCTCTGCAGCCAGGCCCCGCCCCCTCGTTGACTAGTTTTTTAAATCTATAATTGTCCCAGTTCTCTTTCTTTTGATGTTTTCCCTGATTTGTTCCTCCGATTTAATGTATAGGTGGTTTGTGGGTTTCCTATTCCAAAATGCACGACTTTGCATTTGTCTATGTTGAATGTCATCTGTCACTTGCCTGCCCCAATGTATCCAAATCACTCTGTAGAGAAGCAAATCCTGCTCTGACTGTATTATTTGACTTCATATTGTGTCACCTGTAAACACTGACACAAGACTTTCAAAGCCCACTTCAAGATCATTTATAAACAGACCAGGACGGAACCCGGAGGCTCTCCACTTAGTACCTTTCTCCAGTTGGAAAGCTTTCTATTTGTGTTCTATCCAAAAATAAGAATATTCATCTAAACCAGGGATCTAAAACTCTGCCCCCCCTGATGTTAATGCACCAAATCAACTTTATTTAAATTAAGCAGTTTTTGTGTGCGGATCATGCCTCTGAAGTCTCACTGCTCAATTCTCTGTCATTTAGGAGTGAAATCACTTTTGTTTCGGTTCATGCAGCCCCAGCTACAACCTCCCTGGCTGTGACTCACAAAGTATACATGAAGAAATGGTTTCATTTTCAATCAGATCTGACAGCACAGTGTGTTTACTTTAGAAGTTTTCATCTCCTCCTCTGTTAATTGTATTTTAGTCAAACACCGGAGGATCCTACAGGATCTAGCATGCAATTAGCAAAGCAGGGGTTAAGAAATTGTAAATGTAAATACACTGCAATAAAAGCAAGTTTAAACATTAGATCTCTTTGTACAGGAAGTGTGTAGGGAGACTGTGAGCTACATAAACAATGTTATTTAATTTCTAAATGGCATAGAATTGAACAGTTCACCTGCAGGGGCATGACCTATACACCAAAACCGCTTCATAAAGCAAAGTAGTTTTGATGCTTACAGTGTCCCTTTAATTGCCTACAACCCCCAGAATTCTTTGCAGACAGTAGATTACCAGGAAATCATGGGATCTGAGCATCATCTGGGGGCAGAGTTTAAGATACCTCTTTCAGTTTGTACAGTAACCTTTTTTGTGGAGTTGTGTCGAATGCCTTAGCAAATTCCAGCTTATTGAACTCAGTTACATTAGTGTTGTATTACATTGCTAATACAGCCGCTACTTACCATCATATTGGCTCTGTGATTATTACATTAATATAAAACATGTTTGGCTTTGCTTGGAGGCCCTTCCCCAAGCCTCTCTTACGTAACTGGTTCTGGGTCAGAATGCTGTGACATGTAACTCAGCAGAGGTACTTTATAGTGGAATATCACAGCGACTACATTGCCTGTGATCTAGCTGCTGTGACAGAGCTGTATAAAGATGACCTATCTTTAACATTTAATTTAAATCAAACCTGTGTGTACCATAAAAGATACACTTTAATTATATGAACTTCACCTATAGGTAGTTATCTGCATTGTATAAAGAAATAGATGTACAATATTACATTTATTAAAAGTTAAACTACCTCTGCCACCGCACAGTGCCATCTTTCCTGCTCCACTGGTAAATTAACCCTTTATCACAGAATATTTGCCAGGAAAACACTATTCCTGGCTGTAGAAAACGTATAGACTAGTTTTAAAGTTATATTAAGATGGTTACACATTATCAGACCTTTGTATATGTCATTCCATGCGTATATTGATTTTGGCATTAAATAAATGAAGTCTGATAATTTTATATTAATGAGTTTATGATGACCGTGCCAGTAAATATGTGTTCAATATGGTTGTACACAGGGAGACAGTAGAACACCAGAGATTTTCATTAAACAGACACTAGGTGGCGCCATGGCTCTTTATTCCTTGAGATCTCACCAAGAGGAACCCTTTCAGTGGTAATATAGTAATTTAAGGTTGAACGTGGACGCAGATCCCTCAAGTTTAAATCTCTGTCACTAAGGTGTTCAAATTTGATATCCTATGCATGAACATAAAATTGCAAAAAGGAAACTATTCGTAAACACAAGGTAAAATAAATTGCCCATTCGGAAATAGTTCCCTTTGATTGCCTAAAAAAACAAACATAGGAGGAAACAAGTGGATTAAGTTCACATGATCATACATTTGTCTCCAGGTAAATGTTACATAAAAATGTCATTTACTTGTGTCTGTATCTATTCATTTACACTGGCTTAGAAAGCTCCATTGATAAACTCCTGGCCCAAGCCAGACGCCAAACCCCCACCATCTCATCTTGGTACACCTTGTTCCCAGAAACATCGGTAGATCCAAAATCCACCAGCATCTTCAAGCAGTGGCGGACTAAAATAGAGAGGGCCCTGGTGCAAGAATTTCTTTAGCCCCCCTATCGCAAGAATGGACAAAAATATAGGTTCCAATCTGTTATACAACTCCAACAATGCTTTACCATCCGGGGATCTACCATTTTTCTATCCTTACAGGTATGAACTTAGCAGTGAGCAGTGTTTGACTGTTTGTAATGTAATGTAAAAATGTTTTGTATGGCGTATGTGTGTGAATGTAGGGGTGTATTTGTGTGTGTGTGTGTGTGTGTGTGTGTGAATGTAGGGGTGTATTTGTGTGTAGTGTTGTGTTTTGAGCTTTTATGTACTGTTGCTATTTGAAAGCAGTAGTTCTTGTCTATAATGTTTTGAATGTAGGAGTGTTTGTATGTAGTGTTGATGTTTGAATGCGGGAGTGTATTTGTGTGTAGTGTTGGAGTTTGAATGCAGAGATGGATACTTATATACATATACAATGCCACAAACACACACACACACATATACAGACACACAGATACACATACTGACATAGGTACAGATACAAACACTGGCACAAAACAAATACACAGGTTCAGAAATGCAGATACAAAGACAGACCCTCACACACATACAGATGCACAGATACACACACTGACACATGTGCAGATAAACAGATACACTCACTAACACATTTGCAAATACACAAACACACACACTAACACACACAGAAACACACAAATAAACACAGATACAAAGAAACACTAATACAGACACACACATGCAGATACAGACACACATATACACACAATGACACTCATACAGATACAAACACTGACACACATACAGATACACTTATACATACACACACAGAGATAACACATACATACACAGATACATGTACAGACACACAAATAACACACAGATAACATGTATGCACACAGATAACAACAAATAAACACAAAGACCACAATGCATATACATTCTCAGTGGAAGAATTATACCACCATGTCAAATTACAATCACCACAATATCCAGAGTCTAAAATCCACCTCCCTAGCCCCTACCCTCTTGGCTCAACTGCTGGGAGTTCATTTCTGGAGTAATTATTTTGGGTGCATGCGCATCGCTTGTTATGAGCAGTAGTGTACAGTCTAAATCAAGGGTAGTAACATATAATAATACCCAAATAGACACACTAAATATTATAGAGTAACTAACTACTCCACACGAAATTCCACAGAAAGAGTAAAGTTTATTTTACTGTGCAAAATCTGTTTATAACCCGAGAGAGTGTTGATACATACCAGCTAATCACAGCTACATATACAGAGGCTCTGTACAGTCACAGGTAGCAAGGTTTAATATTCAATATGCAACAATATGTAGTTTAGAAAAATGGAGTAAAATAACTGGTAAAGTAATGATCACAGCTACCTTTGGCCTTTACAGGTAGAGTCAAATGTTCAGGGATCCTATAACACTTAATGCCTTGATCACTACATCTGTTTGCGCTGAGATGTAAAGGGTTAAATAACCCTTTATTCACTTACTCAATTTTAGCGCTGAAGTCCCTCTGCGCTGGGTCGTAATCCGCATACACTGACGCCATCCGATAGGACCCGCGCGCACATTATGCCTTTCATATAAGAAAAAAATCGCATCAATGCTTTCCTGTAGGGTTTTCTCTGACGCTGGCCGTCCTCATGCAGAGTGTGAGGATGTCCAGCATCGTTTCACGGGGTCAAGCTTTGTGTAAATGCTGGAAGCGCCTCTATAGACAGCCACTAGGGGCAGTCTTAGCACTGCAAAGTAAACGTTTCAGTTTCTCTTTACATTGCAGGACTTAGGGGGACAGGAACACTGCACCCAAACCACTTCAATAATAGTGTCTGTATAATCCGATAGTGTCCGTATAATCCACAATGGAGCATACCATATCGTCTGGTACGAGGCCACAAACTTCCAAGTTTGTGTAGAAAGAAGGGTTTGAATATTCAGGACCGGTGAAGTTAGCATTGACCTGTATTGTACATTCATAGGCGGACAAGGTAGGATCAGTCAGTAACTGTTAGAGAAAGCCTATGCGGGAAGAGTTTGTGTCTAAGCATGTGTTTATACCATAAAATGGATCTGTAGCTTTATCTCTTGATTTGTAACTTGTTCACTGGTTGCTTTAATTAGTGTGAAACAAGTGAGTTTAGTTCGAAAGATCAGTTTTGACATTACATTGTGATTGCAGGGCTCGATTTTCATTAACTTGGGAGTTCCTTCTTTTTGGGGAGGGTGGGGGGGGGGGCAGGGGTATTTGTGTTGGATAAACAATTGAGGTGGACGCTGCAGAAGCCATTTTGCGTTGACTTTCCGCTCAGCATTGACAAACAGCGTGAGTATTGATTGGGTCCTGTTAATAAACTGCGCGGTTTACAACCATTTTCAAGCTGTGATAATCCAGATCTAACCGTTTTACATGAGTCACAGCATTCCCTGACTCATGGGAGTCTATGTAAACTCTGCCAGATGTTTAAAACATGGTGTGAGAGAAAAAAAACATAGGATAAAAAAACATAAAAGAGGTCCTTTCCTTTTAGTTAGCATGGTTAAACAGAGACATTAAGTAATATATTTATTAAGTGATCCAGTCTTCTCATATATTTACCATTTCAAAGAACAAAATTAGTGACATACTTCCAAACATCCCAGATGCGAGTGTACAGTCCTGATTTTCTTTTTAGTATCCCACCCCTTTTCCAGAAAGAAGAAGGCCGTTACCTGCAATATTGAAAAAGTAATTTATTTCTAAATACAGATTTATTAAGATGTGTTAGATAGGTGTTCTTATAGTATAATCTAGACTCAAAATGCCCACTCTCCATTAACCCTTGGTGAGTAAAAAATGTAAATCAACTGTGGTGAATAGAAATCCACCCCTCCTGAGTATTTTATTGATTGCAGTGACGATTACACTTCAAATTCTAAATGAAACTATAGTTTTCCTGGCACTATAGCTTACCCTCTGTCACTTACCAGGGTCATCGGCGCTGGCTCGGGTCCACACCCACATCAGCCGGTGGGAGAGACCCAATGCGAATGCATGGCAATGGCCGCTCTCACATTAGGATCCCATATGGGGATTCCGGTGATGCTAGAAGTCCTTATGCATAGTGTGAGGACATCCCACGTCAGTTACGTCACCAGAAGTTGCCTAACAGCCCAGAAGTCCCTATAGTGGCTATCTGGTAGACTGCCACTAGATGTGGAGTTAACCCATAAAGGTAATTTTATAAATATATATATATATATATATATCGTTGAAATATAGAGCCCTCTAGAGTCTGTATAATATGTTTTAAACTGCTGATTTATTTAGCAAATACAGTGATTCAAGTAATAGTCGATGTTTCAGTCCAAGCAGACGGACTTTTTTCAAGACAATTTGCACAAGTGAATAAGTGACGGTTATATACAAACATAACACACAGCTGATTGGAGGGTGAAAAAACAAAAACGTGATTATGTGATGTAATCACATAATCTCGTTTTTGTTTTTCCACCCTCCAATCAGCTGTGTATTATGTCTTATGCAGTTTGTTTGAGCAGGGTCCTCTTCAACCTATCGTTCCTGTAGGTTTTCTTGTAATTGTCCTATTTATAGTTAAATCATAATATTGTAAAGCGCTACGGAATTTGTTGGCGCTATATAAATGGCGATAATAATAATAATAATATTCCAACAGGGAGTAATCAGAAACTGAAAGATTGAGTGAAGATGGCGGCCAATTAATCTCGGAATTTCTTGAAATTATCCCCTCACCATACAGTTGTGCCAAGACAAGTCCGTAGTGGCCCTGGCTATATGGGCAGTAGCCACATCCTGTTGATACCACATTTCAGGACGATTTTCCTCTTTGCGTCAAAATAACGGACTGTCAATTTGAAAATAAAATTCCACTATATTTACTTGTTGCTCCTTTGTAAAATAACCCATGATGACTCAGTTAGAAACATGTACCTGCAACAAAAAAAATGGAACTACTGACAAATAAGTTATTTACCTGTCAAATCCAACTCAGAATTTTGATCCGACATGTAGAATGGTAGATAATAGCATTGTGCTCTACACTTTGTCAGTCAACACAGAAAACGGGTTGACATTACTATTAAAAAAACAGCCATTTTTTTTAGATCACTTTTAGAAACCTTAAATAAATAACCAAAATAATGATAGACTGTGATAAATCCAAATGTTTCTATTTTATGTCTTCAATTGGAATGTGTGCCCTGGCTGTGCATCAACTGAATTGTAATGTAATTTCCTAAATCTTTAATTGAAATGTAAACAAAATCATGAAACAAGGTTAACACAAGTTATAAGTGATTTTCAATGGTTTAGTCGTGAGATGAGTTACCCTTTAACCCCTTAAGGTCACAACTTCAGAAATAAAAGGGAATCGTGATGGAATATTTCCGTCATGTGTCCTTAAGGGGTTAGGGCCACTATTGCCTACTTACGTTTGATATACCTTTAATTGGCTCTAAAATGCCAATTTACAGTGTCAATCTGAGCACCATAACCACCACATGCCAATTTAAATATGGATGAGTTTGATGTTGCTAATACATAACTTTAACGTACGCCTTAGGAATATGCGAGCAGGAAGGGGGGCTGGGCTGTAGGTGCCTTGACATTAGAACTGGGAGATAGCCTCTATGGCCAACGACAGCATTACCAGTACATCAACATGGCGTTGTGGTGCCTAGACTGACCTTCCGTTGGTATAATCTCTCCTATGGACTTCTGCAGATACAGCGGAACAAACAGTAACAGCAAGAAATAAATAAAAATTAACAGTTTATAACGCAACAGTGCACTGTTGTGGTTATGGTGTCAGGGTACCTTGGTTTCCCTCAGTTTAAATATCATATGTTAACATTTTGGCAACTTTTAGGGTATCTGCCGGGTAATAATCACCTCCTTCATGGGACCTGGAAGCTCTCTGCATAGAGCTACATGGGGTGCAGGGCATTGCTTGCTGGCTAAGAGTGATCAATAGACGCAGCAAGGTTTTTTACTCAGGTGAGCTAATAAAGCTACGTGCATGGGGCTCCTGGCTCCCAGTGGTGGAGGAACTGATGCCTGAAGGTAAGTTGTCAAACCTGCAGGGCTCTCCTGTCACCATAACCACTGGAGCATGCTGTAATTGTTATGGCGCTTGGAGTGCTTTTTTAAATGTTAGAAACGGAAGTAAGATATCAAAACGTGGGGGGAAAAGTTATGAAAATTAGTTTTGAAATTGATATTATTTGGGTTATTAAGCTATTTTGCCACCAGAAAAACGATTGCCAACCTATTGGTTCTTTGACAAAAATCTTTTCTAATAAAGTTTAAAAATCCTTATTTAAGTAATTTTATGCAAACTAGCAAGCCAGTCAGGGAAATGCAAGATGCATGCTGGTTAATGATCTTTTTTTTTTTTTTTTTTAGTATAGGAGTTTAAGTATATATATATATATATTATTATTATTTATTTTTTTTTTTTTAATGGTCTTTCAAGAGTTGGATCTTACCTGTGTCTTGTCAGTTATTGTGTGGCTAGTAATGGCAAACACTAGCTGTGTTCATGTTAAATCTCCTAGCGTCCAGACTAGTCTGTGTGGTCTTTTTACATGAGGGGGTATACAAGGAAATCATCCTTCAGTGTGGCACACGTAACCATGACAGTCTTCATGTCATAAAAATATTAAAAAAAACATGAAAACGAATGGCTTCCCGCTGTTTTAAGCCCCTGCCACGTTCCCCCCATCAACAGTTTACTCTTTCATGGTTTAACAAAACAAAGTAGGTTGAAAAAGTGCAGACGGGGCATTACATACAACAGATAGAGCTGGGCACAGGATGTGACATTTATGTGAGTTTTCTTCCATATAAACAATGTGTCCAGGATGTTATATGTGATTATTCATACGCGTGTTGTTCCAGAAAAGCAAGATCGTTTTTTGGGAGGATTTTTTTAATACATTTTTTTCCATTTTTTTTTTTTAATATGCAAGATGGCAAAACAGGTCTTCTCTAAGATGGATACAGAGTCAAAAAGTAAAGACTTGCAAATATGCTTACAGCCCTCACTTTGGGCTTCAAATAACCAATGTGATAAAAGTGCACAATGAATTTATATGAATACAATTATAAAAAATTTAAGTGGAACCAGGACGTGCAACCACAAGCAGATTTGTGGTCAAATAAACCCAAAATTGTAACTTGAGACCTGGGTGCCATTTACATACTTTCAGCAAACTAATATTCAGTATCTCAAAGTCAGCCCAGCAATTCAACAAGAGGAAGTTCAACAACCAAAGCAGGAGGGGATTTTTACTAAGTTCTTTGAGGAAGATTGCAAAGCAATTTGAACTGAATTCTACTGTCAATCGGCAATGAGGTTAACTCTCGTCTTTTCGTAAATGGGCTTTATTTATTAATATCCTCATGATAAGTTTCAAGTTTTACATGAGAACAGTCATATTTGGCATATCTTGGATTTTAAGGGAACCCTGCTCTGTAAATGCAATCTGTCAATACATTTTATATTTGAACATATATGTAAAAAAAAAAAACAGTCACCATGAAGGGACTCTAACCGGAGGCATCATGACTGCCATGGTTTCTGAGCCTTTAGTGCGTTTATCCTGATTTTGTTCCTGTTTTTGACCTGACTTCTTACTTAATGTACCTGTTCCAGTCCGTCATCCTACTAGCCTGTATTTTTTGTCTGGCACACAGTTATGTTTATTTTCATTTTTTTTTTCTCTCTGGCCTGAACTATTTGTCTACCAGTCCTGTTACTTCCTAATTTCTGCTTTATGTTAAGCCTGGCTACTCTAAGGTCATGTAATGCGCCTCTTCCCCCCTGCTGAGGAGCCTCTAACCAACCATGACAGCTAGTAGGATAGGACTTCATATTTGTCACCAGAACAACTACAGCATAATGTATTTCTTCTGGTGAGTATAGTCTGTCCCTGCAGGCTTTTTGCTGTAAACACTGCCTTTTCAGAGAAAAACTTACATTATAGTCTAGGAACAACTTTAGTGGTGACTCCTCAGAAGGCCACTAGAGGTGCTTCCACGCTCTGCATAGAGACGCTGGACTTTCCACATAGAGGTACATTGATGCAATACATCTCTCAGATGCTGATTGGCCAGGGTCGCGTTTGGCTCTACCTCTAAACGCCTCCTTTGCTGAGATCATGAGAATTGACAATTTCAGCCAATCCAATGCTTTCCTACAGGAAAGCTGAGATAATCAATTATAATGATGTCAGCCAAGGTGGCGGATCGAGGCAGAGCCAAACACCTGCGGACCAGCGTGGTCCTGGAAGTAAGGTCAGTTTTCTAGTTATTTAAGGGGGGGGAGGGTAAGGGAGGCTAGCATGGTTTTGAACACTATAGGGTCAGGAATACATGTTTGTTGCTGAGATGATTGCTGGTGAAGAGCATATACTTTCAACAACCCTTTACATTTTTGGATCTGCTGTGGGAATGAATTGGAAAACACTAGTTTTAACGTATTGCAAAAGTGTAAGTGCTAAGTGGCATTCACTATCAGTAGAGGTGAGACATTGAATGCAAGTGTTAACCACGGAAATCTGTCAATATATATATATATACAGTTGCAAGAAAAAGTATGTGAACCCTTTGGAATGATATGGATTTCTGCACAAATTGGTCATAAAATGTGATCTAATCATCATCTAAGTCACAACAACAGACAATCACAGTCTGCTTAAACTAATAACACACAAAGAATGAAATGTTGCCATGTTTTTATTGAACACACCATTTAAACATTCAGTACTGCAGGTGGAAAAAGTATGTGAACCCTTGGATTTAATAACTGGTTGAACCTCCTTTGGCAGCAATAACTTCAACCAAACGTTTCCTGTAGTTGCAGATCAGACGTGCACAACGGTCAGGAGTAATTCTTGACCATTACTCTTTACAGAACTGTTTCTTGGGATGTCTGGTGTGAATCGCTTTCTTGAGGTCATGCCACAGCATCTCAATCGGGTTGAGGTCAGGACTCTGACTGGGCCACTTCAGAAGGCGTATTTTCTTCTGTTTAAGCCATTCTCTTGTTGATTTACTTCTATGCTTTGGGTCATTGTCCTGTTGCAACACCCATCTTCTGTTGAGCTTCAGCTGGTAGACAGATGGCCTTAAGTTCTCCTGCAAAATGTCTTGATAAACTTGGGAATTTATTTTTCCTTCGATGATAGCAATCCGTCCAGGCCCTGACGCAGCAAAGCAGCCCCAAACCATGATGCCCCCACCACCATACTTCACAGTTGGGATGAGGTTTTGATGTTGGTGTGCTGTGCCTTTTTTTCGCCACACAAAGTGTTGTGTGTTTCTTCCAAACAACTCAACTTTGGTTTCATCTGTCCACAGAATATTTTGCCAGTACTGCTGTGGAACATCCAGGTGCTCTTGTGCAAACTGTAAACATGCAGCAATGTTTTGTTTGGCTTCCTCTGTGGTATCCTCCCATGAAATCCATTCTTGTTTAGTGTTTTACATATTGTAGATTCGCTAATAGGGATGTTTGCCAGTGACTTTTGTAAGTCTTTTGCTGACACTCTAGGATTCTTCTTCACCTCCTTGAGCAGTCTGCGCTGTGCTCTTGCAGTCATCTTTACAGGACAGCCACTGCTAGGGAGAGTAGCAGCAGTGCTGAACTTTCTCCATTTATAGACAATTTGTCTTTCCGTGGACTGATGAACAGCAAGGCTTTTGGAGATACTTTTATAACCCTTTCCAGCTTTATGCAAGTCAACAATTCTTAATCGTAGGTCTTCTGAGAGCTCTTTTGTGCGAGGCATCATTCACATCAGGCAATGCTTCTTGTGAAAAGCAAACCCAGAACTGGTGTGTGTTTTTTATAGGGCAGGGCAGCTGTAACCAACACCTCCAATCTCATCTCATTGATTGGACTCCAGTTGGCTGACATCTCACTCCAATTAGCTCTTGGAGATGTCATTAGTCTAGGGGTTCACATACTTTTTCCACCTTCACTGTGAATGTTTACATGATGTGTTCAATAAAAACATGGCAACATTTCATTCTTTGTGTGTTATTAGTTTAAGCAGACTGTGATTGTCTATTGTTGTGACTTAGATGATGATCAGATCACATTTTATGATCAATTTGTGCAGAAATCCATATCATTCCAAAGGGTTCACATACTTTTTCTTGCAACTGTATATATATATTATCTGCAAACATCTGCCTACTGTTGTTACTTAAACAGCTAAAAAGAGCGTTGCAAGTACCATAAACACTACAGCCCTGCGTTTCTTCTGATTGCGGGATCCCAGCAGGTACACTCACAGTAACAGCACCCACAGCACTGCTCACATCCCTGCCATCTATTCTTGCTGTATTTGAATATAGAGGGTGCAAGGAAAACTTTAACCATTTTTATATCTAATTCTAAATAGTATAATGGTAAAAGTGTAGCATTGTTTTTAATTAGAAATACATTTATAAGGTTTTACATGTGCCGTCTATAGTCGATTATTACAGGTTTTCTCTTTAAAGTGGGGTTAGGTTAGTAGTAGGGGTAGGGACTAGGTTAGGGGTTAGGTTAGGGGTATGCTTAGGGGTAGGGTTGGGCTTAGGGGTTAGGTTAGGGGTAGGGTAGGCTTAGGGAATTGCCGAAGTCCTGAATTTCGTATTGCCGAACGGAAGTGCCGAATTCCTGAATTTCGGAAGTGCCGAACCAAACGGAAGTCCCGAATTGTCGAAGTCCCGAATTTCGTATTGCTGAACCGAAGTGCCGAATTCCTGAATTTCGGAAGTGCCGAACCAAACCGAAGTCCCGAATTGCCGAAGTCCTGAATTTCAGAAGAACCAAACCAAATTTTTTGCCCATGCACATCCCTACTTTCTACTATATCTGTTTCTCTTATGACCTGTACTGTTGTATGAGCCTAAAGTATTGACATTGAAATTTGAATGAATATGAACTTGGCCAATATAGAGGAATCCCTGGGCACCATAAGTATGTCACCTTAATTAAAATTTTATGATGCCTGGAGTCCCCAGACACTTTAATTCCCCAGGCAGCAGTGATTGGCTGAGAGAGTAAACTGACACTCTCATCCTATCGCTGGCTGCCCATCATGGGCAAATGAAAATATTTACAAATATCTACCCACGATGGGCAGCCAATGATAGACCGAGATCCAATTACTGCTGGCTCCTCACTGCTTCAGCACTAGGCCTAGCAGAAGAGGAAAGGGAGAGGTCAGTGCCTAGGGACACATCTTAAGTGTTAAACTGTTTGAGATGACACGGTCTTGTTTACTGTGCTCTCCATGTCAAAGACCATGCCATGTGTTAAATAATAATCTGCGTAAAGATGGTGCATTTTTTGAGTATCCAAAAAATGATATAAACCCAGTTAAGTCTGATGACAGTCTCATGCAAGTCCTATAGTTTTATTCTGCTCTGAATTTATTTAAACTGGAACACAATGACGCTAAGTGTAATATTAAAACCCATACAGATATTTTTGGCTTATTTAAATATCACATAATGATAATATATAATTATATAGCACTTTATGCATTTTAGTGCATTAGGCTATAATATAACTAATACTGAAATGACGATTGCTATACCTTTTATCTACTGGGTCCCTAAGACAGTGGTTGCTAACCCTCTAAAAACAGCCGCTGGATACAGTTTAGAATCCTTTCATTCTGGCATCTCCATACCGGTGAACTTATTTAATTTAAAAAAGAACTTCTGTTTAGCCTGATGAGTTGCAGGCTATGGAAACAGAACTCATTGCTTTATTTTCTGCTGTGTGGATTTTCCTGTTATTCTGCCAAGCAATGCCACGGGCATGAATTATTTTTTTGTGTTATGATTTGTGTACACTCACAGTCCTGCAATATAAGCACACTGACAATCCCCAAGCAAGATGGCACAGTGTGTGTTACAGTGAAATTGATGACTTCTCTGTACGTCTGTTCTATTTAATTCTTGCTTAGATATACAGAAAGGGATGATACAGGGATCAAGGTTTCTGGGGACAGAGGAGGAGGCAGGAGGAAAAAGACTTTGCGATTCAGAGAAATTTACTAGCATTGGTTAGTGATTGTAAAAAGCGTTTGCAATGCGACAGAAGCAGAATTTGAAAATGGACTTGGCAATGGTTCTGTAATTCAATCTCTTTTTTTTTCCTTCTCAAATTAGAAGATCCTGTCTTATTCATGTCTCTGTTACAAGGATCAGGCATCATTATGACAGACGGAACGGTCTCTTTCTTGGTTTCCAATTGACTTTTAATAACTATATATGCTTTTTTTTTTAAGGGGGGAAGGCTAAGCTACTAGGTTGCTTTGACTTGCCCTGCAGTGGATAGCCACAGTGAAATCTGGCTTCCTTGTGGATGAAGTTAGCCAGATGCGAAGTCAGCCAGATGCGTAGTCACGCAACCTTTGGCACTCCAGATGTTGTGGACTCCATCTCCCTTGATGCTTTGCCATCATTTTGGCTGTTAGAGCTTTATGGAAGATGTAGTCCACAACATCTGGAGTGCCAAAGGTTGCTTACCCCAGGGCTAGTCCAATCTCACAGCCAGTTTTTCACAGTGGACAGATGACAGTGTGCACTAACTAAGTGTCTGTGTCTAGAGCAGGGGTGCCAAAAAGGTGGCTCCCCAGATGTTTTAAAACTACAGCTTCCATGATGCTTTGTCATACTAAACGCATTGTAAAGGCATGCAAAGCATCATGTGAGTTGTAGTTCTACAACATATGGGGATCAACCTTTTGGGCACCATAACTCTAGACTAGAGACTCCTTTGATTGCTTATCAAGGTTTTTGAAGTTAATGTTACAGCTCTGAACATGCGAGTAGCGAGGTAGCATATTGTATTAAAGGACCACTATAGACACCCAGACCACTTCAACTCAATGAAGTGGTCTGGGTGCCAGGTCCCTCTAGTTTTAACCCTGCAGCTGAAAACATAGCAGTTTCAGAGAAACTGCTATGTTTCACTGAGGGTTAATCCAGCCTCTAGTGGCTCTCATTTACAGCAGCTAGAGGCGCTGGATGTCCATAGGAAAGCATTGATTAATGCTTTCATATGGGCTGTTTGTATGCGCGCGCGGCTCTTGCCATGCATGCGCATTCGGATCTGACGTCAGCAAGGGGTGGAGAATTGACCAGCACAGAGGGAGCCAGGCGCTGGAGAAAGGTTCGTGGCCCAGCAGGAGGGGGGCCCTGAGGGTGGGGGGACCTAATGTTTGTTTTCCTGGCACTATAGTGCGCCTTTAAATGTAGTCTTATTATACATTATAACTCTGAAGGCAAACACTATGCATTTTGACTGAGTGGGCTGCAGTGAGCTGGCTAAGCTCAACAAGACCTTTTCCCAATTCCAATTTTCCCTTTCACATGTAACCAGATTACCAAGCCCATTGTATAGACGCTGCCTGGGCACTATTAGCCAAAGGGAGCTTTTCTCCTGGACCACAATATCCACAAATGCTTCTCTATAGAAACAAGTCTTCCCTTAGATTTTTTGCCACCATCGTTTCACTGCAAATAATCCAAAAAGACAAAAAGTCACCATTGCATGTTTTTGCAATATTTAATATTTAAACAAAGAATGCATAAAAAAAGGAAAATATTTGTTTTTTTTATCATTTCAAAATTGAATTACAGATTTTTTTTTTATACAAAAAGGCCATAAAATATTTTACACAATTCTCAAGGAATGAAAAAAAAAATACTTTATTTAACAAAGACCTACAGTAATTTTATATTAAAAACAAAACATATTTTAGTGTGTATCTGGGCATTAAAAATAATCCTCTTTTATAAAAAAAAAACTAAACAGATGTATATTTACTTTGTATAAAAGGCACAATGCATAACCCATTTCCAATTAGATCCACAGTCCTTTTATTGCACCATATGACCACAGACAGATAAAGGCACTAGCATTTATGTTTAACCCCAGAATTCTTTTATCCTAGACTTGCTATTACACATAAGCCATATCAAAGGCTGTGCTGTCTGAACTATATGATGCAAAAAAGACCAACATTATATACATTTTGATTCTGTTAACCTTTGCTTTGGATTCCAAGAAAGACATCACACGTATGGGTACATGCAGTTTTCTTACAAACTTTGAGATGCATAGAAATATATAACATTTGGAAAATATTTGTACTGATCCTTTTAATAGCTTTTCTATGTCCGTGAGAGAACCGATAGGTATGGTGGAGAATTTTTATGCCATAGTCTTATTTGTGTGTTTCTCTAGGATTTCATACTCCAGTGGGCGCATCATTGTTGAGACGAAAATAGTAGGATCTAATTATATTGTGCTACGCTAGCTGTTCCCAGCGCAGGTCCCTAGGGAGTATTAAGAGGCTGATGTTTAATGCTAGCACTAAGAGGTCACTAATGTTTGCAGAGAGGTCAGGGAATGCATCGGAATGAGATGGCCAAACTTTGTTTACACGATTTAAACTCTTGCAGTTGCTCTATCCCAGGGTTCTCCAAAACTCTGGTCCTCCAGATGTTTCTGAACTACAACTCCCATAATCCTCTGGCTATCTATTTCATTCAAAGAACCATGTGAGTTGTCATGCGGCAAGATCTGGAGGGCCAGAGTTTTGGAGAACCCTGTTCTGTGCTGTCAATGCCACTGTATATTGTTGCTGATCACAAATGTCTGGCACCAAACATCAAGTGTGAGAAAAAGAGGGCTTAAAACTAGCAGGAGGACGGTGAATCGTACACAAACACTTTTGTATAATAAAAATTATGGATGGCCTAAGACACTCTAACAGGAATATTCACCAAAGTCAACATTCAAAGTGAAGGTCAAAGTACTGGACTTCGAGAATGTTTCAAGTTTGGTTATTTGTACCTTGAATTTGAAATTCAATTTCAATTCACCTTAAATTCTCACCTTAGTGAATAACACTGTATATGTCTAAATGTTAAATGTAGCATTTAGACCACAGGGAATACAATGTGATTATCTGTGTGCTAAATACTCTCCATTAACATTTTAAGGCACAAGAAGGTATACAGGACGGGTGGACTTGGTACTGAAGACATTTGCATTTTTGATATCCCTTTAGCCTGGATGTGCATTGCGGAAAATTCCATTGTTTCTATGTCTCTATGTTTATCAGCAATGCCTACGTTTTCTCATTGGGTATGGCGAATTGTTAATTAAAAAGATCTATAGATATATGAAGGTATACAGAGCCATTCATAATATCCTAATATTTTCAGGTGAAATGTGCCCTGACAGATCTACATGGGATAGGAGATATTTTAAATTGTATTCTTTACTTATGGTAATTGTCTTCTGAATTTCATCACTAGTCCTATATAATAATACATTAGTGATCAGAGTTAAACTGAATTCTATAGCTGTATATTGCTGCTGAAATTGCCCAAAATAATGTCCCTTACAACATATTAACAGCACATTGGCCGTACACTACTGGTATCATTAATTGTTTATGGACAGACATGCTTATATTTGGAATTAATATATTTCAGATAAAGATTATCCAGAGTATAGCAGATGTTATACGAAGAGTGAATATTTTACCTTCTCGCTGAGCATCCGAGAAAATGCCAAGTGCATCGCCAGACTTAACATGGCTAGAAACATGGTAGATGAATACATTCTCACAATTTACAATAAGACATTCTGGCTTCTATGTATTGGCTTACAAAAAATGGATCTCACACGGAGAAAGTTCATAGACTTTGCACATGATTTGTAAGGATTAAGGCGTCCCTAAAATAATGTAATTTTTTCAGATTACAGAATATCTGTATTCTTTTATGCAGGAATCCTTCAGCTCATTTAAGGTATATTTGGTCCAACAGCAATTACTGCAAGTGGTTGTCAGTGAGGTTTTCCAGATTCCATTTTTACTAATTTAGGAGCTCTCCTAGGCTAGGCTCAGGGTCCTGGCAATCGTTCTTGTGTTGGAACATTGTAACCATGTCTATGTGCCTATGGAGTAGAATATCAATCTTCCCTTGGCACGCAATTCTGCTAAAGATGACAAGGGTGTTGTAGCTTACTTCTAGATATTTGTCAATATCCAGAAATCCACAGTGTTTACGTGACCTTGTCGAGTGTTGTCAACTGGCCACATCCTGTAACCAGTACACAATAGCAAACCACAGGTGAGAAATGGCTCGACAAGAGACAATCACTGTGGTGTTATCATTATGATGTAACACTATGTTGCTTTAGAGGAAAATTTTAACATTAAAAAATGCATCTTTTCATAAAAAAGTTAGATATCTACAACAAGATCACTTCTTTAGCCAACTCTACGGTCGGTTCCATTTTCTTACATTTTAGGATTAGCAATTTGTGGCATCAGCTCAGAAGAGCTAGCTATGTAATTTTCAGCTGAAGAATGCTAACATTTCTGTGTTATTTAAAGATACAAATTTATTAATGTTGACCTGGTCATTGTGGGAAATTAAACATATATCTACAATGTCACAATTGCTTATAGTATGAGTTTAGAAGAATTGCTGGGGCCTGTTTATCAATGTTTTAATTATTTGTTACCACTAAAAACATACAGACTTCTAGTTAAAGCAGATCTGTCACATCACGGAACCCTCTGCTGAAAGCTAAGTGATCTGTGCATCTCTGCCCCCTGATGCCTCCCAGGATGGGCTTTACTTACTGTTACTAATGGATTGCCGGTCCCTCTGAGTCTTCTTTATGGGTGTCGCCATCTTCAGTTTTCTAAGATGGCGGCACCTGGATATTTCATTGATAGGGAATAGTTGGGTGTGTGCAAGAGTCAACATTGTGTGACCCAATGCTGGAGGGAGGCGAGTAATTCAATCTGGGGCCAATTACAAAGTTACAAAGGCAATGGAACTTGACTAAATCTCCACCCTTTGTCAACTTTTATTACCCTGCTGGCTCTACATAAGGAAAAGTAGTCCTTACGAAACTAGGAATTTAAGCTTTTAAAAAAAAGAAAGAAAAAAAAGAAAGAAATGGCAAACTAAGAGAGAAGTTGGTTGATAACATTAAAAAAAAAGCCAGAACCACTTTAATGGAAAGAAGAAAAAAACACCTGGGACCCCAATATGTTTGTTTCCTTAATTTTCCCATACTTCTGCCTGGCCGGGCAGTAAAACATGTCTACCCCCTCCACCCGTTCTCTCGTGCTTGGCCATTACTTTGCATAACTATCTGTGCTGTCCTCCTGTCTGGTAGTTACTGCTGTCTCCTTACCCCTGCCTTCCTGCTCGGAGGTTCTAAGACCCACACACGCTCTCCCATGCTTGCGCCAAGTTTTGTCAGTGAATAGAGAGTCCATATTTATGTCTCGGTGCAATTCAGTGAGAATATTATGTAACCTGGATAGGGGGAACATATCATCCTGTTTAGCAACACACACTCCAGCATGCCATGCCCTGCTTTAACATTTCATAGAAAGAATATATGAATGAATGTAATGTTTAAATTATATTAGTGCTTGTAGACATTCTTTCTTTTAGTTTAAACTTTTTTCTTCCCAGAATCCCTAGTACTAAACACAATTATAACTCACTGATAGTGATTGTGGTTACAATGCAGTGTATATGGATGTATGTGTCACTATTGAGAAACTCTGGGGAAGATTAATATATTCACCCTTCTCTGAAACATTTTCCTTAGCCATCAGATATTAAAGGGGTCCCATGTATTCATTGTGAGGGAAGGCCAAGTGTTCAAATAATGTTTTATTTGTTTATTTTAAATAGGATAGTATTGTAGGCAACATTCTCATTCATCAATAAATATTGCATCTACAATTCTTATAGTGCCTTTATTTTAAATTTAATTGGCCTACACATTTTTAACCGAACTAAAGCCAGAACTGGTTATCCATTAAACTAGCACAATACAAAACTAATTAGTGTTGTGTTTGCATTCTCGTACAACCCTTATGTTGTTGCTTGAGACAACGGGATACGTAGAATTCTAGGGATATTAGTTTTGCAGCATCAAGCTGTAATATTGTGTGGCTTATTACGCGTGGTTCAGCCAGAGGATTCTGGGAAGCAAATTGCAATAAAACATCCCACAGTTGTGTCACACCTAAAGAACAGTGGCCTCTATGACGTTTTGAATTAGTTTACTTTTTGATACCCTGTATTTTTTTTTTTTAAAGGAATATTTCAAATTTAACTTGAATTGAGTATACAGCATAAATGGAAGATTGAAACTACATTGACATAAAGTGCTACTTAGGATCTGCATGGAATGGCTTTTAAGTTATAGTCTTAAAGATAAAAACTTTTAAAAATGGTGATTTTTTTTCTATACTAGTAGTGCACAGTGAACAACATTTGTACAATAAAAATGGTGCAGTCAATTTAAACATCTATGTACAGCATGCATCAATGGTAGCGTTTAAACAGTGAATGTAATATCTTTTCTGAAATAAACTTTTTTCAACAGCTCAAAACCAAAGACATACAAATATTTTTTTTTTTATATACAAGTGGAAATATTACAGTTTGGTGCAGAGTTTTTTTTTTTTTTAAACTTTTCAACTTTGTACAATTTCTCTTTTTCCTTAAGGCGTAAATATTAACCACGTTGTCACCATATTTCTCTTTGCTGATCCCCTGGTAACACAAATGATTAGTCAGAAAGAGAAAATATTAGTGTGTTTTTTTGTATTTTTCCTTTTTCTTCCAGTAGCGCAAAAACAAAGTGTATTTCAATATAATATGATATTATTCCTTAAAAACAAACAAAAAATAAAATGAGATCTGTACAGTACCATACATGCATTTGTTTTCTACAGTATTTAAAGGCACACCACATATTAAAATATATACATACACTTGCTTTTATGTACTGTACATTTCAGACTGATTGCTCCCGATAGTTCCAGAATAGAACTCACCAAATCGGATTCATCACATGTGTGAGAGCAAGTCTGTGATTTCAGAATTAACCTGTAAAGTCTCAATGAAACAATGTTTAATAACTTGACACCCTTAAAGTCTATGATTAAGACAGAGTTTCTTGAACCTTACATAATATTCTACAACTTGATAGTCTGAGCCTTAAACGTTGTATTTGCCTGTGCGGGACCGGACGGTGTTGCTATTTGACAACTTTTAATGTTTAATGTGATCTATGCTGATATTTAAAAAAGGCACTTGGGCATTTTTTGCAGTTCAACATTTGAGGAACATGTTCATTGTACAGACCTATTTGAATTGACTAATCAGAGACAAAATACCTATTAATCTATATTCTTTACCCGAATGTAAAAGACTTTGATTGTATGTTCGTACCAAAGCAAACTTTTTGTTTTATACAAACCAATAACATTTTAGTTTGTTTATACGTTTTTCTTTCCGTTTCAGGGGATTAGAGTTAATATATCGTCTTCTCACCAGATAAACATATTAACACATTATATAAAAAATATACAAAATTTCAATATGTGATAGAGATGTTTTTTAAGAAATATTACAGGTGAAAGAAATAGGTAAAAATAGTTCAATTTTCTTAAACTATAGGCCAAGCTTTGACACCACTGCCCTACAATATGAACTTGCTAATCATTTTAAGACGGAATGGATAGAACTTTCTTTTTTGTTTTCTTAAAATCCTTGAACGTTATTTTCATTTTTCAAAACATGTACACACGAACCCTTCTCAAAATGTGGTGGTTTCCCTTTTCAGTGCTTGTAAAAATTTGATCTTTGGTGAGGGTTCAGCTTGCATGGCGTCAGGCCTACACATTTTCCTAAAAACCCAGGTTTACCCATGCAGAAAGAATTAATTGCGATGTCTCCCGAATAATTAGCAGTGATTTTTGGTACATGGAAGACCCACATGGTTTTTTTCCCCCTTATCTTCTTCAGAATGATAAAGAATGATTGTCAAATCACGTAGAAAGAAAAAGTTTTCAAAGTTTATAAAATTGGCAGTAGAACAGAGTTTATAGACAGTGTTCCAGGACGGTCTTTGGTCTGTAGAATTACTTTCAATTAGTGGGAAGCCATGATTGTAAAACGTACAGCTTTCAATTGTCAGGGCAGGGACATATTCAAGTGAAAACAGATTTTCATCTAAAAAGCTCAGTGCAGACATTTGATAATTGCACTGGTTCTGTTCCAAAAACATCTGCTGTAGGACGTAATATACAAGCTTTTAGATAGTTCTGTTTGTTCCAGCAGGTTTCACATAGGGTTTTTGTAGCAGGATCGGGCTGGTTTCTGCATAGATCAACCAATACAGACATTAGTCAACACAGCTGGTGCATGTACTAAATGAACCATCATTAGTCACTAAAGGTTGTTGTGGCTTAATCTGAATACATATCATTCACTAATAAAGTTTTTTTATTTCATTGTCTTATTAAGTTTTTTTTTTTTTTGCTGTTCATTACCACTGTTCTAAATGCAGGTCCATGGCAGAAGTTAGGTTGAGATCTGTGTCATCCAAGAAATCTGTGTTGAAGATACTAGGACCAGTAGTGCTGAGCGTGCCCAAGCCTGAAGCAGAGCTTGGAGGTGTTAAATCCAACCACTCCATGGTCTCCCAAGGAGACTCAGTGAAACTCAAGTGATGGAGGGCAGCACTTTCTGCGGAAGACGAAGACAGTTGGGTCTCCATTGGAGAAAGGGATGTGTCTAAAATTTCTCTGGAAGGGAGGATCTCCTCTGTCGCTTTTCCTGGATATGCATCTATCACTACATCGAAGGAAGGCTCCCCATTTCCAAGTTTAAGAAGACGCATTTCAGTGGATCTCCCAACGGGGCTGTGGGAATTTAATAAGACTTCAAGGTGACTGTCACTGTTTGGACCATTGTCGTAAGGAAGGTGAGCACTGGGCGTTTGTGGATTTGAGTTTCCAGTTGACACATTAAGCTGGTGGAGCTTCTGCTGTGCACATGGTCGCTCCTCTTTGGCATTAGCTGGCATTTCTAGAGTAACACAAGAGACCAAATAAGTATTCATCATTTGCTATGGGTAGCTGCACAACAGTATTTCTCAACTCCTTAAGGGCTTAGACAATCTGCTCCTCAGACTTTATGCTAGCGTAGGAGGCTCCCTTGTTTAACACCAGCACATCCATGTATAACCCAAACATTCCATTTTGGAACATTGCCTTTAAAGTTTAGATTGTTCCAATCACAGAGAGTTATTGGTCCTTAAGGGGTTATGAAAAATAAATGTATTAATATATACTGGGATTATTTAACCGTGTTCTCTAATTATAGTATTTGTTATGTTTTAGACTTTCTGGTATAGACTATCACAAGTTGTAACTTACCAAATAGTCAGAATCAGTAAAGGTTTGTGCAAAATCAACTTAGAAAAACCTCTACAATGTTTTCTTACTTAGATTACTTTATATAAAATGAATAACCCAGACAAGCATACTTTCTTGTTTGTTTATAGTCAGCTTACTTAAAAATAAATAAAACGCTAACTATCCATTGGATTAGTTTAATCTATCTTTAGAATGTCCTCTTGGTCCTAACTTTTTGATAGGATCATGATAATGCCGGCAAGCAGGAAGCATGGTGTGGTAAAAGTCATTGTTTTGAAGTAGACGTATCTGCAAGAATATCCCCTAAGAGACAGCTAGTGGTGGGTTTTTGGAATCTTTTTGGCAATCTTACCTCCACTTTCAATGAGGACATCAAGGAGTTCATCCATTTGCTGGCTTCTTGTTGTTTGCTGGAAAACAAAAGTCTTGTTGAGGAATAGAAATGACTTATATCATGAAAGATGCCGAGATACTGTCTTAAATGTCATAGTCTTTTCTCAGAAAGCTACAGTTCCTCGTTTCCCCATCCCAATGAAAGCTATTTAAGCTCTTATTGGGATGGTAAATGAAGCAAAGGAAAGTATGAAACACACTCACCTCTGCAGAACTTTATAGGTGATATAAGCCTTTCATAGTGACGTACACATACACATGGAACCATAATTTCAATGAATAGACAAATGTCAATTAAACAGTTGTTCGTTTTTTGCGTCTATATTCATTTAATAAATCATATTTTTTGTCCAATTATACGGTTATAGAGTCCAGTGAAAATATGTGCCTGACAATTCTCTCCTGTATTTGGTTACCTGGGTCTCATAATCTCTTTAAGTGTGTTCTACCTAACCTAGAACACAGCACATGGTCATGTTTTGAAGGTAAACCTTCTTCAACAAGTTCCCATGTCTATTGGTGACCAGGACCAGGACCAGGACCTACTATAAACCTTTTACAAACTACGAAACCTTTAACTATTAAATGTTTTTGAAAGATATAGCGATCAGGTATATCACTGCAGCTTCTTCTGTGAAAGCAGCTCAGAGAGCCTCATTGGATCCCATGGTGACTATCGTGAAAGCATAGGACCTATTACATAATTTATTCATGCCAAAGAAATACAAACAAACAGACAAAAAAGAAAGAAACAAGCAAACAACCCACCGTTACCATCTAGAATTAAGTTGTATAAATGTTGCCTTTTAAATTCATGCAACATCATTATTCTATGTCTGTTGAATTTCTCAAACATCAGACTGCTCTTTAATGCAAAGTTAATTATTTATTTCTTAAAAGGAAACAAAATAAAGTACCAAAGAAGTTCTGCCTATTTTTCGAGAAAGGTAAAATCTTTTGTATTCGTATTTGTTTTTTACCTGTCTGACTGCATCCTCATAGGAGGGTGGTTGCTTTATGACAGCTGGGGCTGCGTTAGAGAAATTCGGGCATGGAACTGAAAGCTTTTGCCCTGTCTGGGGAGATGGTTGTAAAACAGTCATCTGTATGGAAATACAAGTAAATATATGGGTATTAATTGTGTGTTTGAAAAAAGTTTATTTTTTTCGTTATTTTTCTTACTGAACACAATTCCATGCTTAGAGAATTAAATTAATAGTGAATTGTATTAATGTGATCTTAATTTACACAGCAGTCACCCTTAGAACGCCTATACTTTAGTAGCAGTCATTTTTTTTAAGGAGCGATAATGATACAGGTAATCACCATGGGAAAATCCAATGAGTTTCATGCGCCAACACGCTGCCATCTTCAAAAACTACATTTATACAAATTTCACAAGAGTTTCCAAATAAAAATCTGAATAAATGGACTCTTACAATTCCACTAAGTTTAGTTACAATGTAACGACTAATCAGTCCTCTATTATGTCAGTAGTCCTTTAGTGAAACAACTGTATAGGACATTAAAATAAATAATAATTGAATCTAATGTAATTCAAATGTATTCCTTTTTCCTATATCTTCCAGTTTAATGAAAAGGCACATTCTAAGCACCAATGCAATTACAGCTCATTGTAGGGGTTATGTTACCCGAGTGTCTGGGCGCAGTCCCCTGATTACATTTTTAACTGTTTAGAAGTGCTTTGGCAATAACCATGGCTCTCCCCAGCAACTGGGGACTACCCCCTCAACAGCTGCATCAGTAATGCGAAATTATTGCCTCCGCATTACTAATGTCACCACTGTGCAGGTTAGATGGATATGTGGTCAACGATTTTCTAAAGATATCTGATCTATTATGCTTGTCAGGTTTTTGACATGAGTCCCACAGTATAGTTACTCTACCTTTCGCTGCATAATTGGACTCTTGGAAGAGACGCCATCTTTATTACTCTGCTTGCTTTCCGATTGGTCAATGAACGATGACTGCAGATTAGTCTTGTTTGGAGAAAAGCAGACTGTGTTCACAGCACTCTGCAAAATTAAGCAAAAGAAAGTGGGTTAAAGTCTGAGTTTAATGGTGTAAATACACACATGCATATAGATTATTATTATTTTTATATATTTAAATTTAAATAAAAAGTAAACTGGACCTTCTCACTGTGGTTTGAGAGAGAAGTGTCACATTCTTTCATTACATTGTCACTTTTTTTAGCACTTTTATTGCCAAATGTCTTTTAAAATTGTTGTGCGTATTGCATGCTTGATATCAATGATGGTTATTTAAGAAAGGCTTATTATATTACAAGCTTTCACTAAATCGTGCAAATAAATGTGCATTTAGTAAAGAGTTCATTTAATTATATATCTGTAGAAGACATGCATTAAAACTGTATAAGTTGACTTTACGTGCCATAGACCTTATTCTAAATTTTAATTTACATTCACATATATGTTGGCATTAGCAGATTCATCAATGCCAGTAGATCAAGATGATAAGAGACTGGTGGTTTTACTCCTTCAACTACATGTGTACGATTTGCACAACATGATCAGTTTCTAAGCTCAAATAATACATTCAGCAGATCATGTAAATCAAGTATAGTTTGTGTTTTTTTTTTATTACCTGTGTTGGGTGAACTCGAGTGTTTACATGTGGTGAAACCGTGCCTCCATCTCCATGTGTGCTCGGAGACACGGACAGTAGGTAGTGGTTATTTGGAGATGGCGGCAAGCTTATATGCTGTGGACTGTTAGTAGTTCCAAGAGGTGAATGTTGCGGAGAACATTGTGGACTCAAAAATGTGGAAGACATGGAGTTTTGAACAGATGTCTCCATACAGTGATTGTTAACCATGCAGGACATTGGTTGTGAACCACATGGACCCAATTTCTCACTTTGGTTGGATGTTTGTGCTTTCAAAGCCATTTGCTTTGAGGCAAATGGACAGCTAGATACATTTTCTTGTTTAATGGGCACCCCAAAAAAATGTTGAGATGGAATTTGCTTGTCTTGAGGAGCACCGCTTCCTTTCCTTTTTTGTAGTTGCAGCCGTAATTCTTCCACCTGTCTTTGTTCTTGTTGCAGCTTCCATGTCAGCTCATTAATGACCTTCTGTTTCTCTACTAGCATTTTATCTTTCTCTGCATCAATTCCTTCCAGTTCTGCTTGGTAGCTGCCACTGTTCATGCTGCTCATTAGACTTTCCTCAGCACTCAGATGGATAGGGGATGGGTGGAGACCAAACTGAGGAGAAGACATTGGTCCATCACTGAAGGTGTCAGGCAGAGATCCGCTTACAGAGAGGTCGGATGATGCTGGGGATATTGGAGGAGTGGAACTGGTACTACCAAACTGGTAGAAACTATTAGATAACACTCCTGCGGAGGGATGAGTCTGGTAGTTTGAAAGTGCATTATTTGGTGTCACTGGGAAGGTGACAGTTGTTATTTCACCAAAGGTTGGTACTGCATTCCCACTACAGTCCTGAAAAGGTCGCAACCGCTCCATAAGTGACATTTTCGTACCAGACACAGGTAGTCCTCGTATTCGAAGCTGTTGCCTCAGTTCAGATACCTGGAAACAAATAAAAACTGATGTTTCATAGATGTACAGCTTATGAAATATTCACCTTCTCAAGGATCAATAGGTAAGCAAAGCCTCACATATATTCATTTGCTTTCAACCTAATAGGGTAAATCACAGGATCTTCAAGCAAAAAGAGTGCTGTTAATCTTGAAAGCGGAGGACAGTGACTGATTATTTATTGGATTGTAGCTCTTGAGCTAAAATAGTAATAAATTTACAAATGAATGATCACCCAAGTATTGTGCCAAGAATGCTTTTTAATTGTAAAATGCCTTGTATCTGGTGTTGTAGCTACTCCTAAATTGGACTCATTGCTGTTGTGACCCTAACGAAAAAGATGTTCGGAATCTTAAAGGGCAATCTCAGTTTAACCTTTTGATTGAAATATTTGAATCATGTTTTGAGCAGTTATATTAAAATCTCCACCTTACCCCATTCTTAATACCGTGCTTAGTCAGAAGCATGTAAAATAGGGAAAATAGGAGGCGATATGCACAGTACACAGAAATTTAAAGAGCACTGCATCTCAATATCGGTACAGGAGGCTGAATTGGGGGTAGTGTGGTGGATCCATTCTGATTAATACCTAGCACATAGTAGCGCATACTATAAATGAGCTTAAGATAGTTTAAATTTAGTTTTAAATCCTTCTATGGGTGGTTTCTGGAATAAAATGAACTCTTTAATACGTTTTAACTTACCTTCAGGTCATCGAGATTGGAAGGCAGCAGACCTGGCTTCATGGAAGATACATTTGGTTGTCCAGGAAACGTGGTCTTCACCGGAGACAAAGATGGGCTGTTGATATTAGATTGGTTGGAATTCCGAACCATTTGATCATTCTGCTGCCTAAAAAAAGAAAACAGACAAACAAAAAATATGAAATAGTCTTAACAAAACCCATAAGTACTGAGTTACAGTTTGTGTATTAAGAGTTATATTCACACCAGGCTTGTGGAGTAGAGAGTGAGAAAGTTTGTGTCTCTCTCTCTCTATATATATATATGGTTATTTTCTTCTAACATTTAGTTATATACCTTTCCAAATCTCTAAGAAATTGAGGGTGAGATCTAAGTAACTTGATTACATAGTAGCCCAGCTGCAGGTCCTCTGCTCGCATGCAGACAGTTCGATGTGATTAAAAGTGCATTCACATGCAATCCACCGATAATCGGTCAGATAGCAGAAATCTGCAGCTAAGGAATGCTACATTTTTATTCCGTGATCTGGTTTATAAGGGTAATGCACAGTACTAATCTGGAACTTATAATACCACTGGGACACCTACAGACTACAGTGAAGCACGCGTCTTCAGGAACAATAAAAACGTTTGCACCCTTAACGCAATATATATATAATATATTATAATATAATATCTTGCTTATTTATTATTATTATTACGTCCTTCTTTATATTTTTAGTCACTTAATCCCATGGTAGAATGTTTTCATTTTACAATGTAACCCAAAAAGGTTTCATTAGCCACAAACCACTACCACTGTTTTTGCAAACATACAGCTGTTTCTTAATCTATGTAAACAAATAGTTTGGCCGAGTATCGTAGGAAATGTAGATCATAAATTAGAGCCACGCCAGGAATGGCCATAACTGCTTTAAGTGAACTATTTTCCCTATATGTAACGTCAAAATATTTGAATTGTAGCCTGTATTACACAATAATAATTTTGCATGCAGATTGGGTGGCAGTTTATATCTTGTTGTGCGGATGTTATTTTGGATGGGACAGGAAATGTGAATTTGCAGTTTTGCTAAGGATGGGCCACGTTTTATTTAATAGTGTTTTGTTTTTCTCTTAAAGTATAAAGAGCTGTTTTATCCTTAATCTCGCTATTTAAGTACGAAGCAATGCAGTTCTAGACAAGAGGACTTAGTACAAATGGAAAGCTTACTTGAGTTGAGAGTGGTGCATGTTTGGATAATTAAAATGCTGCTGCTGTTGTTGGCTGAGAATCTGAAGCTGGAGGAATAGTTGCTGTTGTTGTAGTAGTCTGGCGTAAGCGGAGTCCATTGGAGGCGGAGATTTTTCCGCTTTTTGGTCTGGAGGAATGTATTGGTGATATTTCAGTTTTTTCACCTTTGGTTTGATATCTTTTGGTTTCTTGTGCCTGTTCTTACAATCTGCTGAGGATTTAGACTGTTAAAAAGACCAAAAAAACAAAATAAATGGAAAAAAGTGACATTGTCAGTTGCACGCTCATGTTTTTCTCCTACTACTTACAATCCCTGTCAGCTGCACTAAAATATGGAATACGTTGGTCATTTAGGAATGTATTTATACCAAATTGCAATTACTTGTGTTAATACTCTTTCCTCATTTCTAGTAAAATGATATTTCGGGTAAAAGTTTATACCTTGACTGCGGCTCCCGTGACTGGAACGGACGGGGACAGCTGACCTTCCGAGTGCATAGAACACGAGTGACTTGGAGCTGAGTTCATATCATGAAGATCTTTTTCATTCTCTGGATTCTGGGTTTTAGAACAGAAGAGAGAGCCTTACTTAGAGTTACGGAGCTCAGACAATAAGCAGATCAAACAGAGAGTAACCGCACTCATGAAGATAAGTTCTTCGTCATTTCTTGAGACTCTTCATGAGTGCGGTTATTTTCCATTTGTACCAAGTGCTTTGCGGAATACCTGTACTGACAATAAACAAACCCAAAGTAACGCAATCACCTGCGAGTGCGTTATTAATTTTTATTATCTCCTTACGCGGATGGCTCGCTATATTTTTTGTTGGGTAAGCATTTTTTTCTTTTTAAAAAAAATTAGTGGACCCAGGATTCACTGACAAAACATACTTTTTATTTCTCCAAATTACCTAACGGCTATTCTAAATAAACTGATAGTACATAGCTACAGCTACATGTCATGTACATTCTGTCCAGAAGGTGAGGCACACCATCATTTATATACCAATTAGACCTCGGATATCCAAGCTTTGCCCTTTAGCTGTTATTGTTGTACAGGAAGTGGCTCATTGAAAATGCTAAATTACACCACCGGGTTTATCTATTTATCCCAAAATAACCTGGTTTCCTCTACTTACTATTTTAGCTAGAACCGATTCAATGGTAATGATTTTTTTTCCCCATTCATTATAGATCAGTACACTTGCAACCCTCAACATTTAGGGTGTGTAAAGTAATTCATTTAATACAACAAAGATGGAATAGATATGGTAAGGATAAATAAAATGAATTTGACAAAACACACCAGATTTAGTGTGAAGTCATTGTTTGTGATATTAATTAGTAACACGGGACAAGAAAGGTTTAGCAGATTTTGCCTCGGAGTTGAGGGTAATTTAGAGATCCGTTACAACCAGATGTTCTCTCCAGAAAGCACTATTCTTAATACTGTCTGGTGATCTCTTAAAACATTTGAAATATAAGTCGGAAATCGCAATGACATCGAGGGCTGTCCTTTAATCCATGCGCTGTCTGGAAAATGACAAAGCCCTTAAAATACCAGCTTTGCACAGTCTATAAAATAAGTAGTAAAAGAGCCTCAAGTTAAATTGCTTGATAGACAATGCTTACTAAACCTCCTTAAATGACTTTCCACCCAAAAATATCTGCTACCAATTCACGGATATTCTGCCACCCAGGAGCTAGAGAACTAATATTTTAACATGACACAAAACGATTGAAAAGTGATTCTCATGATCTAATAACGTAAAATTCACCTTTCTTATTTAAAAGGGACAGCATCAAGCACAATTATGTACTTGACCATAAACATATATATATATATTTGTTTGTTTTTACACAACAAATGCAAAATATCATTTTCCCTTTTACTAAAAGTGACATTCTAAATACTCTGTTAACTACACTTTCTGATTAACTGTAATGGAGCTTTGCACAGCACTAGCGTCTTGACTTTGCTATCCAACGCTGAATGAATTTGTACGGAATATAACGTCCACATTATGTCGCTGTCAGCAGAGGGCCTGGACCGTAGGTCCTGTGGTAGCTTTTTCTGTTTTTTTTTTTGTTTGTTTTTTAACTGCTTGGAAACGGTTTGACAAAAAATCAGAAGGACTACAGCCAAATATACTATTCACTACTGCTGTTTAAAATCTAAGACTACTATATAGTTTATGTTACACGTTAGGCCTTAAAAAGTGAAAGTCAATTTTTAGGTCATAAAATTATTATTTTTTCACCTAAAAATTATAAGGGCTGGTTGGGATGCATGATGCCCGCACTCCAACAAGCAAACCTCTGAGACCAATTGTGCTTTATTAGCTTGCAATTAGACATACCAGGCAGACAATAGTCTGGCCTTTTGCCCTAAGTGCTTGGAAAATCAGAGCCCACAATGCCAAGTACACTGTGTAACAAAGACCCAGGAATGAGGAGTGAGAGGCCCGGCCAGCAATCTGTCACACCGGGGTTAGCAATCGCTCTGCGTAGTCTATGCAGAACACTGCGGGATGTCATAAGGCATTGTTAAAATGCAGAGAGTTAGAAACTATGCTTTACTTCATTTAGAGCAACCTCCAATTTTTCAAGTTTTCTAAACAAAACGCACTAGTTCTGCTTTTTTTTTTTCTCCAGACACAGGTTTTTCATTATGCTTCGATAAAAGATTCCGATATGGGATCATTATAATCATTACATCCTTAATTATACGTCTTATTTGCCTTGTCAGATGATGTAAAAAGTTTAATTGTGCCAGCCTGGCAAAATATTATTAGTTTAGTTAATAAATTAGAACAGCCGCATCATGCCAAGGTTTTATTGTAGCGTATTTTATTAAACCGCAGAGTTATTTACTAAAATGAGAATTCAAATTTTAAATTTAAAGCCAGGGTAGTTGAATTAAAAGAATTGCGGATTTAGAGTATTTTTCTACTTCCACAATTTTGACCTTAAATTTGAAATTCACCTTGAATTCTCACGTGAGTGAATAGCCTTGTAGATTTCTTATCCAACTGCTATTATCCAATTATTGACTGAATTCGCCAGGATGATTTAGTCTCTCAGGGAATTATTCATCATATCATGTCGTAAAAAATGCTGTTTATCATGAAATCATTATAAAGTTGGTTATATAAGGAGAATCATATTTTCGCCCGAGTGAAAATACTCAGTTTAGAAAGTTTGTCCCCAGAGCTTAAATCGCCTCTAATTTAGTTGCTTATCTCTTCATGGTCTAATCAGACATCATGGCACCCAACTCCACCTCTGGTCACACATTCTCTGCTGAGCCTCTAAAAACCCAGAGCATACTCCAATCTGCTCTTAGTAAATGTGCTACCTTGTAGCCAGAATACCAGTCTCCCCCAGTCTTTGGACCTCTCTTCCTTCCCTGTGCCTGTAAGCCTGAGAATGTGCATAGCTACATTGTTTATCTCAATCAAGTATTTCCATGCCTGTCTTCATCGAGGATTACGTCAATGAACACTCACTAGCACCATGGTAGGCAACCGTCGGTGCTCCTGATTTTGTGAACTACATCTCCTCTGGTGCTTTGACTGTAAAAGCATTATGGGAAATGTAGTCCAGAACATTTGGAGTGCTAAAGGTTTCCAACCCCTGCTCAATATATATGCTCAGTTTTCTCTTTTAAATGTTGAACGTTACATTTTTCTACATTGAACCCTATAAATGTATCCCTATAATTCCATCCTACGACTCATGCTATTACCAGTGGCCCCAGGTTCTTCATATATCGTATTATCCTTTCTTATAACTGTTATGCCTTTCAGATTTACAAGATAGCTGAGGAATCTGACTAAATATTATTCAATAAAAGATGGCAACCTGTGCAGTCAGCAATCGAGGTACCGCAGTTAAAAAGTCTCTACTCAAAATGTTCCACCATAAAACATTATTCAAAAGGTTACAACCATTTAAAAAATGAATAGCCTTTAAATCAGACCAACATGGTGCTTACCTGAGCCAGACGTGATTGGGGAGAATTAGTGGCTTCCATGTTCTTGACTTCTTGTGGAGATCTGGATGCATGAACTTGCAGGTCTTTACTGTGCTCCTGTTCCGGGGATAAGCCATCATTACTGCTGTCTTCCTCAAAGGCAAAGGCATCCACAGGTTTTGGAAAGTGTACTTGGTTACCTTTGTGAATAAGAAGTTGACATGTTGAAATAATATATAATTAACATGATTATAATTTTATAATAATAATTTTTCATACAGTTTATTTCTGCTAGTGAGTCTACAGAAAATGTACGTTCATCATAAAATGTTACAGAAAATGACAAATTACACCGAGGGTTTTATCTATTTATATCAAAATAACCTGGTTTCCTCGACTTACTATTTTAGGTAGAACCGATTCAATGGGAATGATTTTTTTCCCAATTCATTATAGAGCAGTAAACTGTCTATAAAACTTATAAAGAAAAAAACAAATGTACCGCCCTTTAAAATGGTTTAAAATAAACAAAAACAAGGGGAGGAAACATGAGTACATGTTTTAGTACGAGTTTTTAAAATGCACAGGAACCTGGCTGAACCTTTTTCAGCAGAACATGCTTATGCACTTTTAACATAAAGCCCCAAACTTTTGTTTGTAGGTTTCACTAGTAAAAACAAATTCGGAGCTGTTTCTCAACAGCCTCCAGTATCCAGTGACGTTTTGGAGGAGTCTGGTTGTTTGCACAAACTGATTGAATGCTATGTGTTACTTCTGTCTGTGACACGTACTCAGGAGATGTTCCAGGCCTGGAACAATCTGCTAGTAGCTCTTGATTCCTGGGTGGCACTGATTAGTTAAAGTGTATTGGTGACTAATCATGGGGTGTGTAGGAAAAAAGTACACAGATAACGGCTACTATTGGCATTTGGCATGCATCACCCTATCTCCTGGACCTGATAAAAGAATGGGAATGGCTCACGTGTTCTCAAAACAAGTTTCCAAAAGCATGTTAAAAGCCATGCACCAGTCAGACTATCAGGGAGCCGTCCCTCTGGGGACCTCAGTGAGATGGTTAATAAGCTTGTTGAAGAGGTTTTCTACTTTATCAGGATTAGTGATTTTGTCCCCTGTTTGTATCAAATCCCCCAATATGACGACAAGTTGAAAGAGATTTTTTTTCCTCTTTTTTTAAATCTGATTAATTCACAGGACATTAAAGATCTGTGCAACTTTATTATACATCATAGTTTGGGTCTAATAATAATTTTTCATGGCCAGCAAATGGGTAGACTTGTGTTTGTCCTCCAAGTAAATTAAATGAATGCTTGTCTAAACATTAAAGTGTGTAATAATCACTTTTTAAATATATTTAGAATGCCTCTTGTACTCAGTTATCTTCACCTCTCACCATATAATTCATCGACCTAAATAATTAGACAGCTGACAGTCTGAGTGTGCGGCAGGGGATAGAAATATGATCAATTACATCAGATGTGTAATTAATCCGACCCGCAGAAACTGAATGGGGTAAAATTTGATCTAATCAAAGAATTATTGCCAGACAAGAATTGGACAATCAGAATGTTGCTTATATTCCAGATGGATTTGTTTAGTTATGAAGCAGGTATTTAGCAGAGTAAAGGATTTGAACGATGGGGAACAATCACTTGTTCTAGAATCTGTTTTACGTTACTTGCATTTCAGTATTTGGTTGTCTGGGTATAATAACGTAACCTAACTTAAAACAGACTTTTCGTAGTGGTTTTGTGTACTGTGTTCGTTATACTAGCAGGTGGCCTATGCTGGTGGCTAACGTTGACTAACTGATTTATCTGAAAACATTGCTCCCCAGATCTACATGTCAGGCTAAAAACTGGTCTGTGGTATGTCTTGGATGTCTCCTCTAGAGAAGTAGACGTTGTTCTAGCCCCACTGATTGTGAGCCCTGGGTGCTGACAAGAAACCTGGTAATGGGTTGGTGATATCAGTCTTCAGCTATGTGCCAACTTGGAGCACAGTGTGAGATGCCTGGCATTTGGAAACTATTAAAGCTTTGGAACGTCTCCTCTCCAATCCAGTTATAAATGACGTCAATATCTCGACTACACTTTGCAGCGTCTAAACATTTTATCTGCAGACGTTAAAGCCAGATAATTCATGCTTCATAGATTTGGACCAGTGAATGGTTTTAAAGCCGCTGGGACATATTTATCAATTGTTTTAATAGATCTGTAACAAAATGGTCCAAACATCATGATCTCTGGTTTGATAAATCTGAGCAAGTCTACAGCAAAACATCAGTTGTTTCAGACATGCATGCCATCGTCATACGATATTGTACACAACACCTTCACACTCCATAGCAGTTTCACGCTCTACTGTAAACGTGAAAACTTGTAACCATCAATGACTTAGCAGCAACGATAAAAAGCCTGACGGGTAGCCTCAGATTATTTAGACAAGCAAAAAGCAGGAAAGGGGTTCCCAAAATCCTGGAGTCTGTTCTACAAGCAGTTCCTTAATCTACAATGGGTACCAGTCTTGGGCATTACAGAATATCACTATAATTAGCTGGCTAGAGCGGAGGTATCATCACTGCCTTGGAAATGGAACCCAATGATATATATCGGCCAACCTCAAATCCTCATAGATCGTATGCTCATTTCAGCAGGGACTTCTTCTTCTCTAAATATCCCCTTTCTATAATTATAAAGTGCTGCAGAATATATTGCCACTAAAAACTACTACTACTGCTAATAATAACTTCATACATGAGAGTTAGCAGATACATAGGACTTAACTGGCCCTGTAACAGTCGCAGTAAAGAAAAATTTCTTATTGTTTTGATATCCGTGTTGAATTGATTAGCCACTAGACAATAGAATCAAAAGCAGATATGTCCCAAAAACTTCCATTATCAATAAACCCATTCTTGGTTTATTAACTGCATCCCAATCACTCAATCAACAAAAGAACTGAGAGACTTTCAGTCTTTGGACCAGAAGTTGGTAGAAGCAGAGGAGAGCTTATAACTTATTATACCTTTCATGGCCTCTTTGGCACTGGACTCAAGAGGAATAATGTTCTTCTCCACCAGCTCTAGTGGACCTGGTCTGAGTGAAATTCTTTCATTTAGGTCATCAGCAAGGCGAGCTCTTTTTAGCTTCATTTGGGCAGCCTGAGCCGAGCCCTCAGCAGCTGAATCTAGAAACCCAAATTCAAAAGACGTCATTTTCCAGCCATTTCTCTGTCTAGCTCAGTAACTGGTCTGCAAGTCGTCAAAGCCAACATATGGTATAACTTGAGTAGATTTTCTGTTTAGGTGGGATTGTAAATCAAAACACCAAATATCTGTGACACCAAACTGGAATAATTTATCTTCCTAAATTTTTTTTTCAAAAAGCACTGCTTTATTGAACAGCTATAGTCTGCACCATCCACATATGAATATTACTATTAATGGGGCACTATCGCCGTTCGGACCACTTCATCTCATTGAAGCGGTCTGGGCACAGTGTCCATGTCCCCGTAACCCTGCAATTTAAAATATTTCAGTTTTAGATAAAGCCACAGAGGTACTTCCTGCTGGAGTTTAATACTCTGTGTAATAATGATGATGGATGTCCTCACGCTTTGCATGAGGACATCCCACATTTTCAAATAACCTGTAGGAAAGCATTGATTCAATTCTTTACTATGGGGAAGGTCTAATGCATGTTGAACTCGTTGTGCATGCGCATTAGACTCCTCCTCGGCACTGAAGAGGACACGGACGCCATGTGATTATTGCAAATCACTTTAGTTAGTAACTGTGTCCAAGTAGACAGGACACGGTCATCCTTAAAGTATGAGCCAGATAAAGAACAATAACTCGTTGGTGGTTTGACCAAGTACAAATCTATGTATACATTGGTGATTTTTGGACTTACCCTGAAAGATATGCATGTTAATCAGTCCACACTTCTCCGGTCTGTTTCTTATCTTGTGCTTTAAACAGTCTTCAGTCTTTACATAAAACAAAATAAATAATAAAATAGGAAACATTAATTGATCAGTGGACTCATGTAATACAGTTAAATCCAGGCCCACAGCAAGCAATAGACATAAAAATTCTATGTAGCGATCGAAAAGCACAGCTATTTGGCAGCTAATAGTAGCTTTACTTATGTCTTTTCATGACTAAAACTACTCACACATGCAGGCCTCTGTATACCATTAACCACTGCTGGATAGGAGTCTATGGGATATCCATAATTAAACAATGGGGAAAACGAAGATTGGCTAAAAAATATCAGCCACATCTTCTTCCTTATAGAAGCAGAAATCTTGTAGGAACCAAGTGTAATTTAGAGTGGAGTTTATTTTCCGTCCGAATTGTATTTATTTATTTATCCTGGCATACTTTTGTAAAAAGGCAGGATTAGAACTTGCGGTGTCAGGTTGAATGAATAAATAAACGATATATAACAGATATATTGTATGTGTATGCCCGCACACACACATACATATTGCTGACACCACAAATGGGATCTCGATAATTTATAGCATTTGCTGGGTTAAAGCCTTGTCCTTGAAAGTCCTGGATGAAGCAGACCAGTTGTCAAAAGCAATTTATGATATTCCCATGCAAGTTCAAATGACAATGTGTGGGTTTTAAGTTTCAGAAACAACCTCACATTTTACTCTCTGATTTGAAAACCAGGAGGCAAATATTATGATTAGTGAAGAATGAGTCAGTGCATTTCCTGTAACGTTTTATCATATCAGCTGTTTCTGAAAAGACTTCTTTCTTTGAATGCAGGCAGTTTGGGAGTATTGTAATGTTTATTATGTGCATTCAATCTGCTGGTCTGCACTCATGCGCGATGCTTTATTCCGATTCATCCGGACCATAAAAACAGACCATAAGTAAAACAAAAGGATTATAAAAAAGTATGTTTGTGATTGTCGTTTTACACCGACAAACGATGAGCTGTTGGTAGAGATTTATGAAGTCAAAACAGGGCAGTCACCATGGAAACCAATGGAATGTCTCTGAACACTTTGCACTTAAAATAGTACTTATTTTGTCTTGATACATTTTCTGCATTGTTTACTAAGTTACAAATATTCCAGACCTTGCTTTCACTTTCTCATCAAGTTTGCAACATTTTATACATGGGGGAAATGGGTGCATCATTTTTTCCGATTGTACTTGACCTCAAGATCAGGAGATCCATTTAAAATAATTATAGTGACATTTAGATTGATTGTATTACAACTGAACACATCCTTAAACTATCTCCATGTACGCAGTTTGTTCCTTTGTGAGAAACCATTAAGAATCAATGTATTCTAATATCCGGCCTCCAACGTTCTATTGGGTCTTTAGCACGGACACATTGCTTTGAACCTAGGATTTATGTTCACACAGGTTTTGAGTTTATTTTTCTGTTTAAAGAAACACTATAGCCTTAGGCATAGAAACCTCTGCTTGTCCTCAGACAGATTCACTGGGGACATGTTGTGCATGCGCGATGAGTATCTCACACGCAACCAAGCTTCCCTATAGGAAACATTAAATTCAATACTTTCTTATGAGCTTTTGTGTCACATGACCGCATTTTACCCGGTCAGTGCAGGGAAAGTGCCTCTAGTGGGTCTCAATATGACAGCGACTAGAGGTGAATTTAACCCTGCAGTTTATAACAAAAAAAAGGGTTAAAATGACAGGGCCACTGCACCAACACCACTTCATTGAGATGAAGTGATCTGGGTGACTTTAAAGGACCACTATAGGCACCCAGACCACTTCAATGAAGTGGTCTGTGTGCCAGGTCCCTCTAGTTTTAACCCTGCAGTTGAAAACATAGCAGTTTCAGAGAAACTGCTATGTTTACACTGAGGGTTAATCCGGCCTCTAGTGGCTGTCTCACTGACAGCAGCTAGAGGCGCTTCTGCGATTCTCACTGTGAAAATCACAGTGAGAAGACGCTGACGTCCATAAGAAAGCATTGAGTAATGCTTTCCTATGGGCGGTTTGAATGCACGCGCGGCTCTTGCTGCGCATGCGCATTCGGATCTGAAGTCGTCAGGAGGAGGAGAGTTCCCCAGCCCGGTGCTGAAGAAAGGTAAGTGGCTGAAGGGGTTATCAGCCCAGCGGGAGGGAGGCCACGAGGGTGGGAGGGACCTAAGGACAACATAGTGCCAGGAAAACGAGTTTGTTTTCCTGGCACTATAGTGTTCCTTTAATGGTTCTTTAATTTTTTGTAAATTGGCTTCTGTGCCATACGCTCTAAACATTTTCTTCTTTAAAAACGATCTGATTTCTACAAATAATTCTATAATGTGGTGTGTAATTCTCAATATTACAGTTCTATAATTGTGTCATAAATCTGGTGCTTAACTAAACTAATTGTGTTGGGCTCGCACTGCACTCCACTTCTGTTTACAAAACCAAAGTGTCATTTTATATCTATATTTTTTCGTCTTACGTCTTTCAGAAAATCACATTTGGAAGGGATATTCGAGAACAAAAAAATAAGTCACAGCAGAGTATTTAATGTCCAAAGTGAACGGGAAATGCACACTTTCTGATTTATTGTGAAAAGTAAAGAGATATTAGACTCTACCTTGGCTCGATCCAAGTTTTTCCTCTGCTCGTGGAATGCAGCTGGGTTCTTCAGGGCTAGAAATGGCAAACAACAAAGTAGTTTAATATAAACAACAGCATTTGCATCTGTACATGTCTGCTTGTGAAGGAAGGTCTTAAAACCAGAACCCACTTGCAATCCCCCACACATACCCACAAAAAAATATATATTAAGAAATAATGCAGAACTAGTGATTCCTTGAGAACAACAGATCTTTTATATTTATGGGTGACACTATTGCCATTTCCTAATATTTCCATTGAAAGGCAACACATTCACTTGTTCTATGCACCTCTAGGCAAGATCCTATGATCTATTAGCATTATTAGTGATCTATTAACGACTTTTGTTTATTCTCCTAGAGGTATGTTTAACTGAGCACAACATCTAGGTTAGGTCTTATTAGGGATCTATCAGACAGGGGGCTGCACAGCTGGCCAGTGGGGAGATCAAAGATCTCCATCACCTGCAATGGCCCCTGAAAGCGGGAGTAGGAAGGAGAACTTGGACTGGACCACTTCTCCATCCTCCTACAGCATCAGACCGTTGACACGAGTTACCACGTTAATGCTCTGATTCTTCCCCAGAGGCGGTTGGAAGGAGCAGATAAAACAGAACATCTACCACCAGGCCACCAGGGGACTGGATTCCTCCCTCCATGGCCCAAGGTAAGCCTCAGGGAGAGTGGAATATGTTTTTTTTCTTCAGCTCCTATGCCCTACTACAGTCCCGCTACAGCTCCTACCCCTATACTACAGCCTTTATGACCCCACTGCAGCCCCTAAAACCCCACTGCAGACCATTACCCCCCTACACAAGTGCCTATCTCCCACTGCAGACCCTTTTGCTCACTACTGTCCCCACCTCCAAATGCAGTCTATATACCCCCTAGAATACCTATCCCCAATTGCAGCCCCTGACCCCCACTGAAGACCTTACCTCTACTTAAGCCTCTACCACCAAACTGCATCCCCTTTCCCCACTATAGTCCCCACTCCCAAAATGTAATCCCTCTCCCCCACTACAATCTCTACCCCCCAAATGCATACCCCCCTAAAGTACCTATCCCTGAACTGCATCCCTTATCCCCCACGTGGAGCACTTATCCCTTACTATAGCCCCTAACATCTCATTTACACTCTATGACCCCCACTACAGCCCCTCACACTACTACAACAGCCCCATGTCCCCTCAATACAGTCTCTACCCCCTCTACAATCCCTTGCCTCCACTACAGTCTCAACCACCACTATAGCTCCTATTCCCAAATACAGGCCCTAGCTTCCCAATTGTAACCCCTACCCTAATTGCAGCCCCTATTACCCACTAGAGCCCCTATCGCACACTACAGCTCATAATCCCAAAATTACAGCCCCTAGACCTTCTACGGTTCCTACCACTACAGCCCCCCTACCATAGTCCCTGTCTCCTCAGACTACAGCCCCTATCCCCTCATACTACTGCTCCTATCCCCTCATACTACTGCTCCTATCCCCTCATACTACTGCTCCTATCCCCTAACACTACTGCCTCTATCATCGCACTACAGCCCCTAATTTCCCCACTACAGCTCCCTATCCACCCTCCCAAGATTAGGTTCTGGACCCACCTCTATTCTATTTCTACCTGGGATCTGCTCTATAGAACTGAACACAATGCTTCGGGTGAGATCTTACCAGGGATCTATAAAGTGATATCACTACCTCGCTATCTCCTCCTGGGATCTGCTCTATATAACAAAGCACAATACTGAAGATAAGATCTTACCAGGGATCTTTAAAGTACTATCACTACCTATATGTCCTCTTGGGATCTGCTCTGTAGAACTGAACACAATACTCTAGGTGAGATCTTACCAGGTATCTATAACGTACTATCACTACCTCTCTATGTCCTCTTGGGATCTGCTCTATAGAACTGAACACAATACTCTAGGTGAGATCTTACCAGGGATCTATAAAGTGCTATTACTACCTCTCTACATCCAGGGATCTGCTCTATAGAACTGAACACAATGCTAAAGGTGAGATCTTACCAGAGCAAAAAATGGGTCGCAAGAGAATACTGAGAACAGGCAGCAGCTGAAATAGCCTGCCCTTCGGTGGGTCCCCACTCAGTTCTCAAGCTGGTTTTAGCTCATCTTGTGCCATTATGGAGAGAACATCTCTGAAACATATCAGACTGGTCCCACCCATACGGGCAGTCCAGATCCGAAATGCCAGCAAGTTCCCTCTGCACGAGAGACACAGCAACCCCAGATGATCGTTTCAGCCTTGTTAGGCATCATCAATGAGGCATAGCTGATATCTCTCTAGGCACCGTGAGCAACGGGTCCACATCTGGATTACCCTTTAAACTTATGGAGCTCATGCTGGTTTTAGCTCATCTTGTGGGGTTGCTGTGTCTCTTGTGCAGAGGGAACTTGCTGGCATTTCGGATCTGGACTGCCCATATGGGTGGGACCAGTCTGATATGTTTCAGAGATGTTCTCTCTGTAATGGCACAAGATGAGCAAAAACCAGCTTGAGAACTGAGTGGGGACCAACTGAAGGGCAAGCTTTTTCAGCTGCTGCCTGTTCTCAGTATTCTCTTGTGATCCATTTTTTGATCTTACCAGAGATCTATAAAGTACTATCACTACCTCTCTATGTGCTCCTGGGATCTGCTGTATAGAACTGAACACAATACTCTAGGTGAGATCTTACCAGGGATCTATAACGTACTACCACTACCACTCTATATCTTCCTGGGATCTGCTCTATAGAACGGAATACAATGCTCAAGGTAAGATTTGTAAGAGTTGTGTGCCACACCATGAATTAAACATAGAGGACAAATACATTTGTATTAACTGTCGTGCTCAGTGAAGGTTACATGGCAACTGACAAAACCATACTATATAGACAACACTATTGAAAAAAGCCTTCAAAATGCCCAGAAAACAAAAGTTTTGTTAAATGCTAGTTAAAATGTTGTACGATATTTCTTTGAGAAAATGCTTCTCATACCAGAACCCAAGTCTACCAGTGAGAGTCCCACGGTGGCTGACACATCTTACATTATAAATATACATTTACAGAGATTCCTTCACAGTGAAATGATTAATAGGAGATACGCTGTAAGTATAGTATGTAAAGTCACACATTCTGAACTACATTTCCATATATATATATATTCCATTGGATATGTATTTGTGATATATAGATACATTTACTCACTTTATACACAAATATACATACTTAATATAAATAAAATAAAATAAATAAACAATATACAATCTATGCCTGTTCCCCCCAGATTACCGCACAGCCTAATGCACTCTGTGTCACCAGCACCGAACCGGGTAAAACTCAATTCAAATAATCTAATCTATTAAAATAAAATAAAAATTAATTAAAATACCTTCATTTAGCAGAATATTTTTAATGTAGAAACCCATATTATTTAGTGCATTATATAGATAGCATTAAAAAGGAATTGAAGCAAAATAAATTTTTTAAAATAATTCCTTGAGCTGATGGTGGTCTCACTAGGGAGAATCTCCACCAATCAGGAGCCTCCTAAACTGTCTAGTCTAGATGCGGTCTTATCTGTCTGGTCATAAATGCTATTTTTATCCTCTACAAACCACATGCCTGTGCACACAATCACTGAATTATCTCTTATTATTCATTTTTCTTATTTACCAACAAAGAATTAAAAGCAACAAAAAGTTAAAGTTACAAAATTGGATTGATAGCGTTCACCAATTAGCTGTCTTCTTTTTGCAGTTGTCTATGGTTTTCAATAAAGTTTTCAATTTAAATTTACAGGTGCTATCCCCTCTTTCATTGTCAAACTATTTCAGGGGTGTTTGACAAAAACATGGGCTCTACCCTGCACCCAGAGCCAAGCCCCTCCAGAGCTACATTGCTAAAAAAATAAAATAAAAAAAATGTTCCTTCTGGGTAATCTAGTGAGAAGAATCCATTTAACCTGGCTGTCATTTTCAGATTAATTTTTTATTCCACTTATCGTCTCCTGTTCATTATTTTTTTTAGAATACAGATTTAAACAAACAATATATTTAAAAAAAACTTGAATAATTAAACATTTTTTTTAAAATTTCTCAGTAATATTGTTTTACTCTGATAAATGAAGCCCTCCAAATAACTTTAACGATGAATAAATATATGTGATCGGAATAGAACCAATCATGCCTTTATGTTGCATCTTGTCCTTTGCAACGTAAAAGCACATGCTTGTCTGTGTTCCAAACATTGTATTGATCAACCCTGTTATACGGCTCTACATTATGCGTTTAAACATTAAATTGTTGGAGTTTGTCTGTCTTGTAAGCCATCCTAATAGAGACATTCTGACACCTTTTATTTCATTAGAAGTGATCATCGTACTATGTGCCGGGCCATTCCTATAGTCAAAGCGTCTCTATAAATGTATAAACGTTTAAGTAAAAAAAACTAATTTAATTTCTTCAACAGCACTAAAACAAATCAGGGAAGCAAAAAAGTCTACAATGGAAAATCGTATTAATGTAAAATGGTTTTCGTTAACCACGGCTGATCTTTTATTAGATTAGGAAAGATGGTCATTTTGGGATTTAAGAGAGCGATGGAAGGATGGAAGTATTTTTTGCATTAGGAGAAGGATGTCTCTAATTTTCTGCTATATCGAAATGTTTTGTTCAGTGTTTCCCGTGAAAGTGAACTGCTCCATTATTTAGTCTGCGTTATTTGAGATTTGCGAAAATTGGTCTGTGGTCCACCCTATAAATGCAATATCATTGCCAGTTTTCTTGCATTACATAATTGCATTTTTAGAGTTTAACATGAACCTGTTTGAAGCAAAGTTCCGTCAGACTAATGCTTATAATTCTGTGAAAGAAAAAAAAGCATATTATAAAATGGAGAAATGCATGGATTTCAGTATCTTACAAAATGAAAGGGCCAACTCATCCCATCATTAAAACGCGTTAGGTTATACTTTTATGCAGGGTGTTATTAATACTGGGCATTAATTATCCAATCTTCTATTCGGTATTTTGTGTGGTTGCACTCTATGATTTTACCATCTCGTCTAAGGGATTCCATTTTGGAATTCTTAAATAGGAGGAGGGCAGTGATAGAATTCATGCTCCTATTGGCTGATGTTATAACTGTGCTCTAAGTTTGGTGATAGAAACATTGAAACATAGAATGTGACAGCAGATAAGAACCATTCGGCCAATCTAGTCTGCCCAATTTTCTAAATACTTTCATTAGTCCCTAGCAATCTGCATTCTTATTGGCTGATCTTTTTCTATCATCCGATTCTAACTTCATATGAACTTTATCAAGTATTAAGCTTTACACCGATAACTAGCTCAGTTTTTTTTTTGTTTTTGTTTTTTTTTTATATGCACATTTTTATATTGATCTTTAAGTATTTGTAAGGAATTTCAGTTCTTCTTTTCTCGGTATAAAACAATATTTTGTAAATAGCAAGATTACATTTTATATAGGCAGCATAAATGATTACAGAGAAATTACTCAAATGTAATATTTATTGGTACAAAAATACATTTAGTTAATTTAGCTCTACTTAGTGTATAATGTTACATAATGAAAAGATAGGTTTATCAGATCTCACTCTACAGACAGAGATGTTGGTCTCATGGACTTTGTCCAGGCCGTATTATTAAAGGTCTCATGTTGGGCCTGCAGAGTTTCTGAATCTCCTCACGTGTCGAGGTATCTGGTTTTCTGATCGATCCAGCTTTACTATTAATAGAGGAGCCACAAATACCCACACTGTTGGGGGTGCAGGCAGACAGACATGGAAAAAAGTCTATTGTAAAGGCTCACTGGATGTCAAGATACACGAATGTAATCTAGGTATACTCACGGGGCATGATGCCTTGGTCCACCAGATGCTCTTGAGTCCTTCTTTGCTGAAGCCGTAACTGTAAAACTATTAGAAGAAGAAAGTCAGGAATCAGACGTTCCCCCATCCATATTCAGAGAAATTTAGTTCCAGTGGCAGCGTTCCTACATCTCCGCGGAGAAACATGCACTTCCTGCCAAAGGACTCTTGTTCATCGATAAGGGAGGATTAGAAGTCAGTTGTCCGGATGTTAAAGTTGGTGTTAATGATGTAGTAGGACGACATGCAAAAATGCTGTTATAGACACAGGTTATCACCAGGCTGGTGAACGAGGATATTAGAACCTTGACCACAGTAAATAAAAGTATATTTACACTTCTTGCGCAATGAGAAATGTGTGAGTTTCAGTTTCACTTTGCGAAGATTACATTTCTGTTTCTCAAGCAGAATACACCTGTCTAATCTACTGTTAGTAATTTCAAATACAAATGCAATATGTCGACCCAAGTGATCTAAACATTTTTAGGCCTCTCCTACTTTCATGTACAAACATTAACTAAAGATTTTATCTTAGCAGTCCTTAATAAATTATTTGTTTGATGTTTAATATATACATATCAAATTTCATATCAAACCAATCTTTCAGGTAAAACCGAAAATTCGGAGTGGTTACCAAAATAAAAAAAGTTAAATAAATGCCATTATTTCACATAGATTTCTGCTCCCGATACAGTCCTTGTCTGACTTGCAATAAACGTAGTAAATTAATTGTTCTAATGAAATAAACACCACTACGTTTAACCTCTATAAGTTCCTACGTTAAGGCTGTAAACAGATCACTGTCTGAATCTACTAAAAGACGAGGAATTCATTGGATTAAAATGTAATTGAGGAGACGTGACTCAGAAGTCACAGGACAGGTATGATCATGTGAAGCAGACATATCATTTTCATGGATTCAGACCCATTCTAACATCCCATTTGATGCCTGACGGAAAACTACTTTAAGCTTAACCAGGACCATATGCAGAGAAAGTGGAGGCAGATGGAGGGTCGGTGCGATATAAAAGAAATGAGACTTTGTAAATAATTGCTTTAGCAGGGCCTGAAAATACACAGCTGTATCATTTTTATATAAATACATTTATGTATTAAAAAGATTTTCTTTCACCAAACTGATAGAAAATATAATTCCAGTTTTATGGGATATAAAACAGTAGGATTTCATTAAAATCCATGTAAAGCAATCTTCTAACGGTTTTCCTTAAGGCTTTCGTAACTACTCTGCCCGCCTGTCAGTTTGGTCATTTACCATTCTTTAATGTGCCCGGGTGCAGTACGCTAGTATTTTACACCAAGGTTAATTTTCACAATTGTTAATACTTTTCATCCATTCAATATTTCTTTATACCCGCAGTATTTTCTTTTACCTCCTATGTATCCTTGAACAGTAATCTTTAAACAAAAATTGCAATTTTTTTATGAGTTAGCAATGCATTCTACGTTTCAAATGAATTTTACTTTAAAAAAAAAAAAACAACAAAGTCAGCAGTTAAGGGTTAATCACTTAATGACAAATATATCTGTGTTGTCATCGAAACGCAGTATTTAAAAACTCTTCACACAGAATTTCCTGATAATTAAGCAACCGCAGAGTTCTATGCTGCTAAAAGGTCTTTAAAAATGAATTGTGGGAACTGCGTGGAATGTTATTTGTCCGTAAGGGGCTTAAACGTGAGGAATTTACCACAATGCTGAGCAAAACGCCTGAGAGTTATGGTACCCTAGACACCACTCACACATCAATAAAGAAGCACCATTATTCTTTAGAGCTGTGAATCTACTAAAAAAGCTATTTACCTACATTTTAGGTTTAATCCAGAACTGGTTCATATGCAAAATTCTGTCACTATTTTCTTGGAGCCTGTAATGCTTATAAAGGCACAGAACTTGCTTTAAGTATTATAATGAATTTATGGGATGCAAGTTTAGATTTATTTTCTTTTAGCTTAAAGTAGTGCTTGTGGTGTCTATAGCCTGTAGTACTGTAAACACTACCTTTTCAGAGAATCTGATTGGTGCAGAGCAGCGTTTTGACTTACATGCGCAATAGCCTCCCAATGCTTTCCTACGGGAAAGCCTTGGATTGGCTGAGATCATCAATGTTGATGATCTCAGCCATGGAGGCGGGGTAAGTTTAATCACCTTATTTCTCCACAGAGAGGTGGGTCTTTAATTATTGGCCTGTAGATGTGGGAAAGGCATCACGTAGCTTGCCAGTTGTGGTAGAACTGTAAGTCCCATAACCATGATGCCCAGCAGCAATTTAAAAATTCAGTTTATGGCTGTCTGAGCATCACATGAATTGTACGTCCACAAAAACTGGCGATCTAACTATTGGCTAATAATGATCTTCCGAATCAGTCTGTTTCAAATTGCAGCCCTGTATGCAAGCAGTACAGTTTATATATGACCCCCTGCACGACATGTGGAGAAGGTGTGTGAATTACATCACAACAGAGGGGGGGACAGGGACAATCTTTCCCTTGAATCCTCACATCACTGTGATATGAAAGAGTGGAACAGAATTGAGCATGTGTCCAATACAGGTCACTCAGATCAAACATACAAATCAGGCTTTAGACTTTCACCGTTACCCCACACAAGGAGCACGCTGGATGCATCTGGAGAGCAGTGAGTGCATCTCCTAAATGTGAGACCTTTAAATAAATGTATCCTTCTTTTTCTGGCTTTATCATGCTTTGTCTTGAACATTAACTACTGACTTCTACTGCACCTCAAGTGCAATTGCAATTATTTCTATACCGCCAACAAATACAGCAGCGCTGTACTATAGGTAAACAAGACAAATATTTTATTCTAACAAAACATGTATGAGATAGGAGAATGGTAGCTGAAGAGCTTACAATCACATCATGTAGTTAGTAGGATATAGGAAGTAGGATATAAAAATGTAATATCACACCCATGACTGTCTCTCCTGTGTATGTATAAATGAGCAGGCTCAGCACTGTCTAACCAGCTATATCCTTGCTTTGAGTGTCTCTAAATCTGGGTAACAGTATAGAAATTATATTTCACAACGAGAGCCAGAATAATTCCTATATATACAACATAGACGAGATCTACAGGTTGATAACAGAACAGTTGTCTTTTTGTCTCTAACTTGGCAAACGAATAGTTGCAGTAATAGGTGAAGCCTGGGTATAATAGGTTTATAACTTTTTTTTAAATGAATCAGAGTCATATGATGAGGGCAGCATTAGGGCCCCTTGTTAATATGTTTCGAAATAAAACACGCCTTTTGGGGGATTCGTTTTTTGAGTGTGAATTATAAATTCTGTCTTTTCCACTATTTATTAATTTTGTCTCTTTTACGTCTTTTTTTTTCCTTTTGCAACACTTTTCCTGTAGTTCATTTCAATTATTAATTTTTCTGTCTTCTAGCATCAGATAAGTATTCTATTGTCTGGCGTCCTCTTAAACCACTTCATCTTGGCGTAGAAAGCGAGACCGAATACAATTGGAATATTCACACAGTGCTGTGTGATTAGCAAGTAAACAATCAACGTGGAGATACAATTTTTCAGTATCTTTACTAGTTGTACCGATCTCTCTCTGTACCTATGCAGTTTTTGGAAGAAGATGATTGCGGCTACTTTCAAATTTATCAATAAATTCTGTTCTGTGTCATAAACCTAATGCTCCTGGCAAAATTTGTAATAGTTTCACTTGTACTTAAATTCCCCCTTTATAATACAATAAAGCGCTACAGTATACGTTGGCGCTATATAAATACCAATAATAATGTGCGTGAAACTTGTATTTCTCATGTTACAAACCTTGTGTGAGTGTTAGCTAAGTCTACTCAGACCAGGAGAAAATAGAATAGTGGAATATATATAGTTTAACTTGTCTGATGAAATATATTGAATTCGGTAGAATAAAGTTTTCTACTTTGTATGTTTTTTAAAGAAAAACAAAACAAAACAACTACATGGCTAGATACCAGAGCTACTTTGGGGGACACAAGAATGGGGGAGCCAGATACAAGAGCAGCTTTGGGTACACAAGAAAGGGGGATGTAAACCCACTCCTGGAGAAAGTACTAGTCTTTCTGGTACTTTCAAAATCCAGCTTAATATGCACTGTACTAAATTATATGTTGCAATGAAAGTAAACAAAAATGTAAAAAAAAAAAAAAGACATTTTATTTACTTTTAACTGTTGCCGATAACAACCATACATGGGAACAGGGAACGCCGACAAATAACCCTCTCTGCCAGGACTATACACTAAAGTGAGAATTAAAAGTGAATTCCAAGAAATCTTTATATTTAAGGCCAGAGTAGCTAAATGTAAAACTTAGTTAACTACAATTTGTCTATTTTGACCTTAACTTTGAAAAGCACTTTGAATTCACCTCGAGAACTCCCTTCAGTAAATATTCTGTTTCACACACACTGCATTGAGATGGATAACTGGTTGACGTGTTTATCTCTCCCTTTAGTTCATGCTGATTTTTATAAAGGTGCACTGACAGGCCCTGATTTCCATACTTTGGCCACCTCAACCGCCTCTTACCAGATGTACAGTCACAGCACGCTACACTGGTTTTCTAGAATCCCCGTTGTCTGTCATGATTTGGTTAAACATACCGCTCTCTCATTGTTTCTTAAATCCTTTGATTGATTTGTCGGACGCTTCACCCAGACCACTTCAATGAGATGAAGCGGCCTGGGTGCCTGTTGTGTCCCTTTAAGAGATTTTAAGTCATTCTCAATAGATATTATAATGCAGATACTCTGGCATTATTGGGGGCCACTGAATAAAGGGGTTTATTCCACGTCAGAAAAAACAGACAAGGGACTTGTAACGTTTAGGCCAATATAGGCAACTAAAAAAAAAATCTAAAATTCTGATATTTTTACCTAAAATCTGCATTTCCTTTCCCAGTTCTCTGCAAACGCCATGTTAGTAAAGAAACCGTCCTCTATTATAGTTATTTTATTGAGATATGGCAGTTCCATCACCGCACTCATACAGGTGCTATCCCCTTCCATTTTACTAAGAGAGTTGGACAGATTGTTTAAGTTAACTTGTATTTTCCGTGGTGAATTGTTCTTGAAAATAAATCTACAAACTGAATTTCACGGTTTGTGTATCTTAGGCACGAAAGCAGCCATTAAATTATCAGCCCAGTCCATTAAATGATGTAACCGATGAGTTGCCACTTTGCAGAAAACCACAGAATTTTGCCATAAAAAGATTAAAAAGAAAAAAAAAAAAGATTAATGAGAAAAATATGCGATGGTCCCTGAGATTATTAGAGTGTGTGGTCTGCCAGAGATGTAGCTGTTACAACAACGGTAAGTCTCTATGTTTTCTTGCATGACGTTGTATTTATATTCCTCGTCTAAGATAGCAATTCCTCACAGCACTTTGTCAGATATAATCGCTGGGGCTCGATATGTTTCTGTAAACAGTATTTCCTGTAGCATTTGGTCAGAGTGACCTGAGAATGTTACGAACAGTTAACTGATATCTAGTATTGGAAAGGCTGACTGTGCTGCAATACCGGTAAGAGCCAAGCCTACATCCAGTCCTCCGGCTAATGTGCAACTACAACTCCCAGAATCCTTTGTCAGCTTCTATTGCCAACCCAATAACCCCCAATCCTGCTTACTGAAGAACTAAACTCACAAGGAGTTTGCTGGACAATTGAAGGCCTACTTACCGGCTAGCTAGCCAGAAGCATCTACCCTGTGTCGCAGCAATCACCAAAAACCAGCATCTTTCAGCTTAATGTAAAAACAAATGGAGTTTTCATATCTTCAGTTTTGTCAGTGTTTGAAAATGTTTATATTTGCAGTCTGTATAAGATATGCCATCACACAGGGCACACATTTAACCATACATTCCCCCCCCCAAAAAAAAAAAAAATTCACTTAAACCACGCAGTAGTGGTTATATTGCCAGAAGTGCCCTGGTGCCACCCCAATGTTAAGTTGTTGGACCGTTTAGTAAAGGTTACACTTCTTAGCTGGGTCCCTGCGTCCCTGGGTCCCTGGGTGCGACTCCCTCTTCCTGCAGCTGACGCTGTCAGCCAGTGAACTGGACGTGCACTGCAGAGCTTTGCTCAGAAGATTATTATTATTATTTTATTATTTATATAGCGCCATCACATTCCATAGCGCTGTACAATGGGAAGAAGATCTAACGGAGCTCCTAGCAGGAGCCTCTGGCTCTCACTTCTGGCTGCAAAGAGGGGGGACCCCAGGTAAGGGTGCCAGGGCATTCCCAGAGAGCTGTAGTGGACGCGGATTTATTTCAGTGTAGTTTGACATGCATAAGTTAAAACAATTGGATCTTTCACTTCAATCATTAAAGGATTATTTTGACACTAAAATAAATAAAAATTATTTATGTTGATTAGTACTAATTAAGAAATTGTACCCATGTGTTAGACCGCCACACAGGGGCGAACCTAGAGCATTTGGCACCCGGGGCGGATCCTGTGCTTGGCACCCCTCCCAAAAAAAAAACCTGTAAAAAATGTAAAGGTTCTCTTTTTTTTTTTTTACAATTTGTTACAGGCAGACAGTCACATACAGTCACAGGCAGACAGTCACACATACACATTTCCTCCGTGCGGCCAGTTTATCAGCTGTTTGCTTGTGTGAGCTGTACTGCCACAGCCCCCTCCAGCCAGGGCCGGTGCAAGGATTTTTGCCGCCCTAGGCAAAAGTAAAGTTTGCCCCCCTGCCCCCCATGTGACATCACAATGCCCCACCCATATGATTTGCCATGTTAACTAACGCCAGTGCTGCAGTGCCGCCGTGTTTACATTAAAAGGCCTGCAGGGACAGGCTATAGACACCAGAACCACTACATTAAGCTGAAGTGGTTCTGGGGACTATAGTGTTTCTTTAATGTGAGGTAAATTAGAGCTTAGTGCCACGAATAATATACTAGATTGCCTACTTACAACCAGATGAGGATGATGATGGGCTCTAGCTGCAGTCTGGCTCCACTGGTCTGGTGCAGAACAGGCTCTCTGGAGGCGGTTTGTAACTGTGGTCACAAAAATCAATGTTCTGGGAGAACGGGAAGCAGCTCCATTTTTGGGGGTCCTTTACACAGCTCAAGGTCTGGGTCCCAGGGTCCACCTTCATGTTCCACCAATGAGTTTGTTCACAGGGGGTGGAGTGTGTAGAGGATGTCCTGATATGTGTGTAAGGAATGCATTGTGTGAAATTGTGTTTGTATGTGTAAGGGCTGCAAGGTGTGTTTCTTTGTATGTATGGGATGCATTGAATGTGTGTAAGGGGTGCATTGAGTGTGTGTAAGGAATGCATTGTGTGTTTCTGTGTGTGTAAGGGATGCATTGTGTGTAACGGTTGCATTGTTTGTGTATGTGTGTCTGTGTGTGTAATGCATTGTGTGTTTTTCTGTGTGCAAGGGGTGCATTGTGTGTATGTGATGAATGTCAATCTCTCCTCCCGCTCCAATTTCCTTCTCCTCCTCCCAATTTCTCTTTCTCACCCCCCTCCTAATATCTCTTCCCCCGTCCTAATTTCAATTTCTCTCCCCCCCTCCTAATTTCAATTTCTCTCCCCCCTCCTAATATCTCTCCCTCCTTCCCAATTTCTCTCTCACCCCCCCTCCTTTCTCTTTCTCTCCCCCTCCTTTCTCTTTCTCTCCCCCTCCTTTCTCTCCCCCCCTCCTTTCTCTTCCCCCCTCCTTTCTCTTTCTCACCTTCTTTCTCTCCCCCCCTCCTTTCTCTTTCTCACCTCCTTTCTCACCCCCCCTTTCTCACCCTCCCTCCTTTCTCACCCCCCTTTCTCCTCTTTCTCACCCCCTCTCTCACCCCCCCTTTCTCCTTTTTCACCCCCTCTCTCCTCTTTTTCACCCCCCTTTCTCCTCTTTCACCCCCCTCTCTTACCCCCCCTTTCTCCTTTTTCACCCCCCTCTCTCCTCTTTTCACCCCCCTCCTCTTTCACCCCTCTCCTTTTCTCACCCCCCCTCTCCTTTCTCACCCCCCTCCCCACTACCTTTGCTGTAGCGTGGCCGAGCCCTGTATAGTCCGCGGGTACAGGGAGCATCTGAGTGTGCACTTCCTGTTAGTCCGGCCGGGTACAGGAGACAGCTGCTCTCTGTACCCATCGGACTATCAATGCTGCCGGGCTCGGCCACGCTACAGCAAAGGAGGAAGCTGACAGGAGGGAGCGCTGAGCGCTTTCCCTCCTGTCAGCCTCTCCTCATGCTGCGCCCAGGTGGTGCAGTCCGCCCTCATGGACGCACCGCCTGGGCAATGGGGGGGGGGCGGCGGGGCTGGTCATGGCACCCCCCACCCTGGTGGCACCCGGGGCGGACCGCCCCCCCTGCCCCCCCCCGCCCCCCCCTTAGTACGCCACTGGCCCTTACTAATGCCACTCCCCACTACCTGTCCTCATCAAATAAGAAATATACTCCAGCCTGGCCCGTAAGCGATAACAATGACCTGCTACTTGCATCTACTAAAATTATCACCTCTTCCCATAATAGACCTCCATGCTAGACTGCATGACTTCTTTCATAAGACACCAGCCCTTGAACACACTTCGAGGAATGCTTAGTAAGTAATAAAATAAAAAAAACATGTAGTGTTTGGCTACATTATTCATGATTTCCTATAATAATCTCACTATGCTGACATTGCAGAATATGAAGAAGGACAGTCTTGTTTAATCAAAAATCCAATTTTCTTTCACCCTCTTTCTTATGGTATGGAAAATAGTTTTAAATCATCAACAGCTTGGAGATATAATTTGGAGCTGGAAATCCTTATTTATGTTAGTACAACATTTAGGTGTGATTGAGTAGGCAAGTGTAAAAGGAATTATATGACTATAAAATATACACTGAAAATACAGGTGAAAACCACAAATAATACTTAAGCAACACACCTCCTTAAAGAATATCCAGGATGACTCACAATTCATACTGAAGGGGGAAGTAAGGGAATAGTAAAATGCAACAGTTGTGAATAAGGTGTAATTTAATAAATAAATAAAACAACCCT